>JAUPFV010000004.1:261760452-262353837 GCA_036936605.1 Limnanthes douglasii subsp. nivea
CCTGGCCTTTGCCAGCACGTTTCGGTAATACGTCCAAGGCCTCTCCGCCACTGTAAACCAACTTAATATCTAACTGGAAACACAATTACAAAGAATACATAGAAAGTAAAAAATAAAAACATACGTTACATATAAGAAATTTATAATGAACACTATTATACTTACTCCACGTTCGTCAAGACGTTCTGAAAGACCTTTCATTGTTTCCACAATATTATCCTTCTCGCTGTAATAAATCCAGAATATTCTTATCAAATTTGAAGGACTCCAAATGTCACTCTAAATATCATCACATAAATTTTAACAACAACTGTATCAATTCAAAAAAATTAACAACAACATCAATAATACATGCTTCTATTAATCATCATTATTTTTACACAAACATGACTTATAATTACACAAACATGACCATCTCTAAACAATATCCACAATTCTACAACTATCACTATAGCACTCTATTAATCATCACTACAAACATGACCTATAATTAATTAGAACAAATAATAGAGTAAACCTTGAACACAACCTTGACTTAAACTAAAACAGACCCAAATCAAAAATCATATAACTAAAATAGAGATGAGAGGGAGGCGAATTGTACCTGTAACTGAATCTGGTACCCGAATCTTCCTAATCTTATGGTAAACAAATCTTGACCTCGAACAAAAGAAAAACCAAGATGAAGTTAATACAGAACAAAAATTCAAACTATTAATCAACTGAAACAGTAAAAAAAATCAAAACTATACCTGAATTGAACCCCACCTGAATCGAAGACCTATAACTCTGATTGGAAACAAAAAAAACAGAAACTAAAATCAATATAGAGGAGAAGGAATGAGGTATCGATGGGTTTATAAGATGGAGTACCTATACCTGATTCGAATTCCACCTCAATCGAATTCCATCTCTTCAAAGAATTGAATTCGACCTCGAACAAAAAAAAACCATTTCATAAATTAAATATAATTATATAATTTATTTATTATTGTATCGTACTTTTAAATTATGTAACTCTCTATATATTTTAAATATATATTTTAAACTCATCCAGTGCCAAACTTAGATCTTCTGAATCAAATTGTAACAAATATTTATTTATATAATATTATATATATAATATAAATATAACCAGAAAAATATATAATAAGTAATATATATATATATAATAAATAATAAGAATATATATATTTCGGGGTTCGCTCCAAGAACCGTGACCGGGTATTCAAGAAGCCCATGAAGTAGTGAACCCTAGCTTTTATCGTTTCCTCTTCTCGAGGATAGTTATCGTCTGCCTCCTCTCTCTCAGATCTCTCTCTCTTGCTCCTTCTCTTTCTCTTCGGAAACGGAAAAAAAATCTCATAAAGCCGATTTCTCTAAGAGTTTAGCATCAAAATAAACCTCAAAGCCGATCTCCTGGAGCTGGTTGTCGATTGTAGCTTCTCAGTCTCTTGATGAGAAGCTGTTTTCGCAATCTGAAATCCCCAAGATTTGGATCTGTTGCTGGTTCGTGGCTCAAAAAGTGTGTCCCTGAGAAGCTGGTTCGTCAAGGAAATCACCAAGATCTCCAAGATCTGTTGCTGGTTCGAAAAGCGTGTCCCTGAGAAGCTGGTTTCTGGTTCAGCTGTTTCTTGATCCGAAATCACCAAGATTTGGATCTGAGGAAAGATGAGCCAGAATGTCGCTCAAGAAGACTTTCCCCTCTTGAAAGGTGCTGCTGCTCCGACAATGAGAATGAACCCTACTTTCGATTCTGAAGGAAAGAAGTCGTTTGCTGAAGCGCTTGGGGGAAGAAGCAAGGAGTTCATTCATGAAGAAGTCGTGCATGAGGAGCATGAGGACTACAGGTCGATTCATTTTCGACTTTCAGATAAGTTTTCTCTGATTAATAACTCTAAGCATACTTTAATCGCGAAGTTCTCGTTTGGGAGTCCAACTCTCAGCGAGTTCAAAGCGTACATTGCTGCAATTAGATTTGTAGGATCTTACAGCATATCTAGATGGGATTTTAGGCATTTTTTCATAGAATTTGCTCAACTAGAAGATGTAAAAACATTATGGACCAAACCTGTTAGATCGATAGGAAGTCTATCCTTTAGAATTCTTAAGTGGTCCCCTGACTTTCACCCTAAAAAGGAGTCTCCTGTGACTCCACTTTGGATTTCGCTACCGAAATTACCTGAAATACTATATAATTCTGATTCTGTTAATCAAATTGCTAAGTCAATAGGTCTGCCTCTAGATGTATGGATCCCTAGGAATAATATTGCTATGTATAACTACTATAAAGCTTGGGTTATGGTTGATGTGTCTAAGCCTCTTCCTCAAAGCATTTGGATATGCTTTGGGGAAGAGGATGGTTTTTGGCAAGATATTGTTTATTTGAAAAAACTTTTTACTGTAAATCTTGTAAGCATATAGGACATAAAGAAACTCAGTGTAAAAAAGATGAATTAGAACAAAATTTGAACAAAAACAGGAGTAATAAAGATAACATTAAAAATATATATAATCTAAAAGAAGTATGGATACCAAACGTGACAGGAACTGATAATGATAAACATACTGAAATTGAGGTTAGAAATATTGAGAGAACTACTAAGAATTCTGAAATTAAACAAACAGCTAATGAGGATAAGATCTTAATAGAAGATAAAATGAATAAAAATGATATAGAAAATATTCAATCTGGAAGGCAACAATTAAAAAGAACAGAAGTTAATATTGTAACAGAAGTAAATGTAAATGAGTCAGTTGAAATAGCTAATAATGATGCATCCAATATAAATATAACACAGAATGATATGGAACAAAAAAATACTGAACTAAGTCATTGTAACAATCAAATTGGTCTTAATATAATAGAGACGGAAAGTGGGTCTTTAAAAGAATCAAAGGAAAGTTCAAATATGGATATATCTAGTGTGTCTTTAGAGTTTCAGAAGAATAATGTTAAGATTTTTAATCAATTAGAAGACTCTGTAGAAATCACTAAGGAAGATATAATTAATGAACTTGAAAATATAAAATTAAGTAATCCTTTCAATGCTTTATCTGATGATGAGTTAGAAGAATTAGAAGAGGTAGTAGGAACAAAACAGATGCCCTTAGTAAGGTCTAGTATAAGTGAACCTAATTCACCTAAGCAAATGAAAACTATTAAAGAGTCATTTAATGTTAATGTGAGAAGATCTGTAAGAAATAAAGTAATATCTAGAACAAGGAACTTTAAAAGGTCTATAGAATCCACTTATAAAACTTCTAAATGACTGTGTTACTTAATTGGAACGTAAGGGGAATCGGTAATTGTAAAACAATAAGAAGAATAAAGAACATGATTAAAATTTTTGTTGTTGATATCATAGCTCTTCAAGAGCCTATGATATCAGCAGAGAATATAGCTTCAATCTGTCTAAAACTGGGTTTTAATTCACAATTGGCAAATATTAATAATAAAATATGGTTGCTCTGGAAAAATGGTTATGATATTGATATTTTGGACAATTCTGATCAACTTTTAAATACTATAGTAAGTCATTCTTCATCTAAGTCAGTAGTTTTAATTACTATAGTTTAGGCGAAATGTAATAGGGCTCATAGAATGTTGTTATGGGATCAATTAAGGAATATTTCAGTTACTAGTTTACCCTGGTTAGTAGTTGGAGACTTTAACACTATTTCTAATAAAAATGAACAATTAGCTTGTAGAACTCTTTGCTCTAGAGGTATAAATGAATTTAACCATATGATTATAGACTGTAAGTTAGAAGACCCTGGTTACATTGGATCAAACTATACCTGGACTAATAATCATAAGTGGAAAAGACTTGATAAAACACTGCATAATGATAAATGGAGGGAAATTTTTAATATAACAAAGGTAAATCATCTGGCTAGAACATATTCAGATCATTCTCCATTGTTAATCTCTGTAACTAATAATTCAACATATAAAAAACCATCTTTTAGATTCTAGAATATGTGGTTAAGGCATGAAAATTTCTTAAAAACTGTGAATGATAACTGGTCTAAGTCAATCTGTGACTCTTCAAATATGTTTATATTTTGGTCAAAACTTAAAAGGCTTAAGGAACATTTAAAAATATGGAATAAAGAAACATTTGGAAACATTTTTGATCTTTTAAGTAAAGTAGAAGAAGATATAAAGATTGCTGAGTTGAGATTAGAAGAAGATGATTGTTCTCAAAATCAAAGTAAGTTAAACAGTTTAAACATTACATATTCCATATTGCTTAAGAGAGAAGAGAATTATTGGAAACAGAAAAGTTATTCTAATTGGATCACAGATGGTGATAACAACACTGCAATGTTTCATAATTATGTAAAGAAGAGAAGATCTAAAAATATTATAAAAGGAATTCAGGATACTAATAGTTGGATTGAAGATGATAGTTTGATAGGAGAATCTGCTGTAAAATACTTCTTTAATTTGTTAAATAAAACTCAAACTCAAAAAGATTTTTCTTCAGTTAGAAGTGTTATTCCTAAGTTAATATCGTCTGTTGATAATGATAGTATCTTAGTTTTGCCTACTTTAGATGAACTCCATGCTGTTATTAAGAGTTTGAACCCTGATAGTGCTTCTGGAGTTGATGGTTTCAACTCCAAATTTTATGTTTCTTGCTGGTCTATTATAAAAAATGATCTTTTAAATACTGTTATAGATTATTTTCTAGATGTTACATTACCTAAAGGTCTGTTTGCTACATTAATATGTTTAATACCTAAAAATAATTCACCTAAAACTTGGAAACATTTTAGACCTATAAGTTTGTGTTCAGTGCTGAATATTATAATTTCAAAACTTATAAACCTTAGAATAGCTAAGTTACTGCCTTTTATAATATCTAAGGAACAAGGAGCGTACGTAGAACATAGGCTTATTCAAGAGAACATATTAATAACTCAGGAGCTAGTTAAGGATCTGAATAGGAAAGTCAGAGGAGATAATGTAATTATAAACTTGGATATGTCAAAATCATTTGATAACTTAGAGTTTAACTTCATTTATGATGTCTTGTTGTCATTTGGGTTTAATGATAGAGTTATTAGTTTGATTAAGAAAAGTATAGAGAATGTTAGATATTCAGTTATTGTTAATGGGAATACTTATGGTTTCTTTAAATCTGTTAATGGACTTAGGCAGGGAGACCCTATGTCTCCTTATCTCTTTATTATAGCAGAGGAATTCCTAATTAGGGGTATGAATAACTTAATTGAACATCATAGCTCTATGCATATAATATGAAAAGTTTAGTAAGGATTAACTGCTTAGCTTACGCTGATGACATTATCTTATTTGTTAATGGTTCTCAAACAAATATAAAAAAGTTAACTAAGTTTCTAGATTCTTATCAAGCTCTTTTTGGTCAACAAGTAAATACACAAAAGACTACTTTCATAACTCCTTTAAGAATGAACAGATTAAGAATATCATCTTTAGAAAGTATTTTAGGTTTTAAACATTCTGATCTTCCATTTACTTATTTAGGCATTCCAATTCATACAAATAATCATTCAGTTCATTTTGAGAAGTTAATAGATAAGATAAGAACTAAAATTTTAGATTGGAACTCTAAAAAACTATCTTTTGGAGGTAAAATGACCTTAATAATCGCTGTTCTTATGTCATACCCTATATACTATTTGCAATCTATTAAGTTACCTTTAAAAACTATATCTAGGATTGAGAAGCTGCTTAATAAGTTTTTATGGGGGTCTAGTGAGACTGATAAGCATATAGTATGGTCTACTTGGGATAAAGTGTGTAAGCCTTATAATGAAAATGGATTAAACATCAGAAGTATAAGAGACTTACAAACTGCTTTTTCATACACTCTGGTTTAACTTTAGGGATAATAAAACACTTTGGTCAGACATGATGCATTCTAAGTACTGTAATAACTTACATCCTTTACAATCAACATTAAAAATGACAGACTCTAAAATTTGGAAGAGAATGTATGAAGTTAGGAAAAGTGCTGAAAAATAAATAAGATGGAAGTTAGGTAATGGTAATGCAGATTTTTGGTTAGATCATTGGTATAATACCAAACCTTTAATAACTTTAAAAGCAAGTAATTCTATACACAATACACAAACAAAGGTTAAGGAGTATTGGATAGATGATGTATGGAACACTGATAAATTGTTAAGTATGTTGCCTGTTAATTATGTGCCTGAAATCACTAAAGTTAATTTTAACCCATGCTTATCTGATTCTATAATCTGGAAACTATCAATTGATGGAAATTCAATTTAAAAAGAACTGTTAATGAAGTAAGGATCAAAGGCTTAGAGTCACAAATAAAAGATAAAGTCTGGAATAATATCTCACCAAAAAAATGTTCTTTTGTCCTTTGGAGAGTCCTGAATAACACTTTAAGTATAGATATTAAGCTGCAACAGATTGGTTTTAATTTAGCATCTAAATGCTCTAGTTGTCGGAATCTAGAAACATTAAATCATGTCTTTGTATCATGTGAATCTGCTTGGCACACCTGGTCATACTTTTCTGCTATGTTTAGGATAGATATAGGGAGACATAGGGTAAAAAATACCACAGGTCCTCCATGCTTGCCATTTGTAACACATGAGTCCCTATTCTTTGTCTCTGTAATAAACTGGTCCCCTATGTTTTAAAAATGTAACAAACAGATCCTTTTTTGTAATAAATAGGTCTTTCATGTCTGTAATAAACAGGTCCCTCACGTTTTCAATTTGTAATAAACAGGTCCATCAAATTTTCAGAAAAGGAACTGTTTGTTATTTTTTAAAACATAAGGGACCGGTTTATTACAGAGACAAATAATAGGGACTGATGTGTTACAAGTGACAAACATGGATGACCTGTGGTATTTTTAACCCGGGAGACATATGACTGTGAACAACATCATTAATCTTTGGTTACTGTCTACATCTAAAAGAATACATATTAGAACAATTTTACATGCATTGATTGTATACTCTATTTGGCATGCTAGAAATAGTTTTAAACATAAAGATAAACCCTTATCTCCCAAAAGGATAGTTAACAATATTCTATTCATGCTTGCATCTCTAGATTCTGGCTTGCGACTGTCTAGGAAGTTTTGGTCTAAAGATCTGCATTTAGCCAAAAACTTGAAATGTTTTAATCATATTAAATATACAAAATCATGTATGTATGTTGCCTGGTCCTTGCCTGATCATAATAGACTTAAGATGAATTGTGATGGATCTGTTTTAAACAATGGTGAGGCTAGTTCTGGTTTTATAATTAGGTTAGGAGTTACTTTAATAGCTAAAGGTGAATTACTTGGAAAGTGTTCTTCCATCACTGCTGAGGTTTTAGCTTTAATAAATGGGATGATGTTCTGTAAGGATCATGACTTATTGTCTGTAGATATTGAGACAGACTGTCTCAACTTATTCAATATGCTTGTAAATGGTAGTTATCCTTGGTATTTAGATCAAATGCTTACATATTGTAGATCTTTGTTTAAGCCTCAAATGACCTTGAAACATATATATAGAGAGCAGAACTATGCTGCTGATTGGGTAGCAAAATACGCTCTGAAAATGAATTATACTTTTATGGTTGAATCAATACATCATTTGAATGAACTAAATGCAATAACGTTATTAGAATCATTAAATCTAGGCTATTTCAGATTCTTTGATGATGATTAACCCTTTTGGCAAGTGAAAGCTTGACCAACATTTTGCTTTTTACAGGTTAATGAACAATAAACAGCTCTGGTTGCCGAATAAGGACTTGGAAAAGACTTGTTAAATGAAAGAAGAAGAAGAGAAAATAGGGAATGAAGCATGGAAGAGATGGACTTTGCAGCTACGATATAGAATGGCATGGAAAGAGTCGTAGGAGAAGAGAAGAATGCAAGAGGAGACAAAGAAGAATATGTAAAAGTTGGAAATGTAAACTGAAGTTAGTAGTTGGAAAGAAAGCTGTATAAAATGAGTTACAACTCATTACACATTTGTAAAGATTTTTTATATATCAATAATATTGTATTTTCTTGGAAAAAAAAGAAAAGAATATATATATAATTCAATATGTTAACATCCTTCCAATATACTTCAGTTTCAACAAATTGTCTTTTTAAACCATTCCTTAGAACTTATTTTTGCTTTAATAACCATAAAAAAAAGAAAACTTGCTTTTGCTTTAACAACCATAAAAAAAGAAAAGTCTAAATATGATCTAAACATGTTAATATAATTTTTTTTAAGAAATTATCGTTTTCCAAAGGACGTCTAGAAATTACGGATTACGGATTCGTCGATCCTTCATCGATAGGTTGCGGAATTTGCGTTGATGTCCGAGTTGCATTTATCTAGACCTAGATTCTCGATGGTTTGTGTGATTGATCATGATGAACAAGCTATATTCTGTAATTGTAAAATAAAAAACAATAGATGTGTTGGCTTTTATAAACACGAGTTTCGAATAAAATAGGAAGAAGGAAAAACAACTAAAAAACAATACGTAATTCCAAGTTAGTATCTCGGAATTACATGCCTTCTTTAAAAAAAACTGCATGTATATCTGAGGCAGCACCTCAAAATTACATGCTGTTTTATTATTATAAAAAAACTTGTAATTCTGGGTTGCTGGCTCAGATTTACATGCATGTTTTTGTTTAAAAAAAACTGAAACAACAACAAAATTACAAGCAAGAATGATAGTTTTTCATACCAAACACCACACAAAAACACTTAAACGAACCAAAACGCAATAAAATAGCATCAATTTAAGCAATTCGTACCATACACCACACTAAAACACTAAAATGCAACTAAACACCAAACCAAAAAACTAAAATGAACAAAAATACAGTAAAACAACATCATGACAATCAATTAACTCAAGAGAAACTGTTCGAAATCATCGATTCAACATCAACTTTAACAGTTCATAAATTTTAACAGCAACTGTATCAATTCATAAAAATTAACAACAACATCAATAATAAATGCTTCTATTAATCATCACTACTTTTACACAAACATGACCTATAATTACACAAACATGACCATCTCTAAACAATCTCCACAATTCTACAACTATCACTATAACACTCTATTAATCATCACCACACACATAACCTATAATTAATTAGAACAAATAACAAAGTAAACCTTAAACACAACCTTGACTTAAACTAAAACATACCCAAATAAAAAATCATATAACTAAAACAGAGACGAGAGGAGAGGCGAATTGTACCTGTAACTGAATCTGGTACCTGAATCTTCCTAATCTGCAGGTAAACAAAACTTGACCTTGAACAAAAGAAAAACCGAGATGAAGTTAATACAAAACAAAAATTCAAACTATTAATCAAATGAAATAGTCAAAAAAATCAAAACTATACTTGAATTGAATCCCACGTGAATCGAAGACCTGTAACTCTGATTGGAAACAAAAAAAAACAGAAACTAAAATCAATATAGAGGAGAGGGAATGAGGTATCGATGGGTTTCTAAGATGATATACCTGTACCTGATTCGAATTCCATCTCTTTAAAGAATTGAATTTGACCTCGAACCAAAAAAACAAAAAGAGAGGTAAAGATGGGTTTGTAAAAGCGATGTTTGTAAGAGACTGTTTCGACTTACCTTAGGGGATAGGATTTCTAGGGTTTTTGACTGAATAGTATTTTTTATTAGGTTTCGGGTTTGTTAATGTTTCGGGTGTAGCGATAAGAAATAAGTGTAGCTATGGTTTTTTGGGGTATGCTCGAGTCTAGGATTTGTGTAGCGATGGTTTAAGAGGCTGCTCGAGTCTAGTATTTGTGTAGCGATGGTGTACGAGGCTGCTCGATTCTAGGGGATGTTTTAGAAGGTTTCTAGTTGTTGGAATTCTAGGGTTTCTTAAT
The DNA here is from genome assembly GCA_036936605.1 of Limnanthes douglasii subsp. nivea. Classification (NCBI taxonomy): domain Eukaryota; kingdom Viridiplantae; phylum Streptophyta; class Magnoliopsida; order Brassicales; family Limnanthaceae; genus Limnanthes; species Limnanthes douglasii. The sequence continues at coordinate 261,770,358 of JAUPFV010000004.1, forward strand.
GAATGATCTAATTTACATATGGTGGCTATCGTTTTGATTAGTAAGAGAAGGAATTTAATAGTGTTAGGTGGGTGGATGGAAGATGTGATGGTGAGATTTAATGGTGTTCTTGAAGATAGAGAGTAAGAGTTAATGGAATTGAGGAGATGGTTTGCTGGAAATCAAAAGTATCTATGATTTTGTGATTAAAAGTAAGAGAAAGGTAAATATGTTATTTCATTTATAGGGGAAATAACAACATAGAGTTTTTTTCACAAATATGGAGGAAATAAAAAATATAATGCGGAAAATAACTTCATCCTTCTTTATATCTTTTTGCGTCTGCATCTGAATCCTTTTTTTCTTGAAAATTATCATTTCATAAATTATATATATATATATATATATATATAATTTATTTATTATTCTATCGTACCTTTAAATTACGTAACTCTCTATATATTTTAAACTCATCCAGTGCCTTCTCAATCACAATGAATTGTAACAAATATTTATTTATATTATTATATATATAAAAATAAATATAACCATAAAGATATATAATAAGTAATAAGAATATATAAATATATATATAAAAAAAATATAATAAGTAATAAGAATATATATATATATAAAAGATATATAATAAGTAATAAGAATATATATATATATATATATATATATATATATATACATTACAATATGTTAACATCCTTACAGTATACTTCCTCAGAACTTGCTTTTGCTTTAATAATCATAAAAAAAAGTCTAAATATGATCTAAACATGTTAATGTAAAACAAAAGTTTTAAGAAATTATCGTTTTTCGAAGGACGTTCGGAAAATTATGGATTACGGATTTGTCGATCCTTCATCGATAGGTTACGGAATTTGCGTTTGATGTCCGAGTTGCATTTGTTTAGACCTAGATTCCCGATGGTTTGTGTGATTGATCATGATGAACAAGTTATATTTTGTAATTGTAAAATAAAAAACAATAGGTGTGTTGGCTTTTATAAATATGAATTTTGAATAAAATAGGAAGAAGGAAAAACAACTAAAAAAACAATACGTAATTCCGAGTCAGTATCTCAGAATTACATGCCTTCTTTAAAAACAAAAAAAACTAAAACAACAAAATGACCAGCAAGAATGACAGTTTTTCATACCAAATACCACACAAAAACACTTAAACGAACCAAAGCGCAATAAAATAACATCAATTTAAGCAATTCGTACCATACACCACACCAAAACACAAAAATGCAGCTAAACACTAAACCAAAAAACTAAAATGAACAAAAATACGGTAAAACAATATCATGGCAATCAATTCACTCAAGAGAAACAATTCGAATCATTGATTCAACATCAACTTTAACAATTCATAAATATTAACCCCAACTGTATCAATTCATAAAAATTAACAACAACATCAATAATACATGCTTCTATTAATCATCACTATTTTTACAAAACATGACCTATAATTACACAAACATGACCATCTCTAAACAATCTCCACAATTCTACAACTAGCACTATAGCACTCTATATCACTACAGACATGACCTATAATTAATTAGAACAAATAACAAAATAAACCTTAAACACACCCTCGACTTAAACTAAAACAGAGAGGAGAGGGTCCGGAATTCAGTTACAGGGTTAACAATTCGAAGCGCCTCTTCCGTCACTTCTCTTTGAGGAGGATCGTTAGTAGTGGGATTTGAAGGAGAAGGAGTTCGGATGATTTCTGATTCATCTCCCATTGCTATGAAAGTTCATTTTCTTTTAGTCGCTGAAGAGCGACTCGAAGAGGGAATATTTATTTTTGGTTCTAGGGGGGATTTCTCACTAATCTTGCTCTGATTCTAGGAGGTTAAAAGTGTTTTAGGTCCTGATGTTTTCGATGAGGAATTATCTTCAGCTGTGGAAGAAGGAAAAGAAATTGGAGCTTTAGTCAGATCAAAGTTATCGTAATAGATTGTTTTAGTGGTAGTTCCAACTCAGAGGCTATTTATTAATCCAACTCTTTTGTATTCTTCAGACCTTTTAATGATATAAAAGCAGTCGTAAGTTCCGAACACAAAATTGCTGTCAATATCAGAGGATTCTGGTGTTTTGGGTAGAATAGATTTCGATTTTCTGCTTCCTGGTTTTAAGTTTATGACAGGTTACATAGCGTATGGAAGGTTTCGAAGATGTAAAGATTCAAAGTCAAAGCGGATTTGAAGATTTTTTAGTTCTCATTCATTTACTGACATGAGAACAAGAGGGGGCTTCTGATATGGAAATAGAGTTCTAAGGATTAAATTGTAAACAATGTAAATTTATGGATTTAATTGTAAGTGATGTGAATTTTGTCCTTAATTCGCGACTGATGTAAGTTTTATGAGATATTTGTAACTATGTATAATTGCTGAGGACTAAATAGCAATTAGTCCATTTATTGTAACAGATTTTAGTTTGAAGATATGTCTTAGCTCCTCTATATAAAGGGCAAATCACCTCCAATAAAGGGGTTCAACACTTTTACTTAAAAACTCATTAGTATTTGTGTTTTTCTCTCTAAATACTTTCTAGCTGTTTCTCTCTAGAAATCTTTCCTAAGCAATTTACTAAAGCAGAATTATAACTCATCAATCCTGAAACAAACAATAATCAGAGTAAAATATGACAAAATACTTTAAATCTTTCTTGATTTTGCTTACAAAAATTAGGTTAAATGAAAATTGAGCGTAAAAAATACTATTAGTCCCCATGTTTACCACTTGTATCAACAAAGTCCCATTCTCTCACCATTAAAAGTACTATTAGTCTATGTTTTTGCTTTAATAACCATTAAAAAAGAAAACTTGCTTTTGCTTTAACAACCATAAAAAAAGAAAAGTCTAAATATGATCTAAACATGTTAATATAATTGTTTTAAAGAAATTATCGTTTTCCAAAGGACGTCTAGAAATTACGGATTCGTCTCGATATGTTGCGGAATTTGCGTTGATGTCCGAGTTGCATTTATCTAGACCTGGATTCTCGATGGTTTGTGTGATTGATCATGATGAACAATCTATATTCTGTAATTATAAAATAAAAAAGAATAGGTGTGTTGGCTTTTAAAAACACGAGTTTCGAATAAAATAGGAAAAAGGAAAAACAACTAAAAAACAATACGTAATTCCAAGTTAGTATCTCGGAATTACATGCCTTCTTTAAAAAAAACTGCATGTATATCTGAGGCAGCACCTCAGAATTACATGCTGTTTTATTATTATAAAAAAACTTGTAATTCTGGGTTGTTGCCTCAGATTTACATACATGTTTTTGTTTAAAAAAAACTGAAACAACAACAAAATAACCAGCAAGAATGACAGTTTTTCATACCAAACACCACACAAAAACACTTAAACAAACCAAAACGCAATAAAATAACATCAATTTAAGCAATTCGTACCATACACCACACCAAAACATTAAAATGCAGCTAAACACCAAACCAAAAAACTAAAATCAACAAAAATACGGTAAAACAACATCATGACAATCAATTCACTCAAGAGAAACAATTCAAAATCATCGATTCAACATCAACTTTAACAATTCATAAATTTTAACAGCAACTGTATCAATTCATAAAAGTTAACAACAACATCAATAATAAATGCTTCTATTAATCATCACTACTTTTACACAAACATGACCTCACAAACATGACCATCTCTAAACAATCTCCACAATTCTACAACTATCACTATAGCACTCTATTAATCATCACCACAAACATGACCTATAATTAATTAGAACAAATAACAGAGTAAACGTTAAACACAACCTCGTCTTAAACTAAAACATATCCAAATCAAAAATCATATAACTAAAACAGAGAGGAGAGGGGAGGCGAATTGTACCTGTAACTGAATCTTCCTAATCTGTCGGTAAACAAAACTTGACATGGAACAAAAGAAAAACCAAGATGAAGTTAATACAGAACAAAAATTCAAACTATTAATCAACTGAAACTGTAAAAAAATCGAAACTAAATCGAACCCTACCTAAATCGAATACCTGTAACTCTGATTTGAAACAAAAAACAGAAACTAAAATCAATATAGAGGAGAGGGAATGAGGTATCGATGGGTTTGTAAGATGGAGTACCTGTACCTGATTCGAATTCCACCTCTTCCAAGAATTGAATTCGACTTGGAACAAAAAAATATCAGAACAGAGGTAACCATAGGTTTGTAGGAGTGATGTTTGTAAGAGACTGTTTTGACTTACCTTAGGCGATAGGATTTCTAGGGTTTGTGACTGAATACTTTCTTGGTTAGGTTTCGGGTTTGTTTATGTTTCGGGTGTAGCGATATGAAATAGGTGTAGCAATGATTTTTTGGGTATTCTTGAGTCTAGGATTTGTGTAGCGATGGTGTACGAGGCTGCTCAAGTCTAGGATTTGGTATGAGAGGGTGTTCTCGAAGATGAGAGAGTAGGATTTAATGGAATTGAAGAGATGGTTTGTTGGAGATAAAAAATATCTATGATTTTGTGATTAAAAGTAAGAGAAAGATAAATATGTTATTTCATTTATTGGGAAATAACAACATAGAGTTTTTTTTTCATGTATGAAGGAAATAAAAAATATTATGCTGGAAATAACTTTACCATTCTTTATGTCTTTCTGCGTCTGAATCCTTTTTTTTTCTTGAAATTTATCATTTCATAAATTATATATATATATATATATATATATATATATATATATTTCCTTATAACTTATTATATATCTTTATAGTTATATTTATATTTTATATATATATATATATAATATAAATAAATATTTTTTTCAATTCATTATGATTCAGAAGATCTAATTTAATCTAATATAAGAAAATAGAAAAAACTCGGGCTTACACACCTATTGTTTTTTTATTTTACAATTACAGAATATAACTTATTCATCATGATCAATCACACAAACCATCGTATCTAGATCTAGACAAATGCAACTCACAAACCATCGTATCTAGATCTAGACAAATGCAACTCGGACGTCAATGCAAATTTCGTAACCTATCGATGAATCTGTAATTTGTAATTTCTGGACGTAATTCGGAAAACGATAATTTCTTAAAAATAGTTTTTTTTACATGCTCCTTTCCAGATCGCATATCGATCTTGGCTTGGATTTCAGCAAACTTTACAGCAATGTGAGATATGTGGCAATCGAGATCTGAAGCATATCCGATTCCGATCTGACCAAGGTGGTTCATGATGATAACCTGCGTGGTGAAGTTGGCCTATGTAACTGGTTTTATTTACTTATCCTTCTATTTTATTTGCATGTCCCTTCCTCTTTGGTCCCGTCCGTTGCCTTCCATTGTTGTAGACTATTTTGAAGTTTCTATCCGCCGACTCGATTGGCCCGTAGTTGTGTTGTTTTAGTTATTCCAGTTTATCTCTGCTTGTTTTATTATTCCTACTATGTTTGATTTAGTAGTATTGTTTATCGACCTCCTTATATCGATAATATCTTCTCGAGGTATGCTCTATGTACTTGTATGGACATATTTTATTTTATTTAATATTTTTATACAAAAAAAATATAATATTTAAAAAAGTATTTGAAGTAACATATATTACATATAGGCATTGAACAGTAAATCGTCCATCGACTATCGCGTTTGGTGGCAGATAGTCCCTTGACTTTCAAATGTCCATTGACAGTCCCTGGATTATCGCGTTTGGATAAATTAGTCCACCAGATCCTCTAATCCATGAGAGGCTGCCACCTGTCACCATAGTCCCCAGATTTTAGTATCACTATAGGTCAAACCCAAAATATAGAAAATTACAGAAAACTAAACTCAAGGGACTAGTGGTGATACAAAAATCTGGGGACTATGGTGACACGTGGCAGCCTCTCATGGATCAGAGGATCTGGTGGACTAACTTTATCCAAACGTGATAGTCCAGAGACTGTCAACGGAGATTTGAAAGTCAAAGGACTATTTACCACCAAACGTGATAGTCGAGGGACGATGTACTGTTCAAAGCCATTACATATATAAGTAATTTTATCTATAAAATTTAAGATGAAAAAAATGATTGAAAAATATTTGATATTAGATATTAGTATTAGTGTAGAAAGTTTTTATTTTATCTATAAAATTTAAGATGAAAAAAATGATTGAAAAATATTTGATATTAGATATTAGTATTAGTGTAGAAAGTTTTTAATCGATACGGCTGCTGAAAATACAATTTATTAAAAAGTAATGTTTTTTGAAATATTTATTTAGTGAAACTTATATGATTGAGATTAAAATATCAGGGGTGTGGCGATTTAGATTTATGGGTTTGATTCTCAGTTTTATTAAAATTCTTACCATATTTTAAAGAAGTTTGATTGAACCATATTAGTTAGATTTTCTTCTTTTATTGTGGACAAATTAGGTTGAGTCGGTCTAAATTAGACAGTGACTGTCAGACTGATTTGTTTAATTGGTATCGGTCCAGTTTGATTTCTGGATACTGTCATATAAATCGGAATGTCCGGTTGATAACTTACATGTCCAAACTTTATAAAATATAAATCCGGACTAAACCGATTTATAGCCGTCATATTTTCGAAACATTTAAAATGAAAATGATGCGTTCTCGCTATTTCTTTGTAAAAGTAAATACACAGAGTAAAAGAAAGTGGAATACGCGTTTCAGACACATTATTTGAACAAAAAGAAAGTGGGATACGCGTTTCAGACACATTATTTGAACAACATATCGTCCATGTGATGTATTTTTTTTGGAGGGAACCCGCACTTTCTATTTTAGGAGTGCGTACAGGGTAAACCTTCGGTCCGACGCAATAGCCTGCAAACCAACGTCAGAAGGTAAACCATACCAGATGACAGACTCAGCCAAAAAGACGTATGTAGAAAGATTCAAACTCATGACTTTTGGTCACAAACATGCCTTACTCAATCAACTCGGCTATTCTTTAGAGGTCTATTTGTTGTATTTCTGGAATATGATAGATTGATTTTTTTAGTAGAACCGGAACCTCGACCAACCTATGATATTAATAAAATAACATTATTAGTGTTTGGTAAGGGAGTATATTTTTCAGGATAAACTCTTCGGAAGTTTTATATTTCCGGATCTAAATCAAACAATATTTAGAAGTGCTATTTTCCTGAACCTAAACCAAACCACACTGTTTGGTAGGAGAATATATAAGATACCCCATGATCGGACCACACTAAAATAAGAAATCTTATCGGACCTACCTTTGTATGAGAATATTTACGGTGGACGTGGAATGGTTAATTCTGAACTACGCTGCCTTGATTGCCATGCTTTAATTTCCCATTTCAGCAATTGGATGACTATTCCACACATTTGTCATGTGATTGCTAATGCTTTCAAATGCAACATATATACAATTTCCGACAGCATTACATAGACGTTTCTACCGCTAAAAGGTGTGTCTCCCTCTATGAACGAAAGAAAAGAGATTGGTATCGTTGACGTCCTTGGCAATCACTACAACAACGTACGAGTACCTTTCTCAAGTACAATGATTTATCTTATTCATACACGTGAAGAGTGACAAGTACATAACATCCTTTAAGAAAAATCCGAGATGGGCAAGGCAACTAGTTCTGAGATGGCAAACACACTTTATTTTGAGGTACCACCTTAGAATTTATTCATAGTGATTCATTAACTAGACAGAAAGAATGCACCTGATTCCGAGGCGACACCTCAGAATTAGGTGCATTAGTTTTAAAAAAATGACACCTAATTCCGAAGTGGCACCTCAAAATCATGTATTTTTTACATTAAAAAAAATGCACTTAATCTCGAAGTATTTTCTTGGAATCATGTGCATTCTTTATGTCTTGTTAATACGAGTAATATACAATGAGATAACATACATCAAATTTTAAGAATATTAACATTATATGAATATTGTTTGAAACAAACCGCATTTGATAACATACTACATATCACCAAAAAATGCATTGTCCTAAAAAAAGCAAACATCATCCACAAAATTAAGTAACACAAACTAAAATAATACAAAACTAAACACCGTCATGCTATATAAGCCTTACTTATATAAATGCAGTTCCTTAAAGAAGCACGACACTCTTCACTCGTTATAGTGTCCACATATTCATCGTACGTATTAATTTTTTTTGCATAACCTCTGGTGAATATTATCTTGGTGGGTGGAATGTTGTGGTTATTCTCATATACGAAAATCTTCTTCTCGAGGTGCATTTGGAACAACATACCAAATATTTTGACGAATCCAATCATCATAATTTGGGACAATCGTACTTATTCTGTTACCTTCTTCGATAAGATTTCCTCTAATATCCAACGGTATTTAGTGTTGGTATCGATCTTGTCACACATGATCCTTAAAGTCAATCATCGTATTTTCCAAGTGACCTCGCCTAGGAGCAAGTTTTGTCCATAAACTTCCAAGGTTTTAGATGTACCCAAACTGACGCGCAACTCTAAGGGGTTGGTATAACTCGGTTTTATCCATGAATTTCAATCCACCATTAAACCATGCTAGCTCGTGAACACATTCTTAGATATTGGTAAGGCTGAAAATAACCTATAAAAAAATACAATCGAACAAGATATATGAAAATATATTCGAAAATATGATGGATATAATGAGTTGGAATATAAACGTACCAAATATATATTTATAAACGATCGACTGTCACTCTGAACGATTGAAGTAGTGGCACAAACTCTTCTATCGATTTTTTTACGTTAGGGTGTTACCCACGTACGCATGTGAGGCATTTGAGGACAGAATTCCTCCCAATGAGGTGGTTAAAATCGAGTGAAGTGGTAAAAAATCCAGTATTCGAGTAGTTGTACAAATCCGCTCATCATCTTTGTAGAATGTTTGGAAGCCACATGCAACCCACTATAAAGCTCCACAAGAATATGCATCCCCCACGCGTGTGATCCCAAAGATTCAAAGTCATCGATGATGTGCAACCAATTTGCTTTAACGTAGTAACCACTCATCGTCTTCTGAGTTGCTGCCTCGGAATTACATGCATCTTTACAAAAAATAATATGTAATTCCGAGTCAGTATCTCGGAATTACATGCCTTCTTTAAAAAACTGCAAGTATATCCGAGGCAACACCTCGAAATTAAATGTTGTTTTTATTATTATAAAAGAACATGTAATTCTGGGTTGCTGCCTTGGATTTACATGCAGGTTTTTGTTTTAAAAAAAACTGAAACAACAACAAAATGACCAGCAAGAATGACAGTTTTTCATACCAAACACCACACAAAAACACTTAAACAAACCAAAACGCAGTAAAATAACATCAATTCAAGCAATTTATACAGTACACCACAAACTCTCTCTAACTTTTCCGATGAACTACAACTCCTCCTCCTCCTCCTCCGTCACGGTGAAGAAGAAAGATCCACCACCAACAAAGTAAGTTTTAAAAATTTAATTTCTAGGTTTTTTAGGATAAAAATTTGTGATTTTGATTAGAAGTTTTACGTAGTATCATAGATTTAATTTAGATTTTAGAATCAAAATTAGTGCTAGAGTTGAATTATGGTAGAAATTAGGGTTGAATTAGAGAATTTAGAGTTGTTCGGAGGCTATTTTCCAGCACAGATTCGGCTGGAAAATGACCGGCACCGACAACGGTGGGGTGCGTAAGGCATGTACCCACCGGTACATGCACATGCTTACGCACCGTGGTACAATAGACTTGTACCGGCCGGGACAGGGGTTGTGCACCACCACCATTAACCTTTTTAATTTTTTTTATGTTTGATTAAGTCTTTATATGTTTAATTTGTAGGAATGTTTTATATGTTTTATGTGAATAACCTTGTTTTCTTTTTTTTTATTTCAGTACCGAGTTTATCGATCCACGATCTGGTGGCCTTCCTCGATCAAGGGTGGTTCACTCGGGGAAAAATTTGAAGTCTGTTAGGACCATGGAAGATGAAAGAATCCACAAAAAAGATGCGGACGATCCTCGACGACGGGGGAGACGAAGAATGAATGCTTGAGGGAAGAAGAGGCAGGGAGGATTCGCAGCGATCGGTCGTTGCGCCACATCAACCATATCCCGTCCAAGATCGTACGCCACTAGTTAAAAGATAAAAACTATTTTCAAACCAATAAAAAAAAGAATCAAATTATGAACAAAAATAAAAAAGGCCATTGACAAGAAATACAGACTTACTGTCATAGGCATGTCAAATAAACCCATGAGGATAACACATCATATCCTATTTAAATACTCCCTTCATTCCGTAATATAGGCCGTTTAAGGTTTTGGGGTAGAAACCAATAAATACAATGATGATTTCTCTTTCCTATAAAACACACAAAACAATCGAATTTTATTGGGTCAAAGTTATTAATTTAATAAAAGAAAACAAACAATAAAATATAATTGGTCAAAAGAAATTAAATGTTGCATTGATATTACCAAACGACAATTAAAATGGAATTTTTTGTATTTTCTAAAACGTCCTATATTGTGGAACGGAGGGAGTAGAAAAAATGGGAAATAGAAAATCACTATAAACTTTTTCTCAACAACACTGAAGCATTAATAAAGCCGAAATAATGAGAAAACATGTACCCACATTTAGTAGTATCAGATTATGAAGTCACAAAGGCCCGAATTGCGAAGGAACATAATAAAAAATGGTATACAAGGTATATAAATCTTCACTACCAACCACTAGATCAAAAGTTACCCATATCTTAGATAGTAGTGCCTAGGAAAACGAGATTGTATACTCAAACATATATTATACCATTCATTTAAAATACAGTAACGAATCCCTCAGGAAGATTGACTAAGTGGTCTGTAGATTAGGGGACTATAATATTAAATTCAAACCTAGTAATGTAATAAAATTTCTGCAATAGTTGTCTTCTTAATAGAAATCTAATCCAAAAGACCACTCATTATAAACGAGAGAAGTTAAAATCGAGAGAGGATATGATAACCAAATATCAAGGGAAAAATTACAACTACTTCGGTTAAAAAAAAATTACGAAGCCAAAAATAAGCTATAATATTATGCCTCGCAATTCAAGCACTCTGAATCGAAACAAGTACCAAAGGTATAAATAATAATTTACAGTGCATCGAATTCTCCAATTTTTGTACATTATTAATATCGGGAGTAATATTGCAAGATGAATTATCAATCAATTTTAACAAATAATATTCTTTTAATGATCACAACCAAAAAGGTAAAGATAATTGAAAGGGAAGAAGAGAAAGAAGGCTATGTAATGCCAATAAGAAGTTATTTTATGCAAGACTTACCATTTGAAGACAAAAGCGAGGGTAAGAAATACCACAAGTCCTCCATGTTTGCCGTTTGTAACAAGTCAGTCTCTATTCTTTGTAGCTGTAATAAACTGGTCCTTTTCGTTTAAAAAAATGAAACAAACATGTTCTTATTGACCACGGACTATATTTTCTGCCATAAATTCTATTTGACCAATCACATTAGCGTGTCACGTGGATCGCTAATGTGTCCGCAATAAAAAAAATAAAAATACCTTTTACTTTTATCCTTAATAATTAACTTTACTTCTACCCATAAGCCGACCCAAACAACAACAATCCGGTTGGTCCATCTAATATTAAATTAACCTAGCCTAACAACTCAACAACCCAACACTTATAACTCGATTTTAACCAATACACCACTCTAACAGGCGCCTCTTCATCACCAAACCCATCATTTACACCAACACCAACCTCATCTACACCAACAAATCTAAATGGCCGATTTGATAAAGTGAAATTGAAATTACAAATGCTAGAAAATTAGAAAAAGCAATGTTCTTAATTTTACATTCCTGGTGGTATATACTCTTATTTTTATCTTTATCTCTCTACCTCTAGGGTAAACAAATTAAATTAAATTTCTCAAATTTCAGTATCTTCCTCCTAAAGATTGTTTTAATTCTTCGATAATCGATCGAAATCCTTACAAATCTACTTGCATTTCATCTAACCTAGACTTTGTATCTTCTTTCTCGTGCCTCTGTACTTCATTCTGGATTCCTATAAGTTTCACGGATCTCTTCTTGAAAATTTAGTTGTAAGTTTTTTTTGTTTTGTGTGCTTCACTGAACTCTTCATCTTTTCTCTCTCTCGATGTTTCAATTCGATTTTCGTGGTCTTTAATTTTTTCAGGTTTTGATACTCCAATGGCTTTAAAACAGGGATTATCGGGCGGAGGATCGTACAGAAATAAATGAGGAGGAAGCGTTAGATCTGTATTACCGATATTAGTTACAACTTAGGGCTGGGTTAAAGTCGGGTTAGAAGTGTTGGGTGAGTGGTTTACTGGCCTATGTTAATTTAATATTAGATGACCTATTTTAATTTAATATTAGATAGGCTAACTAGGTTTTTGTTGTTTGGGCCGGGTTATGTGAGGTGAAACAGTATGAAGTTGGCCGGAGACCTTGCAAAACATCACGGTTTCAGAATGAATGAAACCAAGATCAATTACAGAAAAAAAAAAAATACCTCAAAAGGTAGCTGCAATATGAGAAGGACCATTTGGAACATTTGATGGATAAGTAAATCAAGTCTGGCACATTTGGAACATACAAAATTTCAAGCTCTACTATAATTGTATGGAGTGAGGATATTGTACCTTACTACTAATGTAAATCATATTTATCAAGATATAGAGACACACTCTTTCCTCTATCGGTGGCACGAGAAGGTTTTAACGAGGTATTCTACATTAGTAAAATTCTTTTATTGACAAAAATTTGGATAATTTTTTATTCAATATAATGTAAATAATAAATAATACTACAAAATAAAATCCAAAGTAAAATGAATAACGTAAATAAGAAATAATGCTACAAAATAAAATCCAAAGTAAAGTGAAACTTTAAAAAATTCCAAAGACATAATATCAATAAAATGATAAACCCAAAAGTGCATCACTTTATATAAAATAATATACCGATGGGAAAATATACCTCGGGGTAATTTATACAAAAATAAGCCTACAAAATAAACGACATATACAAACAAAAAGTCCAAAGCAATAAAGGTGGTAAATGATGAAACAAATCTCCAATGAAAAATGAATATGCTTCAGATAACAAAGAAATACCAATATTAACATAGATTATAAAAACAAATATGAGTTGTTATAAATCCTAGCAAAGAATAAGAATAAAAATACGAATAACCAAGAGTTAACCCATAGTAAAACAATTATATTTTCTTCAAATAAAGGAAAAACTCATACTATGGAGTCATGCACCTCGAACACACTTGAAAGAGTCTAGATAATCCAAGTACTAAAATGTGATGATATTCTAAAAAACAATTCTCAACCTACTGCACATGATCAGAAAGTAGAAAAAAAATAGAAAATACAAGATGTGTTATAAACATAAAGACGCGTCAATAAATATTAAAATAAAGTACTCTTAAAATAAAAAAATAGAAATATTAAAAAAATATGTTGCTACAATAATACTAACAAAATAAAAGATAGTACAAAAACATTAAAAAAACAAATTTAAACAAAAAGTTAGGTTATGATAAAATAACCATAAAACTACAATAAAATTGAACAAACTGAAAGGTTCACTTCATTTAGGCGCATATTTGTTAGCACCACTTATTTCACCATCTACAACTTGGTTCTCACTATCATTATTGTCAAGTATTTCAATCACCTCAAAAATTTGTTTTCCCATATTAGTCAAAGTGACGACAAAACAATTGAACTAGGAGATTCATCAGCTCAAATTATAGTCTTTGACCATTGCACTTTGGAAATATTATACGCGATAATGTCACAATAAACATGAAGATGCACTTTCACAACACCTTCATGGGTAAAATAAAATAAATTAGGAGAGATATGTATTTATAAAAATCAACACATCGAGGTTTATGGTTAACCGCAATCTCTTTTGTACAACAGCAAATCTGGCCGATATAGAATCCAATCGTCGACCTAAGTCCTATAAATGGGATATGGTAACTTTAGTTTCATATTTAGCCTCTAAAATCATGTTACGCAGGTCAACTTAAGTGTTCTCCGAATCAGAAATTTTAGCCCCCATAAGGCCAAAGTATATTCTTCAAGGGACTTATCTTTTAAGTTAGAAGTGTTAAACTCCAGTTGCACGAATAAATACTTCACCATCTCTTTACTTTATAATAGTAATTTTATAAATGTTTCTCTCTATCTACAATAATGAAAAAAGCTTCCTTCAACTTAGGACACTTATCGATAGGATAATAACAGCCACAATGTAGTGATTGCATATATAAAAAATGATGAGAAGGATTTACTTGAGCATGACTACACATCATCAACCCGTTAAAGATAAGCTGCAAATAGAGCGTAGAAAATAAGCATCTAATGATTATAAATAAAATCACAGTATAAAATGCAGAACAATTACCTTGATTCCAAGATTCAGATGACGGTTAGCTAATTTTAATTGATAAAAATGCATAGGTTAATGCATTTGGGCAGCCAAAACACTAAATTAAGCAACTAATTTAGGAATATAGTCAATTGGAATAAAACAAGGAAGAAGTAGAAGCGGTTCCCAAACCCAGAGAACATGAAGTATTCAGATGTAAATCTTCAAATGAAGTAATAACAAGTATCGGTTCTAAGGCAATAACCAAATTATCAATACATGGAGCAAGAATAAATGTAAGCTCATCAACTCATTTTTCTTGCACGATATTTATCAATAAAAAAATTAGCTTCGCCAACAACATCCTTCTCCAGAGACCCTATATTGGGATCCAAAAACATACCACCTATCGACTTAAAATGATTAAACTCGGTGACAAAATTAGAAACCATTTAGTCATTAATAAGTGAATAATCAATCATAGATGAAACAAGAATCTTCCAAAGGTACAAATTTGTATCTTGTAGAAGAAGATGAGGTAAGAAAATAGCAGTACATGTCGAAGAGGTAACATAAATAGAAACAACGCCTTGTTCACGTCCTACATAGTTATAAGGTACAAAATTTCAAAATAAATTTATTTACATTTTTCCTTTGTGAGTATGATTACTTGTGTTGCCTAATTAAATTGAGAGAAGTCACAATGTAGAGAGATAAATAGGTTTTAGAGAGAGAAAATCAGATTGCTCGAGTAATCTATCTTAAAAATCCAACCCCTTTATTAGATCAACCTTGGCCTTTATATAGAGGCACAATGACTTAGCTCTCAACTGAAAAAAGTTACATAAAAGGGATAATTACACGAAAGTTCCTCGCTAAAATACATAGTTCTAAATACCTCCTATAACTTTACAATATATTATAAGAGGTTTTATTTTTTACATTTCAGTCCTCAAAGTTCCATTTCCTTATCAATAGCCCCTTTAGTTCTCATGTAAGTAAATGAATGAGAACTAACTAGCCTCGAACATATTCAGAGGTAAAGAAAATCCCTTTATCCATAATCCCAAGTGCTTCGAACATGATGTTATATAATAATTTATGTCAAATGCGTCGAATATATATATAGATGAATAAAGCCCCCATTATCCATAATTTGACGTGCTTCAGATATGTTGTTTCACTTTAATTTCTATCTTACACATTGAATTGTTTTAATCAAGAAATATTTTCCTCATATCATGATTCGAAGCGGAAGCCAAGTCTAGGATGACACTCTAGATTCTATCTATCTCATAGCAAAAAATAACACCCTAGGTGATGAGTCCAGATTCTGTTACCTCTACGGACAGGGACAGTTCGGACAAGTACCACCTGACCGGACAGGGCAGTTCGAACACCTCATCTATTGGACTGTTCGAACAAGAACTAAAGTATTTAAAAACCTAATAACTTCTTGACTAAGCTACCTGCTCTCCTACTAAGATCTCATGGGTCCTTAAACTTGACCCGGGTCCATTAAACATAACCCAAAAGCCCATAAGGCCCAGATGTAAGGGTATAAATACCCAACCACCAACATTAAATGAGGGTAATGAAAATTAAATGCAACCAGGCTGCTTAATTCTCCCTTCACTCTCTACTTAAATATTAAATACTTTCAAACTTCCACTCAGCTCTAAACAAAAATTACCAACTTACCCTCAGACAAAAATAAACCTCACCAAATTGGCGACCATAGTGGGAGCACGACGGTGCCTGAATCGAGCATTCGAAACCAACAAGAAAAATCAGTCCAAATGAATCCGGACGCCCCGGAAGTACCACCAGCTTTGCTTGAAGTGGTGGATGAAAACGATGAATATACCATCGAGGAGAGTGATAGATTAAAGGGCGAGATAGAAGCTCTGAGAACAGAAAAGGCTAAGATGGGCATAAAAGAAAAGTCAAAAGCATCAGTTGCTCATCATACTGATAACCCTAGAGAGCATGAGCCTTCAAAGACTCATGTGAGTACCAAGAAGACTCATGCCAGCTCCAAAAAGTCTCACCGGTCTAAGCCAGTGGAGAGTTCTGACTCAGACTCAGAGTCTTCTGGTAGCTCCTCTGACGAGGATGGAGTTGAAGAGTCCTTATCCTCGAGCAGCGATGAGGGCCGATCCAAAAAGAAGCAAAAGTTGATTAAAAAGTATTCAAGAAAAAGGGATAGACATGGGAAGTTGAAGAAGAATATAGGCAAAGGATCATCTCATAGCCGGAGGCATGTAGACCGGATGCTGGTGGATCCTTTTGCCTTCCACGATGAACTAGGTATCTTTGCAACTCCCAATGAGGATACCGTGTTCAGTCGTGGCCGGAATTGGAGACAATCTCCATTGTCTTCCAAGATTCTGTCCAGAAACCTCCCTAAGAGGTTTGATAGCACTAAAATAGAGAAATACGATGGCAGTACTGATCCGGACAACCACTTGGAGAAATTCAAAAACTTCATGATGAATTTTGATGATGACGACAAATTAATCTGTAGAGAATTCTCCCAATCCTTCACGGGGAGTGCTCTAAAGTAGTATAACAGTCTTCCTCAAGGCTGCATCAAGAATTTTGATACTTTTTGGGTGGCCTTTCGAAGGCAGTTTGTTGGGAGTAAATAGTTGAAGGGCAATGGGGACACAATAATCCATTGTGCCCAAGAACCAAACGAATCATTGAAAGAATACATAAGTCGTTTTGTAAACACCAAAAATGGGTTGGCTGATTGCTTCGAGCAAGTAGCAATAGCATCCTTGAGACAGGGCTTAAACCCTGGAAATTTGGCTGATTAAGTGCCAGAAAGAAAGCCATGACTTGGGGAAGTTTGCTGAATCAGGTCGGAAAGTAAATCAATATTGATGAAACAAAGAAAACTAGGGTGCACAGGTAGGTGAGGTCTGCCCTGGTTGCACCAAACCCCAACCAAAATCAGTCCGGGAACAAGGCAAGGGAGACCGGACAGGGGCATAACAGGGCTAAAGCTCAATCTCAGCCAGCTGCACCTGCCAGATTCAACAATCTAGAAATAAGAGAGAGCCTTGGGTTCAACCAGAGTGGTTTGCAGAATTAAAAGAAAGTGTGGCCACTATTTATGATAAAACAAAGGAAGAAGTGCACTATAGAAGACCGGCCGCACTGCAATCTCCTAGGGAACATCGTAACAACTCTTTCTGCCTGTACCATAATGATACTGGCCATACCACTGACGATTGTATAGCCTTGAAACAAGAAGTTCAGAACTTGATTGAAAGAGGAAAGTTGAGGGCATACGTCAAAAGAAGAGGAGGAAATAGGCCTGATAATGTTCATCGGGTTGGTCCAAGCAATGCTGCTCCGGAGGGAGCTATGGTTATAATCGAAAGATTTGATATAGAATCAGAATACTTGGATCCTGATCCAACTCGAAATAGAGTTGGTGCCATTGAGGAATGTTGTAAAACGGTCTCCGGGCTTATTAATTTTTTTGAGTCACTTACAATTTTTGGAGGGGATACTATGACAGCTCTTACTGCTTCTTCAAGGAAGAGGCACGTTCATACTTTAGCCACCCAGCTAGAAGGAGGCATGACCTCCTATCAATCACAAATTCCATTTCCCTTCATTGTTTTTGATGAAGATTACTTAAGGGATATAGCATGCCCTCATGAAGATGTTGTTGTCATAGGAGCATCCATTGGAAGCAATCACATAAAACGAATCTTGGTTGATACTGGAAGCTCAGCCAATATCCTCTTCTTAACCACTTACAAAAAGATGAAGAATCCAGCCGTAATTCAGCGTTCGGACAGATCAATTGTGGGTTTCACTGGGAGCTCAGCAGATGTGATCGAGGAGTTCGAAGAGGAAGTTTTGTTGGGCAAGGGCCCTTTCAAGAAGATGGTCAGGATACTTTTTATTGTGGTGGATTGTCCCACTTGTTATAATTCTATTTTAGGGAGGTCTTGGCTCTCTAGGATGCATGCAATGGCCTCGACAGTCCACCAATGTTTGAAATATGTTGTTCAAGGACAAGTGGGAGTTGTCCGAAGCAGTCAAAAGGTTGCGAGAGAGTGTTATGCTACAACACTGGCTCCACGGACGTTGGGGGCAGTTCGTATCAACGGAGAATAGCAATTTGAGGGGCTTTCTGAGGGTGAGGGTGAAATTGATGACCCCAGAGAGACCCCTGGAGTATTGATACCGGTTGAAGAAGTTGAAATACATTCTTTAGAAGAAGGAAAGTGTTAAGATAGGGTCCAAAATGCCGTCAGAACTGAAGAATAGAATGTTGAAGTTTCTAAAAGACCATCAGCATGTTTTTGCTTGGTGCAATACTGATGTAACTGGGGTTCCGGCAGATATTATATCACATCACCTATCCATTCGGAGAGACATATCACCTGTGGTACAAAAGAGAAGGGATTTTTCTAAGGAAAAGGCTGATGTTATTGTTCAAGAAGTTGACAGGCTCACAAAAATTAGGCATATAAAGGAGTCTCAATATCCTTTGTGAACTACCAATCCGGTCTTGGTGAAAAAGAAAAATGGCAAATGGCGTATGTGCATTGACTTCACAGATCTCAATAGGACTTGCCCAAAAGATTTATATCCACTCCCCCGGATTGATCAGCTAGTAGATTCCACCTCTGGGAATAAACTACTATCCTTCATGGATGCTTTCTCTGGGTACAATTAGATTCAAGTAGATCCGAAGGATGAGGAGCATACTACATTTTTCACTGACAGGGGTCTTCATTGCTACAAGGTGATGCCATTTGGATTGAAAAATGTTGGGGCTACTTATCAGAGATTGGTGAACAAAGCCTTTGCCGATCAAATTGGAAGAAACATGGAAGTGTACATTGATGACATGATGGTGAAAAACGTGGATGAGCAACTGCACTTGGCGGACCTCCAAGAAACTTTTGCTAACTTGGTAAAAGTAAATTTGAAGCTAAATCCAGAAAAATGTGTGTTCGGAGTGCAGTCCGGGAAGTTCCCAGGCTATATAATAAGTGAGCAAGGGATACAGCCCGATCCGGACCAGCTTAATAATCTATTCCAAATGGAGCCTCCTCGGAATGTTAAAGAAGTACAACGATTGACTGGGAGGTTGGCTGCTTTAAACCGATTTATCTCAAGGTCTTCAGACAGATGTGCCCCGTTTTTTCAAACTTTAAAGGGTGCGAAGGGATTTGACTGAACTTCACAGTGTGACGAGGCCTTCAATGAGATTAAGAAACATCTGTCCTCCCCCAAGACTTTATTTAAACCAGTTAATGGAGAGACACTCTTCGTATACTTGGCGGTTTCAAGTTGTGCCATCAGTGCTGTGTTGGTAAGAGAGGTGGATAATTACCCCCATCCGGTGTACTACATCAGCAAGAGCTTGATAGATGCAGAAAAATGCTATTTAAAGCTCGAAAAATTAGCATTAGCCTTGGTAATTGCTGCAAGGAAGATGAGGCCTTATTTTCAGGCTCATCCTATTATCGTCCGGACATCTTTTCCTTTGAAGAATGTCCTTCAAAAGGCATACATTTCAAGTAGAATGACTAAATGGTCAGTGGAATTGGGGGACTTCGATATTGATTTTGCTCCTCGGACAGCAATCAAAGCCCAAGCTGTAGCTGATTTTTTAGTTGGATTTCACTCTGATAGGGATACAGAGCAAACTACTGAGATAAAAGATAAAAAGGTCTGGCTCGTCCGAACAGATGGTGGATCAAGTACTATGGGATCTGGTGCAGGGGTGTGCTTGACTTCTCCGTATGGTGATAAGATGTACCATGCTATATGTTTTGCTTTTAGGGCTTCCAACAATGAGTCCGAATATGAAGCAGCTATAGCTGGTTTGAAATTAGCTTATATTTGTGGGGCCAAAAGGGTCAAGTTGATGAGTGATTCTCAGCTTCTTATCCACCATGCGTAAGGTCAATCTGAGGCCAAAAAGGAGAAACTAGTGAAGTACTTACTTCTTCTTAAAAATGAAGCACTTAAGTTCAAAAGCGTTGTTTATGAGCATATACCCCGGGCAGAGAATGAATTAGCAGATTCATTGGCAACCATAGCTTACACTGAATCATATCCTTGGATCCACGTACTGGAGAGCCCTTCCATTCAACTTAATATGGGTAAAGAGGAACAAATTTTCGATGTACAGATGAAACAACCTCAAGATTGGAGATTTCCTCTCCTACAGTATCTCTCCGATGGCATCCTGCCTCCGGATAAATCATTAGCAAGAAAAATGAAGCACAAGGCTCGTGGTTTTATCATATAGAGAGACGTTCTGTATAAAAAGTCTTACAGTAAACCTCTTCTGCGATGTTTAGGAGATGATGAGTCTCAAGTAGTCCTCTCCGAATTGCATGATGGTGAGAGATCAGCTCACTGTGGATTCAGGGCTCTAACAAGGAGAGTTTTACTGGCTGGCTATTATTGGCCCTCTATAATGCAGGATGCTAAAGAGCTGGTGAGAAAGTGTGATCCATGCCAGAGATATAATAATGAAATTCATGTCCCAGCTATCCCTTTAGAGTCAATTTCTGAGCCTATACTTTTTGCTCGGTGGGGGTTGGATTTAGTGAGACCTCTTCCTATGGCGTCCGGAGGGCGCAGAACTATAATTGTTGCTATAGATTACTTTTTGAAGTGGATTGAAGCAGGCCCCTGGCAGGAACAACATCAAAAGTTGTCATAAAATTCATTTTATCCAACATCTGTTGCAGATTTGGTGTTCCACAAAAGATAACGACATACAATGGGCCACAGTTCGACAACAAGGAAATGGAGAGTTTCTGTGCCTCAAGGGGTATACAAAATTGTTTCTCTTCACCTTTCCACCCACAAGAGAATGGACAGGTTGAAGTGGCTAACAGAACTATACTTTCCGGTTTAAAGAAGAATTTGGAAGGGGCTGCTGGGAAGGGGCCTAGCTATTTACAAGAGGTTTTGTGGGCTTACCGGACTACACCTAGGGCTGCAACACAAGAGTCACATTTTGCCTTGCTATATGAGAGGGATGCAATAGCCCTCATAGAAGAAACTCTCCCTTCATTTCGGGTTCACAACTTCTCCGAACACAATAACGAAGTGGCAATCCGAGGTCAGCTTGACCTAATAGAGGAAAGACGAGTTAAGGCTCACCTTAGAGCTGCACACTATCAAGGTTTGATGAGAAGAAAGTTTGCTTCTAGAGTTAAAAGAAGAGATTTCCAGCCGGGGGACAAGGTATTGAGGAAAGTCTTCTTACACACTAAAGAGAAGCTCCTCAGAAAACTGGCCCCAACTTGGGAATGACCTTATATGGTCATTGAAAGGCTTAAACCTGGAACATATTGGCTAGAAAACAAAGATGGAAGGGTTTTAAATCACCCTTGGAATATTGAGAATCTCCGAATGTACTTGGAATAGAAGCTATGTAAATATTTGGGGGCATACTCTTTCCTACCCTGGTGCACGAGGAGGTTTTAATGAAGTGTCCGGGATTTTTAATAAAATTTGATGCCTTCTTAAAAAAAATTGAAGTGTTCTTACTTTGTTTTTTGTCATACCATCCGGATTGAATTAAGAGAATGATGACTACTTAAACATTTGTCATCGGAGAACTTAAACACTCTCACTTTAGAATGCTTATGAAATAACTAAGGGCTATTTAAACACTAGCCACCAAAATTGAAACAAACTATGAAAGGATGCAAGAGTTGTGCAAAACAAAGATGTTTATTGAAATAACCGAAGTGCCTTGGCCTTCCAAGGACTTTTAAATTGTCAAACAAAACAAAATACCTGTCCGGTCAAATACCGGACACCATTACAAAAACGCCTTGGCCTTCCAAGGACTTTAATTCAGATAGATAACATAAAAGATGGAAAAATAATTCATAATTTAAGACTGAGCCTTTGAAGATGGCTCAGCTTCACCTGTTTTCTTATTCTTGGGATCGTCCTCCTCCTCATTCGGACTCTCCCCGATGTTCTCTTCATCATCAGACGAGGATGCACTGGAAAAGCCAACCCTGTCACCTTCGGCCATTGTATGAAATGGGAGGTCTGGATACTCTACATAAGTCCATAAGTCTCCCAGATTCCTCTTCGGAAACTTCTCATGAAAAAGCAAGACCATATCCGACTTTACCTTAGCATACATTTCTTCTTGGCTGTCTATCACACCGTTGGCATAAGCATCAATCTTGGCCTGAATTTTCTCTTGCTCCCTTATCAGATCAGCTTTCTCCTCTGCAGCCTTGGACACTGTATTCTCAAGCGCAATCTTGTCATTTGTCAGGTTGTGGATGACTTGGTCCTTGGCCTTTGCCTCCTCTTTTGAAGAAGTGAGATCTTTCTCCAATCCGGACAGCTTCTCCCGGAGCTCTTTGATAGCGTCTTCTGAAGTAGCAACCTTGGTGATCCACCCCTCTTGGCTCTTTTTTAGCTCATCGTTTTCTCTCTTTAAAATGTTAGCGTGTTGAGTGGCAGTAAGAAGATCATTGGACAATCTCTCTTTGTCAGATTTGAGATCTTTGATAGTATTTGCCTGACTTCGAACTTGTTTCTCCAAAACAAGCACTAGCTGAACATTAATTAATATGGAGTGAGCTATAATATCCCTTTCACTTGAAACAGTAAAATTCTTACCATTAAAAGTGACGGTGTTCGAAGTACTCAGAGGGAGGTAGGGCCCAGCAAAATCGTCTCTGGGGAGGTTGGAAAAATAGTCACCAAGTCCATCAAGCCCGGTGATGTCAAGCCCATCAATGCTAAGGTCTCCTCCTCCAACCTCGTCGGTTTGGAAATCACCAGGGATCTCCTCTGCTCGTGTTGGATCAGTAGGATCTACAGGGGGGAGAGGCTCCGGAGGCCGGAGAGAAAGTTCATCACCCCTGGTTTCTTCTTAGCCGTCCTGTCCTTGCTTTCTGCTCCCCGTTTTCGGTCTCTCTTGGGAGCCCTTGGGGGTTTTGGGGATCGAACCTCTTCCCTAACACTCTCCTGCTCCACCACTTCTAAGAGAGAAGCATCGATCTGGCTTGGGGCTGGCCCCTCTGGATTCGTTGGAGCAGCCTCCTCCACCTCTGCAAGGTTAGCTTCACCTACAACCTTCTTGCCCTTCTTTTTCTTGCCTTTCATTTTACTCGGGGCCTTGGCCCGGCCTGGCAAGTAAAGTGACCCATCCAGTTCGTGTGTTCTCTTGAGGACTACATCCGGAGGGGGTGGAGTGGTGAGTTCTTCCCAGGTCAAGTCCCTTCGGCCAGTAGTGTTCCAGAGGTGAGACCTTGCAAAGTTGCCTCTTGTGAAAGCATCGTGAAACCGGTTTCCCCACTTTTCAGCAGCCCAAGTGTTGATCTTGGTGCAAGTAATCTGCTCGGCCTTTAAGTAGTCACTAAAGTCTTTGGGCAGCACTGCTAAGAAAAAAGACAAGACCAGTCAGTTTAAGCAGATTCGATAAAAGTAGAAATAAGAATATAAAGTAGGAGCCTTACGATCACTCCTCCATCTGCTGGTGACGAGACTTGGGTTGACTCCGGCCTTGATTCTCTTCCCATTCTCCCAAACGCCGCTTACGAACAGGAACTGAGTCCTCCAGTTTCTCTCCGATTCAAGCAGATCATCCACTGCTTTATAATTATCACCCATGTTGAAGTGATAGAAGGGAATGTGGTGGTTCTTGTAGAGACTGGCCACAGCTGCGAATTCCTCCATTGGTAGAGGAATCCCGGAGAGCCTGAAGGCCATGATGCAGGCCATAAGTGTGTACCAGGCATTGGGGCTTAGTTGACTGGGACAGAGCTTGATAAGATGGAAATACCTAACTATTTCCAGATCCAAGGGTAATCTTAAACCCCAGTTAAAAAGCTCAGTGAAGATGGCTATTTCACTGAGACTACAGTCCATTGGGGTTTCGGGGTCTATGGGGATTCTTATCTTCACATTATTCGGAATCCCCCACTTCGTACGCATCCGGCCCAACTCGGCTGTATGGATGAAAGCATAGTTGATTTTCTGTAAAGCAAGAAGATATTTAACACTGACCTTATGGAAACAAGGTCCAACTTTTCCTTCAAGGATCTCTGGTAGATCTGGGTGCCTAAGGCACAATTTTTCTTTGCCCTTATCCTTTTTGGCAGCAGCAGCATCGCTAGTCTGTCCGGAGGGTTCAGACTCGAATGGAGCCTCTTCGATAGAGTCCTCCATTATTTCCTCCATGATTGAGAAAGGGTTTTCAGTTGTCGTTGTAAGGGGGAGGTTTGGAGTTGGTTCAGCCTGACTTCCGGACTGACGAGCTTCAGTACTCTCTTGGACTCTAGCCTCCGGCTGGGGCTCTGATGTGGACGTTTCTCTTCGAGGACTCGAACCAGTAGCCTCCGGACCGGACAGCCTGTCCTTGGGTACTTTTACGGGAGTTTCTGACCCTGCACTACTGCCCTTGGCGCCCGATTTTGAAGGGGTGCCTTTGGAAGCCTGCCCTTTGTCAAGCCGGCCTTTTCTTCGATCAACCAGCTTGTTAGGAGAAGTATCACCATCTGACCCCATGGCTAAGAATGGGGAAGGTTTTTTAAAACTGGTAACTGTTAAACCTGGTTCAACAGTGAGTTCTGACTCTTGAACCGATGAACCTTAGACAATAAGGGAGAGGCTGGTTTGAAACAATCTCTTCGGTCTGACACTCTTTGTAGAAGATGAACTCTGGTCAGGCTCTGTAGTTGAAGTTGCTGGTTTGTCGATGGGAGAGGTAGGTAAGCCTGCTGCAATGCGCTTCTCCCTTTCAACTTTTTGTGCTTTTTCTAATTCAGATAGATTGAGCCACCCGCCTCTGATTAAAGCGTTCCTAGTCGTGAACATAAACAACCAAAGTAAAGAACTTGTGCTTGAGAGAGAAAGCTCTGAAAATTAGCAAAGTGAGGATGAAAGTAATAGTAAAACAATGGTAAACTGTTTTAATTTATAGTAAACCCAAAAAAGATGTTTTGATTCCTAGGAGAATTCGAAAGGATTTGCAATGATTAAGAGACGGCACTGATGTCACCTTCATTAATTAAGAGGTTGATTTTCAGAGAAGGTGGGTGCAAAATTCGAGGTGAAAAAAAACGGCTAAAGTAACGAACCAAAGTGAGACACGTGTCCCATGAACTTTGGCAAAAACCCGTTCAGGTTCAAAGAGCTTAATTTAGTCCGGATAGAACCTTAACACAGTTCGAAAGACCTGTCCGGATGCGACTATCACTAACAACGGACTGTTTTTCAGGTTTTGACAAAGGTTTTTGAGCAAACACCTAAAAAAGGGGCTACTGATGAGTCAGGATTCTGTTACCTCTACGGACAGGGACTGTTCGGACAAAGACCACCTGACCGGACAGGGCAGTTTGAACACCTCATCTATTGGACTGTTCGAACAAGAACTAAAGTATTTAAAAACCTAATCACTTCTTGACTAAGCTACCCGCTCTCCTACTAAGAGCTCATGGGTCCTTAAACTTGATCCGGGTCCATTAAACATGACCCAAAAGCCCATAAGGCCCAGATGTGAGGGTATAAATACCCAACCACCAACATTAGATGAGGGTAATGAAAATTAAATTCAACCAGGCTGCTTAATTCTCCCTCCACTTTCTACTTAAATATTAAATAGTTTCAAACTTCCACTCAGCTTTAAACAAAAATTACCAACTTACCCTCAGACGAAAATAAACCTCACCACTAGGTATTAGGTCTGCCACTAGACCTATAATGTGACAGACGTTAGATCCTTATCTACGTAACCGCTTCAAATTCTACCCAATCATTGTCCACCTCTTCCACTTCTCGATACTCCCTTTCTTATCTTATAAATATCACTATGACCCATTGTTTGATTCACATATTAAATTCCTTGAGTGAGAAACTGCAAAAGCCTAAATCCTTTTGTTACCTTCAACGGTTTCTTCAATCTGTTGGCTACCTTCACCGGAAACTTCAAACTTTCTGTTCAATCTTCAACTGGTTTATGAGAAATCATCCAAAGAGTAGAAGATCTAAATCCATAATTCCAAAAAAACCCAAATTTTCAAAATTAGATAACAACGTTTTCGGAGCTTACGGCTACCTCTGTATTAGTGAAAGGGTAGATGAATATAGAGCAGCTGGATTAATAAGCAACACTCCTCTTGGTATGTCTTCGAAGATAATATACTATGGTAACTTCGATTCTTCCAAACCTCATATTATTTCACCTTATCCTCTCACAGAAGAAAGCCAATCATAAAAAAATATGAATACCAAAACACCTCGAATCTCACCTTCCATTATTGGATTATCGTCTCGAATTAGTCGCGAATTAATCAAATCTTCCTCGAAGAAATCTGAAGAGACTTCTTCTTCAACAAACCTTCCAAAAACTTATCCTCCTCGAACTACAAGAAAAAAAATTCATAGACATGGGAGATGATGCCGACGTCACGTCGAATCCATCAACCACTTATCCTTCTATGATGGAGATTGTTGAAACGATGACATCGTCTCAATGAAACCTCTCAAGCGATCCTCCTTGACTGATGGATGAGGCATGTGAAGGAGAAATCGATTATAATGCTATGCAATCAAATCATGAAGCTGAAACAGAAGAAGAAGCTTCAAATGAATCAGAAAATGCTGCAAAATAAAAAGCTCGTAGACCAATAAAAAAAGTTCTTATCATAATATCCGACGAGGTGCGTGCGTCAATAGGTGAGAACTTGAGATTTCTCGATGCGTATTATATATTGGCTCTGAAAAACGTTCTGTTTACATATTATGAAAAAAGCCAAGTAGTTTATCTAAAGAAGCAATGGATAACGAGAGAAAACATTACGCTTCGTCTTCCCAAAGAAGGGGGAACACCTTTAGATTGTAAAAAAGACAAACTAATGGTCTACCCAGAGATCATCAACTGGGGTCTTCGATTTCCACTAGAGCCCATGATAGTTGACTACTTCGAACTTCTAGATCTGTGTCCAACCCAGGTAACACCAAATCAATGGTTCACACTACTTTCTATGATCATGGCCTCTCGCTTGTCCAAAATTTCGACATGCATCGAGGATTCCATTTCTCTAACCAAACTGTCAAAGAGACAGGTGCTTCCATTCTATTATCTTACCCTGGATGATGACTTGAAGATTATCAATGACCTACTAGAAGCAAACAAATTTTGGAAACATAAATTTGTCATCATCTTAGGGGCTTGGGAGAATGGCAAACAAATATCCGATGCCAACCAATCTAGATTGAACCTCGTCTGGAGGATTAATCGTAAGTCTTTTTATTTCTTTGAATTATATTTTCAGCTACTATTATCCTTATTTTTTATCAACTTCTATTTCTGATCATAAATTTCGAGGCATTATGCACTTCGTCGAGAGAAAGCAAAAAAGACCTTCATCAAGCTTGCTGCTTGGGAGGAAAAATGATGGTATAACGTCTTCCACACTACTTTCGAACCTATAAATTTTCTTAACATCCACCTGTTTTCGATCATGTTTGGAGATCTGCCTCCTAAGAATTTAATAGAGCCACCCAATCCTCGACAGGTTGTTAAAAGGTTAGTCCACCCTGACTGTAAAGTATTCTTACCCATTTGCAATAGATCGGATAACCATCTTCTTCAAAAGAAAAAGGCAAAAAAGAATAAAAAGACAGCTAGCACATCTGGTGTTAGCCCTCCAGTAGATTGAAGTCAAGAGGTTCGAAGATGAAAATAAAAGAAATAAATCTTTCCACCATCAAAGAAGGAATAAAAGATGAACCTTCTTCGAAAAAGAAGAAAACACATGTCCCTTTAAAAAAGAAAGGCACCACTAGAACAACTTCCCAAAATAAAGGGAAAAAGAAAACTGTGGAGATTGTCGAAGAGGTACCGTCTGATGGTAACGATATTGCAGAGAATTGGCAGGGTCAACAGAAAGAAAATGAAGCTCTTATTGAAAATGATGCCAATCAGCAGGGGTTAGCTGTGCCTGTAGAAGATGATCAAGGTGATGACCACTTCGATCCTGATAGCTTTATTAACTGCAACAAATCACTAGAGCTTGCTGGAGACGAGGATCCCATCATTCAGGAAATTCAAGATAATTTTGGTAAAAGATCTGCACCTGCTACTTTCGAAGACATATCTTCTGAGATTATTGTTCCTACATCCTCCTTAGATCTTATTCCTCGACCTAGCCCAGTTATCTTTCCTTCTGTGGAACCATCCGAAGACGTTCTTGTCGCTCTTCAACCTTTTACTAATCTCGATGCTGCAAAGTAAAAACTGACTCAAGAAAAAGAATCTTTTCAAAGTCATTTAAATCACACGGCTAAAGAAATGGTTCACTATAAAAGTGTTGTTGTAGCTGAGAAAAAGATGAGGGAGACCTTTGGAGACCTTGTAATAGATCAGTTTTATCAATTTCAAATGGCCCCATCTGAATTTCTCAGAGGGCTTTTCCATGTCAAGAATCACCTTAGAGAAGTGCATCAAAAAGAAAAAGAAGATCTCAACACCTCGCGCCAGAATGAAATATATCAACTCAAACTTAAAAATTCTGAAGAGTTAGTTGCAGAAAAGAAAAAATTTGAGGATCTCCTAGTTTATTTCGGCAATAGTTAGGCAGAGAAGAAAGAACTGACAGATGACATAGCCACCCTCAAACCCAATTTGATAAGGAAAAGCAACTTGGTGTTACTACTACCGAAGATGAATGTGCAAAGGACGTGCTATCATCTATCAAGAACGACGAAGAACAAAAAACCACCACACTCCTTCGTGAAATCCATGTCTCATATCCTAAAATCGATCTTTCCCACTTTTCGAACAAAACGCCCATCGAAAGAGGTCCTAGTGAGGTTTTTGATCCCATTCCTAGTTTGTCATCCGAAAAGGAAGATTCAAAGAAGGATTCTAAAGAGAGCCCCGAAGACGAGTAATTTTAACTATTTTTTTGTATGTGTCATGCAATTAATGTAATATTTTTTTATTAGATGCTTTTCACTTGGTATTCAGGAAATTACACTGTTATCCTCGAATTATATTGAATGACAACAAGCTTTGTTTATCCTTTACTTTCTTCAAAATATAATGCATTACTTATATTAATTTTTCGAAGTGAAAATATAACATAATATTTTATATAGCGAAATATCCTGGTAAAAATACCTAGCGAAATACTGCCACTGCCACCAATTCTTCAAAACTATCCATACTCGATTTTGTTAAGATAAACTGCTTCGTATAATCTTTCAACATTTCTCTAACTGCTTGCTTGCATTGGATAATTGTATATCCATTTTCCCTCATCTCCTTACTCCCCACAAAATGTCTTTGAAAGGTAGTGTAAAAGTCATTGAAATTTGAAATTGACCCCCTAAGAATTCGATTATACCATTTCAAAGCTGTTCCCTTGAAATTTTAGGAAAGAACCCGAAATACTAGCCCATAATCATCCTCAAAATTCATCATGTAATTCTTAAAATGTTTGATGTGATCGTCTAGGTCTTGTATCCATTTCAATTTCTCTACTTTCAAAATATCAAAACGCTTGGGAAGTCTGATTGATCTTATCTTATTTGTCAACGAAGAATTCCTCCAGTCAACACTTTGAACATACTGATCCTCAGTTCCCATCACTTCATAAAAATATCGATCATACCTATTATAATGGTTTGATGTATTTCCTTCACACCAGTTCGACTCCCTCAAACATCGAGGTACACTTTCTCTTTTAGCTTTATGTTACTTCTTATATTTGCGAGGTTGATCATTGTCTTCTTTCGAAGAGACTTGATATCTTTTAAAACCAGATCCAGAGCTTTCAACTTCCTCGTCACTAGATGTGACATACCTCTGTTTATATTTCTTTTCCTTTCGAGAAGAATGACGATCTTTGGGCGCTTTAAATTGCACCTTTTTCTGCTCACATCTGATTTGACGATCAGTACAAGATCGATCAGATTGACCACCAGCATCATTTTGGTCATTCACTTGTCTCACCTCGGATTTCAGCCTAGCTGATTGAATCTCTTGCTCTCTCTGATCGTATTTCTCGTTCAGAGCATTTATCTCATCTAACAGCTAATTCATTCGCAACTCCGTCTCAGATTGAGTATGATGAATCGGAATAGATCATTCTTGTCTATCAGATGTCCTTTTAAAATCATTTTTAGTGTTTCGATAGCTGATCGAACTAGCGAGTCGATTTTTTTGATTCATTGTAAAGTTTTAAGATTGTTTTTAAAGGTTTAGAAAATTCGAACTAGTGAACTAGGCACCAATCATTGATCGGGTCCCCAGTGAAGTCGCCAATTTAGTGAGTTTGATTACTTGTGTTGCCTAAGTAAATTGAGAGAATTCAGAATGTAGAGAGATAAATAGGTTTTAGAGAGATAAAATCAAATTGATCGATTAATCTATCTTAAAAGGCCAACCCCTTTATTAAATAATCCTTAGCCTTTATATAGAGGCGCAAAGACTTATCTTTCAACTGAAAACAGTTACATAAAAGGGATAATTACACGAAAGTTCCTCACTAAAATACATAGTTCTAAATACCTCCTCTAACTTTACAATTTGTTATAAGAGGTTTTATTCTTTACATTTCAGTCCTCGAAGCTCCATTTCATTATCATGCCTAATCAAGAAACCACACATTACTTTAACGTTTACGCATCTTCAGTAAAGATAAGTCTTCATTATTGTTTCTTTTTCCCACCCTGAGATACAAGTTACCACATTTTATCCACTAGAAGTAGTAAGCAATATATTGAGAGATGTAGTAGAATTACAATGAAGAAACTTGTGAGAAAACAGAATTTCCAAAAGCGTGCTCTATATAAACCTTTTCAAGGTATACGTCTTAGTCACGCTACGTTGCGAAAAAGTAAGATAACAAAAATTATTCCTCATAGTCTCGTTATTCTATTCTTATATTTCAGGTAACAAATAGGTATCAATATTGAAACACGTGAATAATTAAATTTGTTGGCTTTCTTCACAAATATAGACATTTTTCATGCACAAATTGATCCATACTAATAGCAAGAGGAATCTTAGTAAAAAAAGATAAAAAAATACAAATAAATTTAGAGAAAAAACAATAACAAGAAAACTATAGTTGGCGAGGTTAATTATCGTATGGGGGTAAATTTAGAATTTGTTCGGAGTTTTGTGAAAGTATATGGGTGTTTAATAATTAGAGTAGAGAGTAGAGGGAGACTTAAGCAGCCTGGTTGTATTTAATTTTCATTACCCACATTTAATGCAGGTGGTTGGGTATTTATACCCTTACATGTAGGCCTTATGGGCTTTCGGGTCATGTTTAATGGACCCGTGTCAAGTTCAAAGACCCATGAGCTCTTAGTAGGAGAGCAGGCAGCTTAGTTAAGAAGTGTTTAGGTTTTTTAGTACTTTTGTCATAGTTCGGACAACACAATAGGCTGAGTGTTCGAAGTGTCCTGTCCTGTCCGGTGAGTTTGGTCTGATTTGTCCTTGTCCAGAGAGGAGGCAGAATTCGGACTCATCAGGAGCCCTTTTTTTAGGTGTTTGTTCAAATACCTTTGTCAAAAACCTGAAAAACAGTCTGATGTCAGGGGGAGTTTTAATCCGGACAGGTCTCTTTGTCTTATGGTTTTATCCGAACTGATAAAGCTTCATGAATCCAAACGGTTTTGTGCCAGAGTTCATGGGACACGTGTTGCTTTCTGGTTGGTTGCTTGAACCGTTTTTTCACCTTGCATTTTGAGCCCACCTTCTTCGAAAAGCAATCTCTTAATTAAAGGTGGTGACATGAGCGCCGTCTTTAATCATTACCAATCTTTTCGAATTCTCCTAGGAATGAAACTCCTTTTTCAGATTTACTATAAATTAAAAAACTTTCTACTGTTTTATCATCTCTCTCATATTTACTCTGCAACTTCTTAAAACTTTCTCTCTCTAAAGCAAAAATTTACCCAGATAGTTTATGTTTACAGCGAGGAACGCTCTGATCAAAGGTGGGTGGTTCAACCTCTCTGAATCAGAAAAGGCGCAAAAGGTCGAAAGGGAAAGACGCATCGCAGCTGGACTACCCGTTTCGCCCATCGACAGACCAGTAACTTCAGCCACAGAGTCAGATCAAGGCTCTTCTTCCTCTAAAGGCACCAAGCCGAAAAGGTTATTTCAAACCAATCTCTCCCCCATAATCTCAGGTTCCTCGGTTCAAGAATCGGAACCTGTGGTTGAGCCAGGCGTTACTGTAACCAGTTTCAAAAAACCTTCCTCCTTCATAGTTATGGGGTCAGACACTGAACATTCCCCTCAAAAATTAGTTGACCGGAGAAAAGGCCGGTTAGTTAAGGGCCAAGCTTCCAAGGGCACCTCCTCAAAATCGGGTGCTAAAGATAGTGGTACAGGGTCAGAAGTGCCCATTAAAGTTCCCAAGGACAGGCTGCCCGGTCCAGAGGGCATCAGCTCCAGTCCCCGGAGGGACACATCTGCATCAGAGCCCCAGCCGGAGGCCAGGAACCAAGAAAATTCTGGAACTCAGCAGTCCGGAAGCTAAGCTGAGCCAATTCTGAACCTTCCCCTTACCACAGCTGCTGAAAACCCCTCAATAATCATGGAGGAAGTAATGGAGGACTCCATCGAAGAGGCTCCATTCGAGTCTGAGTCCTCCGGACAGACTAGTAGTGCCATTGTTGTAAAAAAAGACAAAGGCAAGGAAACGTTGTGCTTGAGGCATCCGGATCTGCCGGAGAGTCTCGAAGGAAGGGTGGGGCCTTGTTTGCACAAGGTCAACGTCAAGTACCTCCTTGCCCTGCAGAAAATTAACTACGCATTCATCCACACAGCCGAGCTGGGCCGGATGCGTACGAAGTGGGGAATACCGGAGAATGTGAAGATCAGGATCCCCATACACCCAGAGACTCCCATGGACTGAAAATTAAGCAAAATTGTCATCTTCACGGAGCTATTCAATTGGGGACTTAGATTCCCTCTGGACCTAGAAATTGTCAGATACTTCCATCTGATAAAGCTCTGTCCGAGCTAGCTGTGCCCCAATGCCTGGTACACCCTCATGGCTAGCATTATGGCTTCAAGGCTCTCCGGGATCCCTCTACCAATGGAGGAGTTTGCTGCTGTGGCCAGTCTCTGCAGAAACCATCACATCCCCTTCTACCATTTCAACATGGGGGATAACTTCAAAGCCGTGGATGACTTGTTAGAGTCGGGGAGGAATTGGAAGACCCAGTTCCTGTTCGTAAGTGGTGCATGGGAGAATGGGTAGAAAATTAAGTCTGGTGTCAACCCGAGTCTTCTCACAAGCAGGTGGAGGAGTGATCGTAAGTCTCCTGCTTTACACTCTTATCTTTTTTTTTAAAGTTAGTTTAAATTAACTTGTTTTATTCTTGCCTTAGCAGAACTGCCCAAGGACTTTAGTGATCAATTGAAAACCGGGCAGGCTACTTGCACCAAGATCAATGCTTGGGCAGCTGAGAAGTGGGGGAACCGGTTCCATGCTGCTTTCACTGGAGGCAACTTGGCAAGGTCTCATTTGTGGAACACCACAGGTCGGAGAGACCTAACTTGGGAAGAGCTCACCACTCAGCCTCCTCCGGATGTTGTGCTCAAAAGGACGCATGAACCAGATGGGACACTCTACTTGCCAGGCCGGGCCAAAGCCCTGAGCAAGATGAAAGGAAAAAAGAAAGGTAAGAAAGTGGTTGGTGAA
Source organism: Limnanthes douglasii subsp. nivea (assembly GCA_036936605.1). Taxonomy (NCBI): domain Eukaryota; kingdom Viridiplantae; phylum Streptophyta; class Magnoliopsida; order Brassicales; family Limnanthaceae; genus Limnanthes; species Limnanthes douglasii. The sequence continues at coordinate 261,804,505 of JAUPFV010000004.1, forward strand.
GCTAATCCTGGAGAAGTGGAGGAGGATGCTCCAATACAACCGAAGGGGCCAGTCCCCAGTCAAATTGATGCTGCTCTCTTGGAAGTGGTGGAGCAGGAGGCTGAAAGGAAAGAAGTGCACTCCCCAAACCCTCCAAGGGCTTCCAAAAGAGATCGTAAACGGGGAGGTGAAAGCAAAGACAGGGAGGCCAAGAAGAAAAAGACCTCTAAGGGTGACGAGCTTTCTCTTCGAACTTCGGAGCCTCCTCCCCAAGTTGACCCCTCTGACCCAACACAAGAAGAAGAGATAACTGGTGACTTCCAAACCGATGAGGTCGAAGGGGGAGATCTTAGCATTGACGGTGTGGACATCACCGGTCTTGGTGGGCTTGGTGAGTACTTCATGAATCTTCCCAGAGATGATTTTTCCGGGCCTTATCTCCCTCCGAGCACTTCAAACTCAGTCACTTTTAATGGTAAGACCTTTACTGTTTCAAGTGATAAGGATGCTATAGCTTACTCTTTGCCGGTGCTTGCGTTGGAGAAGCAAGTTCGAAATCAGGCAGACATTATCAAAGACCTCAAGTCTAGCAAAGAGAGGCTGTCCGACGATCTTCTTACTGCCACTTCAAATGCTGCCACTCTAAAGGAAGAAAACGAAGAGCTGAAGAGAAACCAGGAGGTGAGTACCACAAAATTCACCACACTGGAGAACACTATCACAGAGCTCCAGGAGAAGCTGTCCGGATTGGAGAAAGATCTTGCCACTTCAAGAGGGGAGACCAAGGCCAATGACCAAATCATCACCAACTTAACCAGTGACAAGATTGCTCTTGAGAATTCAGTGTCCAAGGCTGCCAAGGAGAAAGCTACTTTGCTAAGGGAGCAGGAGGCCAAAATCCAAGACAAGATTGACGCTTATGCCAACAACGTGATCGACACCCAGGAGGAAATGCATGCCAAGGTGAGGTCTGACATGGTTCTACTCTTCCATGAGAAGTTTCCGAAGAGGAATCTAGGGGATTTATGGCTTCACGTTGAGTCTGACGACCTCTCATATCATACAATGGCTGAAGGCGACATGTATGGTTGCTCCAGTGCTTCCTCATCGGATGACGAAGAACACACCGGGGAGAGCCCCAACGAAGAGAAAAGTGATCCCAAAGGGAAGAAAAAGACAGATGAAGGTGAACCATCTTCAAAGGCTCAACCTTAATTTATGATTTACTTTTTACTTGTTTACCCAAACTAAAGTCCTTGGAAGGCCAAGGCACTCTTTTTTGTAATTGTATCCGGTATCTGACCGGATAGGTCTTTTGTTCTGTTTTGACAATTTAAAAGTCCTTGGAAGGCCAAGGCACTTAAGTTATTTTAATGAATATCTTTGTTTTGCACCATTCTCACATTCTTTCATAGTCTGTTCCAATTTTGATGGCTAGAGTTTAAATATCCCTTAGTTATTTCATAGTGAGAGTGTTTAAATTCTCCGATGACGAATGTTTAAGTGGTCATCACTCTTTTATTTCAATCCGGATGGTGTGACAAAGACAAAACTAAAATATTTCAGAAATTTTTAAGAAGGCATCAAATTTTATTTAAAAAGCCAGACACCTCGTTAAAACATCCCCTTGCCACCAGGGAGGAAAGAGTATGCCCCCAAATATTTACATGGATGTTTAAACAAGTAAATATTTACACAAATGCTACTCCAAGTACATCCGGAGATGTTCGATATTCCAAGGGTGGGTCCGAACTCTTCCATCCTTGTCTTCTAGCCAATATGTTCCAGGTTTAAGCCTTTCAACAACCATATAAAGTCCTTCCCAAGTCGAAGCCAACTTGCCGAACAGTTTTTCTTTAGTGTGTAAGAAGACTTTCCTCAATACCTTGTCCCCCAGTTGGAAATCTCTTCTTTTAACTCTGGAAGCAAATCCGCTTCTCATCAAACCCTGATAGTGTGCAACTCTAAGGTGAGCTTTAACTCGTCTTTCTTCCACCAGATCGAGCTGACCTCTAATTGCCACTTCCTTAGCATATTCGGAGAAGTTGTGAACACGAAACGATGGGAGAGTTGCTTCTATGGGAGCTACTGTATCCATCCCATAGACCAAAGCAAAAGGTGACTCCTGTGTTGTAGCCCTAGGTGTTGTCCGGTAGGCCCACAAGACCTCTTGTAAATAACTAGGCCACTTCCCAGCAGCCCCTTCCAAATTCTTCTTCAAACCGGACAGAATTGTTCTGTTGGCTACTTCAACTTGACCATTTTCTTGTGGGTGGAAAGGTGAAGAGAAACAATGTTGTATACCCCTTGAGGCATAGAAACTTTCCATTTCCCTATTGTCGAACTGTGGTCCATTGTTTGTTGTTGTCTTTTGTGGGACACCAAATCAGCAACAAATGTTGGATAAAATGAATTTTATGACAGCTTTTGATGTTGTTCCTGATAAAGGGGCTGCTTCAATCCACTTCGAAAAGTAATCTATAGCAACAATTATAGTTCTGCACCCTCCGGATGCCATAGGGAGAGGCCCTATTAAATCCAACCCCCATCGAGCAAAAGGTATAGGCTCAGAAATTGACTTTAAAGGAATGGCTGGGACATGAATTTCATTGTTGTACCTCTGGCATGGGTCACACCTTCTTACCAATTCCTTAGCATCTTTCATGATAGATGGCCAATAGTAACCGGCCAGTAAAACTCTCCTTGTTAAAGCCTTGAATCCACAATGAGCTGACCCCTCACCATCGTGCAATTCGGAGAGGACTACTTGAGACTCATCATCCCCCAAACAGCGCAGAAGAGGTTTACTGTAAGACTTTTTATACAAAACGTCTCTCAGTACGATAAAACCACGAGCCTTGTGTTTCAATGTTCTTGCCAGTGATTTATCCGGAGGCACGATTCCATTGGAGAGGTATTGCAGGAGAGGAAACCTCCAGTCCTGAGGTTGTTTCATCTGTACCTCAAAAATTTCCTCTTCTTTACCCATATTAAGTTGAATGGAGGGGCTTTCTAGCACATGGATCCATGGATATGACTCCGTGTACGCTATGGTTGCCAATGAGTCTGCTAACTCATTTTCTGTCCGGGGTATATGCTCATAAATAATACTTTTAAACTTGAGTGCTTCATTTTTAAGGAGGAGTAAATATTTCACAAGCTGCTCCTTTTTAGCCTCAGATTGACCTTGGGCATGGTGGATAAGAAGCTGGGAGTCACTCAGTAGCTTGACCCTCTTAGCCCCACAAATGTAGGCTAACTTTAATCCAGCTATAGCCGCTTCGTACTCGGACTCATTATTGGAAGCCCTGAAAGCAAAACATATAGCTTGGTACATTTTGTCACCATATGGAGAAGTCAAACACACCCCTGCACCACATCCCATAGTGCTAGATCCACCATCTGTTCGGACGACCCATACCTTTTTATCTTTTATGTTAGTAGCCTGCTCCGAATCTCTGTCGGAGTGAAATTCAACCAAAAAATCAGCCACAGCTTGGGCCTTAACTGCTGTTCGAGGAGCAAAATCTATGTCGAAATCCCCCAGTTCTACTGAACATTTAGTCAACCTGCTTGAAATGTCTGCCTTTTGGAGGACGTTCTTCAAGGGAAAAGAAGTCCGGACGATGATAGGATGAGCCTGGAAATAAGGCCTCATTTTTCTTGCAGCTATTACCAGAGCTAATGCTAACTTTTCGAGTTTCAAGTAATGCCTTTCTGCATCTATCAAACTTTTATTGATGTAGTACACTGGATGGGGATAACTATCCACTTCTCTTACCAACGCAGCACTGATGGCACAACTTGAAACTGCCAAATATATGAAGAGTGTCTCCCCATCAACTGGTTTAAACAAAGTTTTAGGGGAGGACAGGTGCTTCTTGATCTCATTAAAAGCCTCATCACACTGTGAGGTCCAATCGAATCCCTTTGCACCCTTCAAGGTTTGAAAGAACGGGGCGCACCTGTCTGAAGACCTTGAGATAAATCAGTTTAAAGCAGCTAATCTCCCCGTTAGTCGCTGTACTTCTTTAATATTTCGAGGAGGCTCCATCTGGAATAGAGCATTAAGCTGGTCCGGATCGGGCTGTATCTCATGCTCACTTATAATATAGCCTAGAAACTTCCTGGACTACACTCCAAACACACATTTTTCTGGGTTTAACTTTAAATTCACTTTTACCAAGTTGGCAAAAGTTTCTTGGAGGTCAGCCAAGTGCAATTGCTCATCCACACTCTTTACCATCATGTCATCGATGTATACTTCCATATTCCTTCCAATCTGATCAGCAAAAGCTTTGTTGACCAATCTCTGATAAGTAGCCCCAGCATTTTTCAACCCCAATGGCATTACCTTATAGCAATGAAGACCCCGGTCAGTGAAAAATGTAGTATGCTCTTGATCCTTTGGATCTACTTGGATCTGATTGTATCCGGAGAAGGCATCCATAAAGGATAGCAGCTTGTTCCCAGAGGTGGAGTCTACTAGCTGATCAATCCGGGCGACTGGATACAAATCTTTTGGGCAAACTCTATTGAGATCTGTGAAGTCAATGCACATGCACCACTTGTCATTTTTATTTTTCACCAGAACCGGATTGGCAGTCCACAAAGGATATTGAGACTCCTTGATATGCCCCATCTTTGTGAGCCTGTCAACCTCTTGCACAATGACATCAACCTTTTCCTTGGAAAAAGCCCTTCTCTTTTGAACCACTGGTGCTACGTCTTTCCGGACAGATAGGTGATGTGATATCATATATGCTGGAACCCCAGTAACATCAGCGTTGCACCAAGCGAAAATGTGCTGATGATTCTTCAAAAACTTCAAAATTTCACTCTTCAAAACGGGTGGCGTCTTAGACCCTATCTTGACACTTTTTCCTTCTTCTAAACAATGTGTCTCTACCTCTTCGACCGGTATTAATACTCCAGGGGTCTCTCTGGGGTCATCAATTTCACCCTCACCCCAGAAAGCCCCTCAAATTGCTATTGCTCGTTGATACAAACTGCCCCCAATGTCCGAGGAGCCATGGCTGTAGCATAGCATTCTCTTGCAACCTTTTGACTGCTCCGGACAACTCCCACCTGTCCCTGAACAGCATATTTCAAGCACTAATGGACTTTTGAAGCCACTGCATGCATCCTAGAGAGCCAAGACCTCCCTAGAATAGCATTATAGCAAGTGGGACAATCCACCACGATAAAAAGTATCCTGACCATTTTCTTGAAAGGGCCCTTGCCCAACAAAACTTCTTCTTTGAACTCCCCGATCACATCTGCTGAGCTCCCAGTAAAGCCCACAATTAATCTGTCCGAACTCTGAATTACAGCTGGATTTTTCATTCTCTTGTATGTGGTTAAGAAAAGTATATTGGCTGAGCTTCCAGTATCCACCAAAATTCGTCTTATGTCATTGCCCCCAATGGATGCTCCTATAACAACAGCATCTTCATGAGGGCCAGCTATATCTCTCAAATCATCTTCATAAAAAACAATGAAGGGGAATGAATTTTATGACTGATAGGAAGTCATGCCTCCTTCTAGCTGGGTGGCCAAAGTATGAACGTGCCTCTTCCTTGAAGAAGCAGTAGGAGCTGTCATGGTATCCCCTCCGAAAATTGTAAGGGACTCAAAAAACTTAATGAGGCCGGAGACTGTCCTAGAACACTCCTCAATTGCACCCACTCTATTTCGAGTTGGATGAGGATCCAAGTATTCAGATTCCACATCAAACCTCTCAATTATAACCATGGCTCCCTCCGGAGCAGCATTACTTGGACCAACCCGGTGAGTATTGTCAGGCCTGTTACCTCCTCTTCTTTTGACATAAGCCCCCAGCTTTCCCCTTTCAATCAAGTTCTGAACTTCTTGCTTCAAAGCTATACAATCATCAGTGGTATGGCCAATATCATTGTGATATTGGCAGAAAGAGTTATTGCGATGTTCTCTAGGAGATTGCAGTGTGGCTGGTCTTCTATAGTGCACCTCTTCCTTTGTTTTATCATAAATGGTGGCCACACTTTCTTTCAATTCTGCGAACCACTCCGGTTAAACCCAAGAGCCTCTCTTGTTTCTAGATTGCTGATTCTGAGTAGGAGCAGCTGGCCGAGACTGAGCTTTGGCCCTACCATGCCCCTGTCCGGTCTCCTTTGCCTTGTTCCCGGACTGATTCTGATTGGGATTTGGTGCCACCGGGGTAGACCTCACCTGCATGTGCACCCTGGTTTTCTTTGTTTCATCAACGTTAATCTGTTTTCCAACCTGATTCAGCAACCCTCCCCATGTCATGGCCTTCTTTCTGGTCACTGAATCAGCCAGATTGCCAGTGTTCAAGCCCTGTCTTAGGGATGCTATTGCCACTTGTTCGCAGCAATCAGCCAGACCATTCTTGGTGTTCACAAAATGACTTATATATTCTTTTAAGGACTCATTTGGTTCCTGGGCACAATGGATTATTGTGTCTCCATTTCCTTTTATCTCTTTACTCCCTACGAACTGCCTTCGAAAGGCCACCCAAAAAGTATCAAAATTCTTGATACAACCCTGTGGTAGGCTGTTATACCATTTTAGAGCACTCCCCGTAAATGATTGGGAGAATGCTCTGCAAAGTAGCTTATCATCGTCGTCAAAGTTCATCATGAAGTTTTTAAATTGTTCCAAATGGTTGTCCGGATCAGTACTGCCATCGTACTTTTCCATTTTGGTGCTGTCAAACCTTTTAGGGAGGTTTCCGGACAGAATTTTGGAAGATAATGGAGATTGCCTCCAATTTCTTCCACGACTGAACACAGTATCCTCATTTGGAGTTGTAAAGATACCTGGTTCATCGTGAAAAGCGAAAGGATCCATCAACATCCGGTCCACATGCCTCCGGCTATGAGATGACCCTTTACCAATATTCTTCTTCATCTTTCCATGTCTATCTCTTTTTCTGGAATATTTTTTAATCTGCTTTTGCTTCTTTTTAGTTCGACCCTCATCGCTACTAGAGGATAAGGATTCTTCAACTCCCTCATCGTCCGAAGAGCTATCAGAAGATTCTGAGCCTGAGTCAGAACTCTCCACTGGCTTAGACCGGTGAGACTTTTTGGAGCTGGCATGAGTCTTTTTGGTACTCATATGAGTCTTTGAAGGCTCATGCTCTCTGGGGTTATCGGTGTGATGAGCAACTGATGCTTTAGACTTTTCTTTCATGCCCATCTTAGCCTTTTCTGCCCTCGGGGCTTCTATTTCACCCTTCAGCCTATCGCGCTCTTCGATAGTGTATTCATCGTTTTTACCCACCACTTCGAGCAGAGCTGGTGGTACTTCCGGGGCGTCCGGATTCATTCAGACTGACTTTTCTTGCTGGTTTTGAATGCTTGATTCAGGCACCTTCTTCTCCCACTGTGGTCGCCAATTTGGTGAGGTTAACTATCGTCTGGGGGTAAATTTAGAATTTGTTCGGAGTTTTGTGAAAGTATATGGGTGCTTAATAATTAGAGTAGAGAGTAGAAGGAGAATTAAGCAGCCTGGTTGTATTTAATTTTCATTACCCACATCTAATGTAGGTGGTTGGGTATTTATACCCTTACATCTGGGCCTTATGGGCTTTCGGGTCATGTTTAATGGACCCGGGTCAAGTTCAAAGACCCATGAGCTCTTAGTAGGAGAGCAGGCAGCTTAGTCAAGAAGTGTTTAGGTTTTTTAGTACTTTTGTCATAGTTCGAACATCACAATGGGCTGAGTGTTCGAAGTGTCCTGTCCGGTCCGGTGAGTTTGGTCTGATTTGTCCTTGTCCGGAGAGGAGGCATAATTCGGACTCATCAATAGTGACGTATTCGATATAACGATTACATGTACAAATTGACAAGAATTTATTTGTCAAAAAAAAGAAAACTTGATGATTTGCTGTAAGAAAAAGAAAAAAAGAGAGAAAAATATAAACATGGAATGAAGAGGATAAAAAACAACAATCAAAATAAAAAATACAAAAATTAAGAAGAGAAAATCAAATTTCAATCGTTGATCACATAGTCCATCAACAATCATGATTTTATGAAAAAGATATGACTCATACAAATACAAAAATGATGGAAGAAGCTGAAAAGGTTATGAATGCATCGTTATAATCACATCATAACCACATGCAAATTATGGTAAACCACTTGCATAGATAATTGTCAAATATAAAGGTAACATCATGATTTAAAATATATAATTATTTAGAACTAGATTTATTTTTGTTATATACATTATTTGTAATTTTTTTTAACTAAAGTAAGAATAGTTTGGAAAAATAGGTAAAGAATAAATGGAATTTTAACCTAAACCTTCGAGAATGACTATGGGAGTTGATGTGTGATGTAATAATGAACAACCTTAAAACAAATATATGAAATCTTTCAAAATTATATTATTTCCTTCATCTATCATTAAAGTTTGGCGGGCTACTAGAATATCTATACAAACTTGTTAGGAAAAAATCAGATATTCATCAGTTCATATCCGAACATGTAGATATCTACTGAGGCTAAGTCGAAAACTACATATCTTAATCGTTAGAAAAATATCATCCATTATCTCTCATATTTATTATACACGACAGATATATAAAGATTAACTTCGATAAAATATCGTACACGTACTTTTAGATTATGTGCTTATTCTTTTATAACTATAAAATTTAAATTTTTAAAAAAACATCATTTCAATAAGATTTAGATTTTATCATATATATATATATAAATAAATAAAAGTATCATTATTGAAAAAAGATATAAATAATTAAAAAATCCTAACAATATCACCAGATTAATATTTAGAAATAAAAAAACCATCATGTTCCAATTTCTTTTTGAAGAGAGTCAGTGTTGGATCGGGGGAAAAGGTTGAGGAGTCCGAAAAAGAGAAGCCAAGATGGCTCCTCCAAGATCAGAAACTGATAAATCTTGATATTTCCGTCGCCGGTGCCGTTTACGTCCCTTCCGTGGCTTTCTCCTTCTCCTTTCTTCTCCACTACCTGAAGGTTTTTCTCTGTTCTTCAGAGTTTTCCATTCTAGTGTTCAATCCTTGAAGTTCCCTCTGTTTCTTCTCCAAATCTGCTTTCCTCCTTGCCATCAATGGGGTTCAACATTCTGAGCAATGACGACTTTCCGACTCTGCAAAAACAAACCAACAATGTTACCCTTGTGATCAAAAAATCCTTCTTGGATACTCTGAACTCTGCAAATACAAGAACCATACCTCAACCAGAGTACACAAAAATTTTAGAAGACCATAATGTGGTCCAGTTTGGTGTGGATAATAATCGCCTGAGGGTAGGCTAGTAATTTTAAGTGGAGTTTCAAGGTGGTGTATGGGTGTTTAACGGTGGTGTGTGGGTGTTTAACGGTGGTGTGTGGGTGTTTAACGGTGGTGTGTGGGTGTTTAACGGTGGAGAGATAATTAAGCAGCTTGGTAGCAGTTAATGTTCATTATTCATAGTTAATGCTGGTGGTTGGGTATTTATAGTATGATGTTTGGGCCCTTATGGGCTTTCGGGTCATGTTTAATGGACCCGGGTCATGTTTAAAGACCCATGAGTTCTAAGCAGGAGGGCAGGTAGCTTAGTCAGGAAGTGTTTAGGTTTTTTAGTACTTTAGTCATAGTTTGAACAGCCTTAAGTTCACAGTGTTCGAAGTGATCTGTCCGGCTCAAATGATCTCTCCGATTTATGTCCCTGTAGCCTGTCCGGTATTCAGAGAGATTTAGACTGATTTGCCCTTCCGGGGAGCATGCTGAATTCGGACTCATCAGGAGCCCCTTTTTTAGGTGATTGAGCAAGTGTCCTTGTCAAAGAACTGAAAAACAGTCCGATGAATGAAGTGGTTCTTAACCCGGACAGAGCTGTGGGTATACCCGGACATATCAAACGTTACGAATTCAAAACGGTTTTTGCCAGAGTTAGTGGGACACGTGTCGCTTTCTGATTGGCCACTCCAGCCGTTTTTCCACCTTGAATTTCGCACCACCTTCTTTCACAAGTAACCTCTTTAATTGCCAATAGTGACATCAGCGCCGTCTTTTAATCATTACCCAACTTTTCGGATTCTCCTAGGAATCAACTCCTTTTTTCTCAAATCTACTATAAATTCACATTCATTTTTCACTGTTTTACTATCTCTCTTAAATCTTACTCTACAATTTTACTCAGAGCTTTCTCTCTCTAGAACAAAAATTTCCTTGGCTATTTTATGTTTACAGCAAGAACAGCGTTGATTAAAGGTGGTTGGCTTAACCTTTCAGAGTTGGAGAAAGCGCAGAAGGTCGAAAAAGAAAGGCGAATAGCAGCAGGGCTACCATCATCACCAATTGACAGACCGGTTGCTTCTGTTACAGAATCAGATCGAGGCTCATCCTCCTCCAAAGGTACCAAGCCCAAAAATCTCTTTCAATCCACCCTTTCTCCCACTGTATCTGGATCCTCAGTTCAGGAGTCAAGACCTGCTGTTGAACCAGGAGTCACTGCTACAAGTGTTAGGAAAACCTCACCTTTTATAGCCATGGGGTCTGATTCTGACCACTCCCCGGAGAAGTTAGTCATTAAGAGGCATAGTCGGTTAGTCAAAGGACTAACCTCGAAGAATACTCCCTCGAAATCGGGGGCAAAAAATAGTGACTCTGGGTCTGGAGTGCCCTTTAGAGCTCCCGGGGAGAGGCTTTCTGGTCCGGAGGCCAGCAGCCCAGTACCCCCTAGAGAATCTTCTGCCTCAGAAACCCTACTTGAGGTGAGAAGTCAGATGAATACGGGCAGTCAACAGTCCGGAGGGCAGGCTATGCCAAGCTTCAATCCTCCCCGAACCACTTCCACAGAAGTCCCTCCAACAATTATGGAGGAGAGAATGGAGGACTCTACTGAAGAGGTCCCCTTTGAGTCCGAGTCCTCCGGACAGGCTGATACCACTGCTGTTGCTGCCAAAAATGGCAAAGAGAATTTGTACCTAAGGCTTCTGGACCTGCAGTCGAGTTTAAGTACCTCTTGGCCTTGCATAAGACCAAGTATGCATTCATCCATACCTCTGATCTGGGTAGAATGCGCACCAAATGGGGGATCCCTGAAAACGTGAAGATAAGGATCCCCATTGATCCGGAGACCCCAATGGACTGTAAACGAAACGAGATAGTCTTCTTTACGGAGCTGTTTAATTGGGGGCTCAGGTTCCCACTAGACCCAGAGATCGTGCGCTACTTCCACCTGGTTAAGCTCTGCCCAACACAGCTAAGCCCCAATGGTTGGTTCACCTTAATGTCATGTATCATGGCGTCTAGGTTATCTGGGATCCCTCTTCCTATGGAAGAGTTCGCTGCAGTGGCCAACCTGTGCAAGCATCATCAGTTCCCCTTCTATCATTTCAACATGGGGAACGATCTCAAGGCTGTTGATGATCTCCTAGAATCGGATAGTAAGTGGAGAAGCCAATTTCTGTTCGTTAGTGGTGCCTGGGAAAACGGCAGGAAAATCAAGGCCGGAGAGAACCCAAGCCTCCTCAGGAGTAGGTGGAGGAGTGACCGTAAGTTTCTCAACTTGAGTCTCTGTCTGTTTTTTTTAAAGTTAAGTTTATATTAACCAATTTCTCTTCTGTTCTATCAGAGCTGCCAAAGGAGTTCGAGGACTACCTGAAGGCCGGACAGACTACCTGTGGCAAAATCAATACTTGGGCCGCAGAGAATTGGGAGAATCGATTCCATAAGGCCTTCACCCCTGGGAATCTAGCAAGGTCTCACCTGTGGAACACCACAGGTCGAAGAGACCTAACTTGGGAGGAGTTCACCACCCAGCCTGATGAAGACATTGTGCTGAGAAGGTCCCACGAGCTGGATGGGACACTCTACCTGCCTGCCCGGGCCAAAGCCCCAAGTAAAATGAAGGGCAGAAGAAAAGGTAAGAAGGTGGCAGGTGATGCTGAGAAGGATGCCCCAATAGAGCCAGAGGGGCCAGCCCAAGTTCAAATTGATGCAACCCTCTTGCAGGTGGTGGAGCAGGAGACCGAGAGGCAGGAAGTAGACCTTCCAAAACCTCCAAGGGCTCCCAAGAGGACTCGCAAACAAGCAAGTGAAAGCACTGACCGGGTAGTTAAGAAGAAAAATACTTCACAAAGGGATGAGCTCGCTCTCCGGGATCCGGAGCCCTCTTTCCCCACTGGCCCTTCAGACCCAACGCTGGCCGAAGAGATCCCTAGAGAGTTTCACACTGATGAAGTCGAGGGAGGAGAGCTCAACTTGGATGAAGTGGACATCACCGGTGTGGGCGGGCTTGGTGAATATTTCCTTGGCCTGCCCAGAGACGAGTTCGCAGGGCCCTACATCCCTCCGAGCAGCTCCAATACGGTCAATTTTAACGGTAAGACTTTCATGGTTTCTAGTGAGAAGGACACTATAGCCCACTCCCTACTTAGTAATGTGCAGCCAGTTCTTACACTGGAGAGACAAGTCCGGAGTCAAGCTGACACCATCAAAGACCTTAAGTCTGATAAGGATAAGCTGTCCGAAGACCTCCGCACTGCTACCACCAATGCTGATTTACTCAAGGAAGCACACGAGGAGCTGAAGAAGAGTTATGATGAGAGCAACACAAGAGTTGCCACCCTAGAACAAACAATTAAAGATCTCCAGGAGAAGCTGTCTGGTATGGAGAAAGATCTCACCGCCTCACGGGGAGAGACCACTGCAAAGGAAAAGCTCATCACCAACCTGACCACTGACAAGGTTGCTTTGGAAAATGCAGTGACTCAGGCTGCTGAAGAGAAGGCTGCTTTTGTAAGGGACCAAGAGGCCACAATCAAGGCCAAGATCAACGCCTATGCCAGGGAGATGACACAAAGCGAAGAGCTAATGATTCAAAGGGTGAAGTCTGACATGGTTCTCCTTTTTCACGAAACATTCCCGAAGAGGAGACTCGGGGACTTATGGCTCTATGTGGATGATGATGACCTTCCATATTATACTATGGTTGATGAGGGATATTCCGGTGAGTCCTCATCTGATAATAAAGAGAAAACCGGAGAGAGCCCAGGTGAAGAAGAGAATGATCCCAAGGGCAAGAAAGTAGTCGAAGAGGGGAGCGACATCAAAGGCAAGAAGGTAGAGGCAGGTGGGCCATCTTCAAAGGCTCAACCTTAATTTATGGTGCACTTTATTTATCTTTTACTCAAACTAAAGTCCTTGGAAGGCCAAGGCACTATTTTTGTTGTAGTGTCCGGCATTATTCGGACAGATTTTTTTGTACTGTGCCCAAACTTGTTCAAAAAGTCCTTGGAAGGCCAAGGAAATTTTAAGTTGTTGAATGAATGTTTCTATTTTGCTCAACCATCCTCTTCTTTCATTATTTGTTTTAGTTTAGATAGCTGGAATTTAAGTAGCTTTGAGTTATTGTATTGTCAGAGTGTTTAAGATTCTCCGGCTAGAGTTTAAATAGCCCTTAGACCTTTTAGTCCGGGTAGTATGACAAGAGATAGAATTTTGAAAATACTTAGAAAATTTTGAAGAAGGCATCAAATTTCATTGAAAGCTCTCCGTGCCACCGAAGAGGGGAAGGTATGCCCCAAAATATTTACATGGATGTTTAAACAAGTAAATATTTACACAAGTGTTATTCCAAGTACATTCGAAGGTGTTCAATATTCCAAGGGCGAGTTAAAACCCTGCCATCTTTGTCTTCCAACCAATAAGTCCCAGGCTTGATTCTTTCAACTACAGTATACGGACCCTCCCAGGTTGGGGCCAGCTTTCCGAAGAGCTTTTCCTTAGTATGCAAGAAGACCTTCCTTAATACTTTGTCCCCTGGTTGGAAATCTCTTCTTTTAACCTTGGAAGCAAACCTGCTTCTCATCAAGCCCTGATAGTGTGCCACTCTAAGATGAGCTTTAACCCGTCTTTCTTCTATCAAATCAAGTTGATTTCTAATTTCCATTTCATTAGCGTGTCCGGAGAAGTTGTGAATACGAAAGGAAGGGAGTGTTTTCTCTATGGGAGCTACTGCATCCATTCCATAGACCAAGGCAAAGGGAGACTCTTGTGTTGCAGCCCCAGGTGTTGTCCGGTAGGCCCACAAGACCTCTTGTAGATAACTAGGCCACTTCCCAGCAGCCCCTTCTAGATTCTTCCTTAACCCGGACAGTATAGTCCTGTTAGCCACTTCAACCTGCCCATTGGCTTGTGGGTGGAAAGGTGAAGAAAAGCTGTGCTGTATACCCCTTGAGGCACATAAGATTTCCATTTCTCTATTGTCAAACTGTGGCCCATTGTCTGTTTTTATCTACTGTGGGACACCAAATCTGCAACATATGTTGGACCGAATGAATTTTATGACAGCTTTCGATGTTGTCCCTGCCAGGGGAGCTGCTTCTATCCACTTTGAGAAGTAGTCAATGGCCACAATTATAGTTTTACGCCCTCTGGACGCCACGGGGAGAGGCCCAACCAAGTCCAATCCCCATCGAGCAAAAGGGATGGGCTCAGAAATTGACTCCAAATGAATGGTTGGTACATGAATTTCATTGTTGTACCTCTGGCATGGGTCACACCTTCTTACCAGCTCCTTCGCATCTTTCATGATTGATGGCCAATAGTATCCGGAGAGTAATACTCTTCTTGTTAAAGCTCTGAATCCACAATGGGCTGATCCCTCACCATCATGCAATTCGGAGAGGACCACTTGTGACTCATGATCCCCTAAGCAACGTAGGAGAGGTTTACTATAGGATTTTTTGTACAACACTTCTCTCAACATAATGAAACCACGAGCCTTGTGTTTCAATGTTCTGGCTTGTGACTTATCTGAGGGCATAATACCATCGGACAAATATTGTATGAGAGGAGATCTTCAGTCTTGAGGCCGGCTCACTTGTATTTCAAAAACTTCCTCTTTTCCACCCTCACTAAGTTGAATAGAAGGGCTTTCAAGCACATGGATCCATGGGTAGGACTCCGTATATGCTATTGTTGCCAATGAGTCTGCTAATTCATTTTCTGCCCGGGGAATGTGCTCATAGACAACAGCTTTAAACTTTAGCGCTTCATTTTTGAGGAGGAGTAAATATTTTACCAACTGATCCTTTCTAGCCTCAGATTGGCCTAAGGTATGGTGGACAAGTAACTGGGAGTCACTTAGAAGCTTGACCGTTTTAGCCCCACAGATGTGGGCCAACTTTAACCCAACTATAGCTGCTTCGTATTCGGACTCGTTATTAGACGCCCTGAAAGCAAAACAAATAACCTGGTACATGCTGTCCCCATATGGGGAAGTGAGACATATTCCTGCACCACATCCCATGGTGCTAGACCCTCCGTCTGTTCGGACAATCCATACTTTCTTGTCTTTTGGATCAGTAGGTTGCTCTGAATCCCTATCGGAGTGGAATTCAACCAGAAAATCAGCCACAGCTTGGGCTTTTACTGCTGTTCGGGGAGCAAAGTCTATTTCGAAGTCCCCCAACTCCACCGACCACTTCGTCATTCTGCTTGAAATGTCTGCTTTTTGAAGGACATTCTTTAAAGGGAAAGATGTCCGGACGACGATAGGATGAGCCTGAAAGTAAGGCCTCATTTTTCTTGCAGCTATCACCAGAGCTAATGCCAGTTTTTCGAGTTTCAAGTAACGCCTCTCAGCATCAATCAAGCTTTTGCTGATGTAGTACACTGGGTAGGGACAACAATCGACCTCTCTTACCAACACAGCACTGATGGCACAACTTGAAACGGCCAGATACACAATAAGAGTCTCCCCGTCAACTGGTTTGAACAAAGTTTTAGGAGAGGAGAGATGTTTCTTGATTTCATTGAATGCCTTACCACACTGCGGGGTCCATTCGAAACCCTTTGCACCCTTCAAAGTCTGAAAGAATGGAGCACACCTGTCCGAAGACCTGGAGATGAATCTGTTTAGGGCAGCCAATCTCCCCGTTAATCGCTGTACTTCTTTAATGTTTCGAGGAGGCTCCATCTGGAATAAGGCATTGAGTTGGTCCGGGTCGGGCTGTATTCCATGCTCACTTATGATATACCCCAAGAACTTCCCGCACTGTACTCCGAACACACATTTTTCAGGGTTTAGTTTTAAATTCACTTTTGCCAAGTTGGCAAAAGTTTCTTGGAGATCAGACAAGTGCAACTGCTCATCCACGCTTTTCACCATCATATCGTCAATGTAAACCTCCATATTTCTTCCAATTTGATCAGCAAATGCCTTGTTGACTAACCTTTGATAAGTAGCCCCAGTCTTTTTCAAGCCAAAAGGCATCACCTTGTAGCAATGTAGACCCCTATCAGTGACAAACGTGGTATGTTCTTGATCTTTTGGATCTACTTGGATCTGATTGTACCCGGAGAAGGCATCCATGAAGGAGAGCAGTTTGTTCCCAGAAGTAGAGTCTACTAACTGATATATCCGGGAAACCGGATACAAATATTTTGGGCAAGCTCTATTAAGATCTGTGAAGTCAATGCACATGTGCCACTTGCCATTTTTCTTCTTTACCAGGACAGGATTTGCAGTCGACAAAGGATATTGAGATTATTTAATATGCCCCATCTTTGTGAGTCTGTCAACCTCTTGTACTATGACATCAGCCTTTTCTTTCGAGAAAGCTCTTCTCTTTTGAACCACTGGGGCCACATCTCTCCGGAAAGATAGGTGATGGGATATCACTTCTGATGGAACTCCAGCAACATCAGCATTGCACCAAGCAAAAATGTGCTGATGGTCTTTCAAAAATTTCAATATCTCTTGTTTCAATATTGGTGGCATCTTGGACCCTATCTTGACACTTTTTCCTTCTTCCAAATCGTGTGTTTCAACCTCTTCAATTGGAATCAACACTCCGAGGGTCTCCCTGGGGTCATCAATCTCACCCTCACCCCCAGAAAGGCCCTCAAACTGCTATTGATCATTTATTCGGACTGCCCCCAGCGTTCGTGGAGCCAAGGCAGTGGCATAGCATTCTCTTGCAACCTTTTGGCTGCTCCGGACAACCCCAACCTGTCCCTGAACAGCATACTTTAAACACTGACGGACTGTTGAAGCCACTGCATGCATCCTAGAGAGCCAAGATCTCCCTAGAATAGCATTATAGCAAGTGGGACAATCCACCACGATGAAGAGTATTCTAACCATTTTCTTGAAAGGGCCCCTGCCCAATAACACTTCTTCTTCAAACTCCCCGATCACATCGGTTGAGCTGCCCGTGAAGCCCACGATCGATCTGTCTGACTTCTGAATCACAGCTGGATTTTTCATTTTCTTGTAAGTGGTCAGGAAAAGGATATTGGCAGAGCTTCCAGTATCCACCAGAATTTGCCTTATCTCATTGCCCCCTACAGATGCTCCTATGACAATAGCATCCTCATGAGGGCCAACAATATCTCTCAAATCATCCTCATCGAAGACTATGAATGGGAATGAGTTTGGTGATTGATAAGATGTCATGCCTCCTTCTAGCTGGGAGGCTAAATTATGAACATGCCTCTTTCTTGAAGAAGCAGTAGGAGCTGTCATAGTGTCCCCTCCGAAAATCGTCAGTGACTCGAAGAATTTAATGAGCCCGGAGACCGTCCTAGAACACTCCTCTATAGCACCCACCCTATTTCGTGTTGGATCAGGATCCAAGTATTCAGATTCCACATCAAACCTTTCAACTATTACTATGGCCCCCTCCGGGGCAGCATTACTTGGACCGACCCGGTGAGTGTTGTCAGGCCTGTTGCCTCCTCTTCTTTTAACGTATGCCCCTAACTTTCCCCTTTCAATCAAGTTTTGAACCTCTTGATTCAACGCTATGTAATCATCAGTGGTATGGCCAATATCATTGTGGTATTGGCAAAAGGAGTTGTTTCGATGCTCTCTGGGAGACTGCAAGGTTGCTGGTCTCCGGTAGTGCACCTCATCTTTTGTTTTATCGAAAATGGTGGCCATGCTTTCTTTGAGCTCTGCGAACCACTCCGGTTGGACCCATGGTCCTCTTTTGTTTCTGGATTGTTGACTTTGAGCAGGAGCGGCTGGCTGAGACTGAGCTTTTGCTCTACCACGCCCCTGTCCGGTTTCTCTTGCTTTGTTCCCGGACTGGTTTTGATTTGGAGTTGGTGCCACTAGGGTGGATCTCACCTGTCTGTGCACCTTGGTTTTCTTTGTTTCATCAACGTTTATTTGCTTGCCAACCTGATTTAGCAATCCCCCCCAGGTCATGGCCTTCTTTCTGGTCACCGAATCAGCCAGGTTGCCTGGGTTCAAAGCTTGTCTTAGGGATGTTATTGCCACCTGTTCGAAGCAATCAGCCAACCCATTCTTTGTGTTCACAAAACGACTTATGTACTCCTTCAAGGACTCATTTGGCTCCTGAGCACAATGGATTATTGTGTCTCCATTGCCCTTCAGCTCCTTACTCCCCACAAACTGCCTTCGAAAGGCCACCCAGAACGTATCAAAATCTTTAATACAACCTTGAGGCAGGCTGTTGTACCATTTCAGAGCACTCCCCGTAAAATATTGGGAGAATTCCCTACACAGTACTTTATCATCGTCATCAAAATTCATCATGAAGTTCTTGGGGAGGTTTCCGGATAGGATTTTAGAAGACAGTGGAGACTGCCTCCAATTCCTTCCACGACTGAACACAGTATCCTCATTGGGAGTTGCAAAGATATATGGCTCATCATGGAAAGCAAAGGGATCCATCAGCATCTTGTCCATATACCTCCGGTGGTGAGATGACCCCTTTCCAATATGCCTTTTCATTCTTCCATGGTGATCTCTTTTTCTTGAATATTTCTTAACCTGCTTTTGCTTTTTCTTGGTTCGACCCTCATCGCTGCTAGAGAACAAGGATTTTTCATTTCCCTCACTGTCCGAAGAGCTGCCCGAAGATTCTGAGCTTGAGTCAGAGCTCTCCACAGGCTTGGACCGGTGAGACTTTTTAGAACTGGCATGTGTCTTTTTGGTACTCACATGAGTTTTCGAAGCCTCAGGCTCTCTAGGGTTGTCGGTGTGATGAACAACCGATGCCTTGGATTTTTCTTTCACGCCCATTTTGGCCTTTTCAGCCCTCAGAGCTTCTATTTCAAGCTTTAACCTGTCGCGCTCTTGGACAGTATACTCATCGTTTTCTTCCACCACTTCGAGCAAAGCTGGTGGAAGCTCTGGATTGTCCGGATTCATACGAACAGAATTTCTTGGCAGGTTTTGAATACTTGATTCAGGCACCTCTCTCCTCC
Source organism: Limnanthes douglasii subsp. nivea (assembly GCA_036936605.1). Lineage (NCBI taxonomy): Eukaryota > Viridiplantae > Streptophyta > Magnoliopsida > Brassicales > Limnanthaceae > Limnanthes > Limnanthes douglasii. The sequence continues at coordinate 261,823,711 of JAUPFV010000004.1, forward strand.
CACTGTGTTCGCCAATTTGGTGTGGATAATAATCGCCTGAGGGTAGGCTAGTAATTTTAAGTGGAGTTTCAAGGTGGTGTATGGGTGTTTAACGGTGGTGTGTGGGTGTTTAACGGTGGTGTGTGGGTGTTTAACGGTGGTGTGTGGGTGTTTAACGGTGGAGAGATAATTAAGCAGCTTGGTAGCAGTTAATGTTCATTATTCATAGTTAATGCTGGTGGTTGGGTATTTATAGTATGATGTTTGGGCCCTTATGGGCTTTCGGGTCATGTTTAATGGACCCAGGTCATGTTTAAAGACCCATGAGTTCTAAGCAGGAGGGCAGGTAGCTTAGTCAGGAAGTGTTTAGGTTTTTTAGTACTTTAGTCATAGTTTGAACAGCCTTAAGTTCACAGTGTTCGAAGTGATCTGTCCGGCCCAAATGATCTCTCCGATTTATGTCCCTGTAGCCTGTCCGGTATTCGGAGAGATTTAGACTGATTTGCCCTTCCGGGGAGCATGCTGAATTCGAACTCATCACAGTTCACAAAAGAGACCAAAGAAATCCTTATGAATCACTCAAAAACTACCTTGATAGGTAAGTTTAGTCAAGGTGTCCCAAAACGTCTTGTTTTTCAGAGCTTCATGGAATCTTTCAAGTTCATCGGGGAATACTCTTACGTTACTCTCGACTCGAGACAAATCTTGATAGAATTGAGTTTGAAAGAAGATATCATCAAGATTTGGACTAAACCTACCTGGATAGTAGACGGAAAACTTATGAGGGTGATCAAATGGTCTCCTGAAATAAGCAAAAACAAAGAAAGCCTCGTGGTACTGCTGTGGATCAGGCTTGAAAATATGGCAGAATACCTATATAACGATGGCATAGTGAGGGATATAACATCAACTCTTGGAAATGTTTATCAAACTTTTGTTCCACCGTTTAACAGAGTGAAAACCAACGCCTGCTATGCTTTGATTGAAACAGATGTATCTAAGATTCTAAAAAGAAAAATTTGGGTCGGATTTGGAATTAATGAAGGAAGTTGGATTGGAATTAGCTACCGAAATGTCCCTGATTATTGTTCACAATGCTTTCATCTGGGACACAAAAAAGAAGTTTGCAAAAAGATTGAAGGAAAAACAGATCAACAACAAGATTATATTGCTCAAAATCAATCTACTTCTTTACAAGATAAAGCTTCTACAACTCAGATTCCTAATGCTGACAAGATCCAAACATTTACTGAAGTTTACAAGAGAAGATTGAAATCTATTGTCACTGCCAAAGATAAAATTACAGTTGTTGATTTTAATACAAATACAGCTATTCCTAGCAATGAAGATAACATTCTCAACAAAGACATTGACATCATTAGTGCTCTCCAAAATCTTGAAGATGCTCCTATCTCTCCAAGCCAGGACAATCATCAGACTTCCCCAAATGGGGACAACATTGGCAGCTACAATCCTTCTCCCAGGACCAGCTCCAATGAATTTGAGGCTATAATCAACAAAAAGATTAAGTCAGCTAACAAAACCAGCAGCACAAAAAGTAAGAAAATCAAATCAGCAAATCGAAGCAAAAGTGTCAAAAGGCTTTCAATCAACTCTCGAAGCAAATGTGTAAAAAAGGCTCCAATCAGCTCTATGCTTACTAGAGAGGGAATACATAACAAATCTTTATCAGATAATGATGAAGATCGTTAGCTGGAAAAAGAAAGAAAGAAATAGAGATGATTTTACCCATCGACAGCAGCAAATCGACGAGGGAGACCTCGAAATCCCTGTAATTATTATGGATTTTCCGACGGTATTATGGTCAACCATGAATAATTCCTTCATTTAGAAATCAAGTATGATCAAAGAGTGCATAGAAGAATGTTATGGAATCAGCTAGAGCAGCTCACCTGTGAAGACAAACCCTGGATAATAGCAGGAGACTTCAACACCAAGTTGGGCTAGTGTGGTAGATTTGTTGAAGTTGTTTCGAAGGTTGGATAGAGATAGAGTCAAAGCTGGTGTTTCTTTTCCAGGATTATAGAATTTTTTTTTGAAGGTCAAGAACATCTCGATTGATTCTTACAAAGGATGCTGGGTTTTGCTTCCTGGAAGATGAATTCGAAGACAGGAATTATATAGCAGAGAAATTCGAGAATTCGAAGATGAAAGGAAGCCGAGATATGGACTTAGCAAAGAAAGGCGAATCTCTAATGGAGCTTCGAATCGAGGAAGAAGACTATAGAAGGGTGCTTTGAAAAATGGTGTCTTTCCTTTAAATCCCGATCTGGGGATTGTATTAGGTTTGGATTTGGTACTTTACCAAATCTGTAACCTAATTTCCCCTTTTGGTTTTATTGCTCAAAAAACCGAAATTTCTTGTAAAACTCTAATTGAGTCCTTTAATATAATGGTTATTTTTGCTTAAAAAAAATTTTCTTTTTACAAAATGCCATAGATTTCGAAATGCACACCACTAGAATATCGAGTACTGAATTAGTTATATTCATTATTAATTATTTTGAAATATTAATTTTATCAATAGTTTTGTTGTTTTCTTATTTTAATATTTGAATCAAATTATTTTTATTTGGATATTTACTTTTTCAAAAAGAATTATTATTTTGAAAAAATAAATAGGTTCGGTATTATTCTTTGTAATGATTTTTGTAGTTAATTTTATATTTTTAAACCAAATAAGCTATATTCAATAAATTTTTAAATAAAATTGCAGAACTGATAAACTAAGAAAAAAATAAAACATATTTTATTAAAATAATTGCGCTAAAAGTTTAACCAAATCCAATATAAAATCAGACCCTAATAAAGGTTACTTTAGTGAACATAAACCAGAAAAGGGAATAAATATTTCTAATTTGTATATTTTACGAAACTAATTATTATTTTAAAACCCATATATCTATGAGAAACATAGAAACCATCGACGATAGCTTGTATTTAACTGTTTGGTAGAATTCCTAAGCTGAAATACAAATTCCGTATGCGATCTTATGTCACTACCTTTTCGATAATCACAAGAATCGTAGAATACTTCAAATTTCGACCCATCTGAAAATTTTGAAGCAAAAGTCAATTTAGAAAAGCATCAATAAAATTTAAACTATTAATTTACTACTTTCTCAAGCACCAGCATAGAACTCCTCTAACTTACTCGAAACCAGATTGACCATATAGTTAGCCCAACTAGGACGCTTTACGAGAATTTAGAGCCTTTTATTAAACTTTACATCATTAGTGCTTACCGAAACCGAGCGTATTAGTTTGACGAGATTTGGATATTTTGACATGCCTTAAAGCCAATGATTCACATATTTGCTTCCTTTTAAATTTTACGAATTTACATAATGGTTTGGTTAGATTAGAGTCTAATTTTTGTTAACCATTCCCAAAATATAGAGAATATTTTTAATTCAATAGTCAAAGACGGTTTTACCCTTTGACCAAGAATAAACACTACATCCTATAAAGAAGGTCATTCGTACGTGGGACGTTTTCAAGAAATAGAGATGCATTTCGTGGTTAGTTCTATGAAAATGGGATCCCGTCCTCGTGATATTCTTAGTGGAGTGAAGAAATTGAACCCTAAGAATTCTTCTACAATGCGCAACGTGTACAACGCATTACTAAAACACCGCAAGCTCAAGAAAGGCGGTCTGTCACAATTCCAATACTTGTTGGGTGAACTAAAGCGACTAAACTACTACGAATTCCATAGAAAGTCCGAAGACGGAATCGATATCATAGGCGAGCTTTTTTTTGCGCACCCGGTTAGTTTGAATTTGTTACGGACATTTCCAAACGTCATTTTAATGGATAACACGTACAAGGTGATCAAATACGGGATTCCGTTGTACGAGGTCGTGGGTGCGACTTGTACGGGGGAAACATTCTACATTGGATTTGCGTTTATGTCGAATGAAAAAATCGAGACCTACAAATGTGTGTTAGGGTGCTTACATTCGTTGATGGTAACTCACTCCATCGAATTACCATCCATTGTTTTGACGGATAGAGACTTGGCGCTTGTGAAGGCGGTGGAGGAAGTGTTCCCCAATGCAACGCACATGTTTTGTCGATGGCACATCAACATGAACGTCCTAGGAAAAACGAAAAAGATCATAAAGGAGAAGAAAGTGTCCAACACCTTTTTGAAAGTGTGGAATCAAATGATGTTGGTGGAAACAGAATTAGCCTACGAGAACTACCGGTCGGAAATGCACCGCGACTTCAAAGAGTATCCGGAAGAAATTGAGTATACCGAAAGTTGGGTAGAGCCGTACGGTGACAAGTTTGTAACGTGTAGAACTAACAAGTGGATGCATTTTGGTAACCAAACCACAAACCGCGTGGAGAGTGCTCATTCGAGCCTCAAGCGTTTCATCGGTACGAGCAAAGGTAACTTTGAATCTTTTTGGTTGAAGTTGCATACTTTGATCGAATTGCAACACGGAGACATGAAGGCTTCTTTTGAAAAGAGCCGGTTGTTGGCCCTACATAAATTCACAAACATTGTGTACGGTAAACTAAAAAGCAACATCTCCCACTATGCTATGGAACTTTTGGCTGATGAAGTCGAATGTGCTAGCAACATGACAATCGCGCCGGATATGCCTTGCGGTTGTGCCATACGAACTACGCACGGTATGCCTTGCGCCCACAAAATCTATGAGTTTGTTGCGAAAGGCTTAGAGGTGCTGCTAGAGTTATTTCATGAACATTGGAAGAGGTTGGACATCCTAGTTCGTACCAACCTCTCGACGATTGAGCAACTTAAAGCCAAACTTGACAAACTAGTATGCGATGTCATGACGTCCAATGATGAAGCACGCATAGAGCACGTATAAACAATGGTTTGCCGTCGTCCATCCCGAAACAACTAACATTTTGGAGCCATTGGTTAAGCAAAAAGCGCGTGGTGGTCCACCTAACAAACGTAAGTTATCTATTGCCGCTGATGATACATCCACTAAACGCAACAAAAGTGCACACGAGTATGTGCTTCAATCAGAAAATGCTAGTACGCCATCCTTACTTGGAGACTTCAAACTTCCAACCGTAACCTCAAGTAAAGGGAAAAAAGTTGGGGCCTAAACGTGGTTTGGAAAGCGCCCCCGCTCGTACGAAAGGTAGCGTTATTCCAATGCAAGCAAGTGGGACAATGCTTTGTAGTGGAACGGTGGGTTGTAGGTCAAGCTCTACGATGTCGGTGAAGACAAGTTTTGTAGACCCCAAAGGATACATGAACTAATTCCCCATCTATTTTAGGCCTTTCGTAGAGTCCATTAGCGATGTTAAATCCGATGGCCATTGCGGGTACCGCTCGATAGCGTACGCTTTGAACGGGCAACAAGATGGGTGGAGGTTGATAAGGGATGCCCTTTACAACGAGCTGATGGACTACGCATCCATCTACGTTAAGATATTTACTAGCATGGACGATTTGATTGATGTTACGAAGCGTGTGAAATGTTCTAGTGATGTGGGAACTAAGGACCATTGGATGTCCATGCCCGAGATGGGAGTGGCAATTGCATATGCATTTAACTGCATACTCCATTTTGTTGGGCTATTCCATATCCCTATCAGAGTGGAATTCAACTAAAAAATCAGCTACAGCTTGGGCTTTGATTGCTGTTCGAGGGGCAAAATCAATATCGAAGTCCCCCAACTCCACTGACCACTTAGTCATTCTACTTGAAATGTCTGCCTTTTGAAGAACATTCTTCAAGGGAAAAGATGTCCTGACGATAATAGGATGAGCCTGAAAATAAGGCCTCATCTTCCTTGCAGCAATTACCAAGGCTAATGCTAATTTTTCAAGCTTTAAATAGCGTTTTTCTGCATCTATTAAGCTCTTGCTGATGTAGTACACCGGATGTGGGTAATTATCACCCTCTCTTACCAACACAGCACTCATGGCACAATTTGAAACTGCCAAGTATTCGAAGAGTGTCTCTCCATCAACTGGTTTAAATAAGGTCTTGGGGGAGGACAGATGTTTCTTAATCTCATTGAAGGTCTCATCACTCTGCGAAGTCCAGTCAAATCCCTTCGCACCCTTTAAAGTTCGAAAAAACGGGGCACATCTGTCCGAAGACCTTGAGATAAATCGGTTTAAAGCAGCCAACCTCCCAGTCAATCGTTGTACTTCTTTAACATTCTGAGGAGGCTCCATTTGGAATAGAGCATTAAGTTGGTCCGGATCGGGCTGTATCCCTTGCTCACTTATTATATAACCTAGGAACTTCCCGGACTGCACTCCAAACACATATTTTTCTAGATTTAGCTTCAAATTCACTTTTACCAAGTTAGCAAAAGTTTCTTGGAGGTCCGCCAAGTGCAGTTGCTCATCCACACTTTTCACCATCATGTCATCAATATACACTTCCATGTTTCTTCCAATTTGATCGGCAAAGGCTTTGTTCACCAATCTTGATAAGTAGCCCCAGCATTTTTCAATCCAAATGGCATCACCTTGTAGCAATGAAGACCCCTGTCAGTGATCCTTCAGATCTACTTGAATTTGATTGTACCCGGAGAAAGCATCCATGAAGTATAGTAGCTTATTCCCAGAGGTGGAATCTACCAGCTGATCAATCCGGGGAACTGGATATAAATCTTTTGGGCAAGCCCTATTGAGATCTGTGAAGTCAATGCACATACGCCACTTGCCATTTTTCTTTTTTACCAAGACCGGATTGACAGTCCACAAAGGATATTGAGACTTCTTTATATGCCTCATCTTTGTGAGTCTGTCAACTTCTTGAATAATAACATCAGCCTGTTCTTTGGAAAAAGCCCTTCTCTTTTGTACCATAGGTGCTATATCCCTCCGAATGGACTGGTGATGTGATATAATATCTGCTGGAACCCCAGTAACATCAGCATTGCACCAAGCAAAAACATGCTGATGGTCTTTTAGAAACTTTAACATCTTATTCTTCAGGTCGGATGGCATTTTGGACCCTATCTTAACACTTTTTCCTTCTTATAAAGAATGTGTTTCAACTTCTTCAACCGGTATCAATACTTCATGGGTCTCTCTGGGGTCATCAATTTCACCCTCACCTCCAGAAATCCCCTCGAACTGCTATTCTTCGTTGATACGAACTGCTCCCAACGTCCGTGAAGCCAGTGCTGTAGCATAACACTCTCTTACAATCTTTTGACTGCTTCAGACAACTACCACTTGTCCTTGAACAACATATTTCAAACATTGGTTGACTGTTGAGGCCACTGCATGCATCCTAGAGAGCCAAGACCTCCCTAAAATTGCATTATAACAAGTGGGACAATCCACCACAATAAAAAATACCCTAACCATCTTCTTAAAAGGGCCCTTGCCCAACAAAACTTCTTCTTCGAACTCCCCGATCACATCTGCTGAGCTTCCAGTGAAACCCACATTTGATCTGTCCGAACGCTGAATTATGGCTGGATTTTTCATCTTTTTGTAAGTGGTCAAGAAGAGGATATTGGCTGAGCTTCCAGTATCCACCAAGATTCGTCTTATGTCATTGCCCCCCAATGGATACTCCTATCACAACAGCATCTTCATGAGGGCCAGCTATATCTCTTAAGTCATCTTCATCGAAAACAATGAAGGGAAATGGAATTTGTGACCGATAGGAGGTCATGCCTCCTTCTAGCTGGGTGGCTAAAGTATGAACGTGCCTCTTCCTTGAAGAAGCAGTAGGAGCTGTCATAGTATCCCCTCCGAAATTGTAAGTGACTCAAAAAACTTAATAAGTCTGGAGACCATCTTACAACATTCCTCAATGGCACCCACTCTATTTCGAGTTGGATCGGGATCCAAGTATTCTGATTCTACATCAAATCTTTCGATTATCACCATAGCCCCCTCCGGAGCAGCATTGCTCGGACCAACCCGTTGAGTATTATCAGGCCTATTACCTCCTCTTCTTTTGACATATGCCCCCAGCTTTCCTCTTTCAATCAAGTTCTGAACTTCTTGTTTCAAGGCTATACAGTCGTCAGTGGTATGGCATGTGTCATTATGGTACTGGCAGAAAGAGTTGTTACGAGGTTCCCTATGAGATTGCAGTGCGGCTGGTCTTCTATAGTGCACTTCTTCCTTTGTTTTATCATAAATGGTGGCCACACTTTCTTTCAATTCTGTAAACCACTCCGGTTGAACCCAAGGCCCTCTCTTATTTCTAGATTGTTGACTCTGGGCAGACACAGTTGGCTGAGATTGAGCTTTAGCCCTGTTATGCCCCTGTCCGGTCTCTCTTGCCTTGTTCCCGGACTGATTTTGGTTGGGGTTTGGTGCAACCGGGGCAGACCTCACCTTCCTGTGCACCCTAGTTTTCTTTGTTTAATCAACATTGATTTTCTTTCCGACGTGATTCAGCAAACCTCCCCAAGTCATGGCTTTCTTTCTGGTCACTGAATCAGATTTCCAGGGTTTAAGCCCTGTCTCAAGGATGCTATTGCTACTTGCTCGAAGCAATCAGCCAACCCATTTTTGGTGTTTACAAAACGACTTATGTATTCTTTCAATGATTCGTTTGGTTCTTGGGCACAATGGATTATTCTGTCCCCATTGCCCTTCAACTCTTTACTCCCAACAAACTGCCTTCGAAAGGCCACCCAAAAAGTATCAAAATTCTTAATGCAGCCTTGAGGTAGACTGTTATACCACTTTAGAGCACTCGCCGTGAAGGATTGGGATAATGCTCTACAGAGTAACTTGTCGTCATCATCAAAATTCATCATGAAGTTTTTGAATTGCTCCAAGTGGTTGTCCGGATCAGTACTGCCATCGTATTTCTCTATTTTAGTGCTATCGAACCTCTTAGGGAGGTTTCCGGATAGAATCTTGGAAGACAATGGAGATTGCCTCCAATTCCGGCCACGACTGAACACAGTATCCTCATTAGGAGTTGCAAAGATACCTGGTTCATCGTGGAAGGCAAAAGGATCCATCAACATCCAATCTACATGCCTCCGGCTGTGAGATGATCCTTTGCCTATATTCTTCTTCAACTTCCCATGTCTATCCCTTTTTCTTGAATACTTTTTAATCAACTTTTGCTTCTTTTTGGATCGGCCCTCATCGCTGCTGGAGGATAAGGACTCTTCAACTCCATCCTCGCTCGAGGAGCTACCAGAAGATTCTGAGTCTGAGTCAGAACTCTCCACTAGCTTAGACCGGTGAGACTTTTTGGAGCTGGTATGAGTCTTCTTGGTACTCACATGAGTCTTTGAAGGCTCATATTCTCTAGGGTTATCGGTATGATGAGCAACTGATGCTTTTGACTTTTCTTTCATGCCCATCTTAGCCTTTTCTGCCTTCAGAGCTTCTATCTCGCCCTTTAATCTATCACGCTCCTCGATGGTATATTCATCGTTTTCACCCATCACTTCAAGCAAAGCTGGTGGTACTTCTGGGGCGTCCAGATTCATTCAGACTGATTTTTCTTGTTGGTTTCGAATGCTCGATTCAGGCACCGTCGTGCTACCACTGTGGTCGCCAATTTGGTGAGGTTTATTTTCGTCTGAGGGTAAGTTTGTAATTTTTGTATAGAGCTTAGTCGAAGTTTGAAAGTATTTAATGTTTAAGTAGAGAGTGAAGGGAGAATTAAGCAGCCTAGTTGCATTTAATTTTCATTACCCATATTTAATGCTGGTGGTTGAGTATTTATACCCTTACATTTGGGCTTTATGGGATTTCGGGTCATGTTTAATGGACCCGGGTCATGTTCAAGGACCCATGAGCTCTTAGTAGGAGAGCAAGCAGCTTAGTCAAGAAGTGTTTAGTTTTTAAGTACTTTAGTCCTAGTTCGAACAATCCAATGGATGAGGTGTTCGAACTGCCCTGTCCGGTTAGGTAACCTTTGTCCGAACTGCCCCTGTCTGAAGTGGTTACAGGATCCTGACTCATCATCTATCATTATCCCTAAGCCAATTAGAGTTAGCTTCTTTCTCCCAATAGCTCCCCTCCCTAGAAAGCAGTTCCAGATGATCCAGCTTAGCTTTATCAAGCAATCTTTTGTCATTTGCTGAATTTGTAGTCTGATAGTAAATTTCATGAAAGCTGATAATCTATTTTATCTGCTTTAATCCTTCAAAGATATTCCCAAACGTGCTTTTATTCCAGATCTTAAGCTCAGCTTTTAAATTTTATAATTTCCTCAAGAATACTTGAATAGAGTTACCAACAGCTTCTTTTTTCCAAGTTCTTTCAACAAACTTAAGAAAATCAACATGTCTTGCACATATTAAGAAATTGAAAAGAAAATTTGATCTGACTAGTGATAGAGTGTATTGTAATGATTATTGGACTATGACCAGAGCAGGTCCTAAACAAATGCTTGATGGTAGTGTTGTCAAAGTAGTTCAACCAAGCATAATTATATAAAACCCTATCCAGACGTTTTCATTTTCTGCCATTAGACCATGTAAACTTGGACCCAGAGAAACCGTCATCCATAAGATGACAATCGATAATCATATTGTTGAAATCATCCATACTTTTGGTACAAGAAGTAACACAAGATAACTGCTCATCATGGGATACAATTTCATTGAAGTCTCATAGAACTAGCCATTCTGTTGAAGAATCATCAACAAAGTTGATCCAATCCCAAAGCAAGATTTTTTTTCCGTCTATTACATTTCCCATAAACAATAGTTATTCTGAAGTTTTTATCAATGTAGCAGTATTTTACGTTCAGACGAAGTAACAGATCTTCATTCGAGATAATTTCAACAATGTAATATGCATTACACATAACCCATGTTGTGTTGCTTATGTTACCAGTAGACCATGTGTAGCATAGCTTGTTAGTAATAGAATTCAGTTGAATTTGAGGATTCATTGGCTCATGTAAAACTATGAAGCTAGATTTTTAGATCGTTTGAGAAATTTCAGCCTTCTCAATATGTTTTCGTTACTCGGCCCCGTAACATTCCAGTTTATGATATAAATTGTCATTTAGTTGAGTTGCTGAAAGGTTTAGATGCACCTTTCATTTTTATAAATTTGGATAATATAGGAGTTTTTGGTTTCTTTGTTTTCTTCTTTACTACCTTTTAAATTCTTTTTCCAGAGTTGCCAATTCTGGAAGACTCTTGTAAACTCCCTATTGTTTTTTTTATGTGGTGACAAATCTTCAAACATAATCATATAAATTTCTCTGTTGGAAGAGAATATCTATTCATTTTTAATTATTTGAAGAACACTAATGATTTCTGCAGCATCAATGGTTTTGATTGGGCCATTGATTGAATTATTATGAGAGGGAGGAGTTCTTCTTTTTATAGATTCTGCTTTGTCAGTCTGGGAATATGCTTAAGCTTGGTTATATTTTCTTTTAGTATTAGCATATTTATTATTCTCAGTTTTATCTTATGTATGGGGATTGAGCACAGAAGAAGGCTTGATAATAACATATTTGAGTTTTCCAGTTATTGTTTCTTGAATAGGACTCAGTTTAGAACTTGAATCAATAAGGTTGTCTTCAACAGGTTTATGGTTTTTTTAAGAGTAGTATTTTTTTGTCACTTACATTGTGTCCTATGTGATGACATTCAAGAAAGTACTGTGGCTTGTTATTGTAGAATATTTTTCCAAAATCCCACTTCATTACCAAAGCAAATCCAGATTCTTTTTCTTTCAAGTCTTTAGGATAAATCTAACTATAACCAAATTTTACACCAGTTGAACCTGACTCTATTTCGAGGTGGAATCCAGATAGTTAAGGGAGAGCCCATAGTCTTAGAAATGACTCTAATTATATCTTTGTTAGACATATAATTTGTAAGATTGGGTAAGGAGATCCAGACATGGGTTATAGGACATTCAAGGTTAGGATTAAATTGAGGCATCCACTTGAGCAGTCTCATGGTTTTAGATCTAACTGACCAAACATTGCGCTTCCAGAGTTTCTTTAAATAATCCTTTGGAGGTGAATTCAATGAATATGTGTTTGTAGTCCCACAAGGATAGATTGAATTCACCTGAAAAGTTAAAGGTTCCTAGAATTTTTCTGATAGTATCCATACTTGGTTTACCTGAGGCAAACTTGCCAATTAAAGTTTTCCTGTCGAATAACTCAGGATTATCTTTATCTTTATCTTCAAATTTAATCCCCAAATGATCTTCATTTCTGATTATTGAGTAGCTTTCATGTTTAAGCCTTTAGTATTATCTTTGAGTAAATTAGCAAACGATTTACCTTTTGAAGAACACTTTGCAAGGATTGGATGTCTGAGTGAAGATTCAAATGCCAGATTGTTTCTGAATTTTGTTAGATTAAAATGAATCAAAGGATAATGCTTAAAGTTTTGGTTAGATCTCGTAGAATTGGTTTCAAGTTTTCTGATATTTGCAGAAGTTAAGGGAGGTGACGATTCAACCCAACACTTTCTAGAGAAAGAGTCGATTAATAGAGGAGAATAAATTTCTCCTTCTTCCATATTGATTTCTATTATTCGTGAACTCCAGCGAGATAATTGGCCCGACAACAATTACTTAAAGACTCTATTTCTTGGAGAGAAACAGAGTATCATCTTAAGAGTTTTTCTGATAAACAAAATAGTTATTATTGAATAGATTGATGTCTTATTATTTATTATAAACATTAAATAAGTTAAAGTTAGGGAGTTAAGTATGTTTTTTTATCCTAAAATATATTATAAAATATATTTTGACAAAAAAACTAAAGCTATATCGGTAAATATAAAATACTCGAATGATATGAAAAAGACAAAAGGAATATTATTTTTGAAAAAAAATGATAAAACAATTTAGAAAATTTGAAAAAAGAGAAAAAACAATACATTAGCTCACAATATTATAGATGGTCTCGTGAACCGTTCGTGGTCGAGTTTAAATTGGTTTTACTATATTTGAATTTGACTTCTATTTGTATTGGTTTTAACAATTTTTAATTTACTCCGGTTTGTTTGTGTTTGCAGATCAATTTGGTCTGATCCACTAACACAAATTTTTATATTATATTATATTATATATTATATATTTTTATGTCTGGTCAGATTTAAATTCTAAAATCTAGAATTGATTCGACCTAGACTATTTGTGGGTCATAATTTAAAAATCCCAGTCTGTTTTATGTTTGAGCCGGATAAATTTAGTGTTTAAACTTCAAACGTTAGGACTAGTGGGAGACAAAAGTGAATGAAAGAGACTAGTTTTATAAAATCGTGGAAGATGGAAGACTAGTAGTAATTTTTAGCTCAATCTTTTACTGTTAATAAAAAGTCATACATAATATAATAAAAGGTCGATAAGTTTGTCCATGGATGTAAAAAAAGACACATTTATCACTCGTCTACAATCTATCATCTAAATTTTTAATTTTACACTAGTCATGTATCTATCTAAAAACTATTTTATAGGGTCTCGCATCTATCATTGGTCCTGCATCTATCTAAAAACTATTGTTTTTGCAAAACTAGTGTCTCGCATTTAAAATAGATGTCTCGCATCTATAACTCGTCTCGTATATATCTCATTTATCACTTGTCCCGCATCTGTCATATAAAAAAGTATTTTACATTTGACTCACATTAAAGAAAGTTATATGCTAGATGTGAGACATTCGACACGACTGGTCTCGCATAGATGCGAGACATGGACACAAGAGACATATTTACTTGAAAAACATATTAAAAGTTCTTTGAAAAAACATAATCATTTTCATTCTCCAAACAACCCTTAATCCTAAATCCATAAATACTTTTAAATTTATATATCAATTTCAACCAAAAATATTGATCAGAATCGTTAATAAAAATCAAATCACAAAAAAAGAAAGAACAAAACATAAATAGTCTATAATGAAAATAATATAGATTTATTGAGTGAAGATAAAAAATAATAATATTTAGCCTTTAATAAAAGTGTTATAGATATATTCAATCTAAATGAAAAGAACAAAAATATTACAGATATATTCATCGAAGAAGAAGAGATAGAAAATATTTAATGAAAATATTTACAAAATAAGAAGAGAGAAAATATTTAATGAAAATATTCACTTACATTCAAATACAACTTAAGAAGAAAACATATATCTTTTAATAAAAATATATAATTTGATGAAAAAACATGTATATAATTAGTAAGAGTAGTTGAGTATTCGATAGTAAATAGAAAGCTAAAAGACGTTTTACTCGAGATATCTAATAATAAGGATAGTAAGTGGATAATTAATTTGCTTTTGGATATTTATTAGTAATTTACTCTATATTAATTAGACAAAATAATAACGATGTTTAATACTTTAAAATAGAAAATCATAACAACATAAAAAAAAAGTTTAATACAATCAAATAAAAAAAACGAGGCCATCACAATTGTGAAGGTGTAGGAGGATATTCTTCTTCATCACCAAAAAATCATGATGTTGGAGGATGTGAAGGATGACGAAGATCAACATCCATTTGTTGGTTAAGTGATTCCAACGATAACTTATGCAATATTTGTCTATGTACTTGTTGTGACGCATTTGGGTGTTATAATAGTCACCAAGTTGAGTCTCAATTTTATTCTAATTGTTCATGTTTTGAGTCTCGATTCTATTCGATTTTCTCACGTTTTAAGTATGCATTCATTCCATATATTGTCGGTCAAACAATATCCCTTCAGGTTGATGAGAAGAACTACCGATGTGGGAAGTGGTTAGCTGACTCGGCTTTTGCATCGAGTGTGTCCAATTGGCCTCATCCAATCTGTATGCGGATTAGGTGGTTGTATACCCACTCATTTGCTAGAATTCTTCAAATCTATCCATAAATATTAAAAAGGTCTGTTATTTTGGCTAGAGTTGTTCATTCCATAAAAATATACCTCTTGCCTTCTTACGGATACATTTTCTATACCAGAACCCCGCCAAATAGGATGTTCAATCCACCGAGTAACTTCTACCCTTTATTTTAAGCAACTGACTTATTATCATCCCTTAAAGGATTATTTTAGTACCACGTCTCTAATCTATATGCTTATTGATCAAACTAGGTAAATTCATTTTGTGTCCCAACTTTATAACAACGGTTACAAATTCTTAAAGATTCAAAAAGTTTAAATTATTAATATTGGGAATGAAACAAGTATTAACTAATTCCAAAGCTAATTTATGAATTTCATGCATATTAGATCTACTAGCTTTAGCTTTACTAGTGAACAAACTTTATACGCCAATTAGTAGGCAAATTATTACGATGATAACTTAAGGACCCAAAATATTTCAATTATATTCTACTTCAATGGCATGCCAGGTCGATGCAACATAAATATTTATTCTAGGGCAGTTTCAAAAAAGCTATAAGGTGTATTAACTCTGCAGCTCATCTTCAAATTAGATTTATCATCCAATATTATACTTGTAGTTGAATAAATATGTTGTACTATTTCTATATAACAATTGTAGATATATTTGGTCAAATAAAACCAACTCATCACGTCACTAAAATGATAAAAAAAACTTTCATACTCATGACATTGTTAAGGTCATCACTGTCTAAAAACATACCCGAATTTATGATGATTATGTTCGATTTCAACTTTTTAAGAACGCGAACATCACATTCAACGCCTTCTCGGATACCCTCATTATATTCTACATGCATACCTTCGAATAAATCTTATGGTAACTTCATTTTTACTCTTTTTCTCCTTGATGCGGATCCTTTAACATCATATTGTTGGGTGTTTTTTTACTTCTCCTCTGATTCATTTTAAATATGAATTCAGAATAAATTATTAGAAGTATAATTTGAATTTTAGTAGTATTATAATTATTGTGTGATAAATATGAAGAATAAACATCATATTTACAATCAATTTTAATTTATAGCCGTTAGGAAAACTAATATCCGTTTTGGGGTAGTTTTTTTGTATAAAAAAAAATTATTCGTTGCTACAGCCAAACGTATATCTGTTTGGAAAAATAAATATCCATTTTTGTAGGGATGGCAATGGGCCGGGTTCAGACCGGGTTCGGGCCGACCCGCTTGGGTCCGTTCTTTTTTACTCGAACCCAAACTCGGCCCGACCCGGAACGGGTTTAATATTTTTGAACCTGATTCCGTCCCTTTTATGTCCGCGGGTCAGCCCAACCCGGCCTGCAAACATTAAACATTATTTTTACTATTATTAAATTTGACTTATTTTTAATTTAGAAAACAAGTTTAAGACATATAATTTTTAAACCAACTTAGGTAAAACACAATAGCAAAGAGAAAAACATCCAAAGAACTTGAAAAGTTAGAAGTTAGGATTGAAATTATATACAGGCAAAGATCTGAAGTAATATATTTATAATTTATGGAATTAGTTTATGATAAAAAAATTAATAAATATATTATTGACTCTAAAAATAAAGTAATAATTACTCAAACACTCTATATTATTGGTAAACATATAAATGTGAGTTTTCTAGTAATTAGTAAGTATATTTTTTGTTATATATTACAAGTTTACAATTATTTGTAATACCTTTTTTATTTTTTATATATAGTTTATATTTGCGGGCCGGGTCAGGTTGGACAAATTAAAAATCCATACCCGACCCGACCTGCCTACGAGTCACAATTCGTATATCCGTACCCGCCCCGTTAAATGTTCGGGATGGACAAAGCCCGACCGGATTAGGCCGGGTCGGATCGGTTTAGGCCGGCTCGGACCAAGATTGCCACCCCTACATTTTTGCAATAGTTTTTTTGTATAAAAAATACCATAACATATATCCATTTTGATCATTTAAAAAATAGTTATTGTGGAAAATGGATATCATTTTTCCAACGAATACAAATTTCTCATTCATCTTTTAAGTTATCTCTTAAACAATATTTTTTTTCCAAAATCTGTCAAACCCAATTACTATAGTCACTACAATAATCTCTCAAACCAATATATTCTCCTATAATCTTCGATCAAAATTCATTATTGATATACTCAATCAAGTTTATTTGGTTGCGGGTGATCATTGATAATTTATGTTTTTTGAATACTCTTACCTTTTTTATTTGTACCAAATGGTACCAAATGATCAAATATCCTAACTAAACTAGGGATAATTTGCACCCAAGTTATTTTTATTATAATTATAAATGCATAATCTCATAGATACTAGTTTATAAACTCCAATCTTCGAAACATGTTTTTTCTATGTTAGCGGTATCGCCGTTAATACTACTAATGGTTGAAAGTATAGAAACAAAAATTCTTGGGTATTAGACCACCTTACTTTGAATCATGAAGATAATACAACTATTTGTAAAGTTTGTAAAAAAATCATATAGCTATAAGGGTGGAAAAATAAATAGTGGCATCGAGGGTATGACGAGACACTTAAGTAAAAACAACCTTATATCCTTCTAAATATTTATAGAAGATAATATGACCAGAGATCCTCAAAAAGGTAATGCATTTGTTTTAAATAAAAATACATGTAGGGAATAAACCATGAAATATGTTATTGGTACATCACAACAATTTGGTGTTGGTGACTCTTGCAGA
The DNA here is from genome assembly GCA_036936605.1 of Limnanthes douglasii subsp. nivea. Classification (NCBI taxonomy): domain Eukaryota; kingdom Viridiplantae; phylum Streptophyta; class Magnoliopsida; order Brassicales; family Limnanthaceae; genus Limnanthes; species Limnanthes douglasii. The sequence continues at coordinate 261,841,223 of JAUPFV010000004.1, forward strand.
TACATGGCTTGGATGTGTGGAGGGACCAACCTAAGAGTCACACACATCCCATGTACCTATAAGAGAATGATATCTTTTAAATATTTTAAATAACAAAAACAAATAATTCATGATACAATATGAACTTTTCCAAGGAAATGTTATTTAACTAGTGAAATAACAACATTTCGTGATGTTGATACTATGGGTGTTACTTTACATTGGACGAATTCTAAATGGATACTTCACAAAAAAATTGTATATTTTCATTCTATTGGCAAGAATTTACTTCTTTAATTAGAGATAATTTGTTAGAATATACATATTATATAAAATAAAAATATGTTAATTTTGTTCGACAATGCATTTGTGAACGGTTCAACTATTGAGTTTGTTAGAAATGAATGCACATCTGATTTTCCTTAATTTTCTCACACTTAATGTTTATGTCATAGAATTCAATTGGTTGTAAAAGATGAAATAATTATGATATATGGTGATTATATCGCTCTTATTAAAATGGATTTTTACTATGCATGACATCACATCCTAAAAAAAGATTGGAAAAAATTAACGTTAGTAGAAAGAAATACAAAAAAATAGTTTTAGATGTCGAAACTAGATGCAAATCCACATATTATCTCCTTGGTCGTGTTTATACCTATAAACATGAGATTAGTAAGCTTTATAATATATGTATGTCGAATGAACCTCTTGATGGTCGATATTGAAATTATTGTGCTTCAATGTTACATTTGTTGAAGTCGTAAAAATGCAACTACATTTTTTCTACGTAATATACTCATAACATTCATTTGAACTTTTACAATATTACTAATATTTCATTTCATATAGGTACATATATGGGTCATAGTATATGTCTCGAAATGGTGCCCGATAAGGAAGCACATTTATAAAGTATTTTCATCACATCACATAAGCTTGTGCTACTGGGTGCATTTTTAATTCTTTTGAAAACGGGCGGGTTTTACCTTTTTGGTTGAGCATTATTTTAAAAGTATAACACTTGGTAATGTAACCTCTAACTATCAAGAATATCTTAAAGAAATTGACATTTTTCTTTATATAATATATAATACCTATGTCGAAAATATGGGAGAATTTTAAATACTAGATTTTCAAACATAGTGGGTAGTAGTAGTAACTAGTAATATGGGAGATGTATAAATCTTAACCCCACTAGCTATATGGAAATTATAATGCTAAATAGAGGGGTGACAAGAGAAGTTCATCAAGATGATAATAGAGTGACCAAATATTTGAACACTCTGTTTAAGTTATATCAGTATGATGAGAAAATTCCTCTTCGTATCTTAAGGTGTTGAATTCTAAAAAAGACCAGTTTCATATTCTTTGCAGGCTAGCAGGGATATTTTTTCAATAATCATGTCTACAGTAGCAAGTGAATGTGTGTTTAGTTAGTCTGTACTGTAATACATGACTAAGCAATCATGATGGACCTAACGAGGCCCTTGAAGTACTTGTTGTAATCAATGAATTGACTACGACAAAACGTATGATGCAAAAGCACGACTTTAAAACGAAAAGTAATCAAAGGGACATCTTTGACGAATATTGAGATGTTGAAGAAGAACTGTGGATGAAGTTGTTGCAGGACGTGAGGATGAAAATCAATTGAATAAGAAAACAAATTGTTTTATGATGAATCACATTTGTAATAATAATTTACTAAGTTCAATTTGAGAACATTTGTACATCTCCAAGTTCGCAAGAGTGTAAACTGTGAAATGTTTAAATCAATAAAGTTTATTTCTTATTCCTCAATCTCATAATGTAATAACTTATCACAATTTTTTACCACTTATGAAATAAACAAGATTATAACAAGTTATAGTATAATCAAATTATCACAATTATGCATCGAAAGGGGTAACCGAGTTGGTGGAGTAAGGCATGCTCGTGACCAAAAGTCATGAGTTCGAATCCCTCTACAAACACTTTCTTGGCTGAGTTTGTCACCTTGTGTGGTTTACCTTCTAACGTATTGGCTATTGCCAATCGAGAGTTTACACTATATGCACTCGTTAAGTAAGCGTTCCTAAAAGAAAAACACTATCAAAATTATTTTATCACTAGTAATAATCAAAATATAATAACACCATCGACCTTATATTATTTTTAAATTATATTATACAAATTATATAAATCCATTTATAAACTCTATAAATTTGTTTATAAAACAATAATGAGTAATATATATTACAAAAATAATAAAAAAATTAAAATTTAGTTAATTTTTTTGTTAAGATATTAACATTCGATTCTTAAAAATCTACCATACTATAAATGACGTGAATTTAAAATTACTAGGACTAAAGGATGAGTAAAAAGAATATAAAAAAGTTTTCAAACCTTATATTCTTGGTTAGGTGTATATTAAATATTTTTGACCAATGTTATATTGAATTTAATTTGAATAACTAATTAGATAATTTTAATATAAATACTCTTGTTTATCCCTCGTCTCTTATACTCTGTCTTCTTCGTCAACAATTTTGTTTTTCTTTGAAATCAAATTGAACGAGGAAAAAACACCTCTTCTTATTACATTCGAGTCTCTCTCATTCTCTCTTTCTTACTTAATAATCTCTTCGCCGGAATAGTAGATGGAAGGAGTAATTGGGCTACTGATCTTTCTTCTACACTTCAAGTACAGCACAATGTTGAAGAAACTGCTCGGAAAGGTATCAACTGCTTACGGCTATATTATTTTATACTAAGTCAATTGCTTGTTGAAGTAAGATATGAAGGATAATAAGTCAATTTTTAGTCGATTTAATAGATAATTGTTCGTATAAGATTGTTTCTCTTTGGTGAGCTAGGTGGGATGGAACTAGGACAGTGTCTTGTGTGATTCAATTTATAAAATTGAGAGGAATTCAACAAAAGGGCTGTTGAGAGATCCAAACCCGAAGAATCCGACCGAACTTTAATGGTTCGGTTTTTTCTTATTTTTTTTATATTAATGAAAATTAATTTTTAAATTTCTAATTTTCGTATAATTTATATAAGTAAAAAAAAAAAGTTGAACTATAATTGATTTTTTTTAAGTGGGTCGAATCGGATTGAAACCGAACCGATAACAGATCAAACCAAAAACAGACCGAATCAGAATCGGACCAAACCGAAAACCTAATTGTACGATCCAGTTTTGAAAAATAGAGCCGAAAGCTTAGCGATCCGGTCTGAGCTAATGAGCTTAGCGGTCCGATCCGATTCCGTCAAAACTCGTACCAAACAGAACTAATAATGGACCAAACCGAAACTACACCGAACCGAATTTAGACCGAACTGAAACCGGAATCGTCGAATCAGACCAGACCGGATCATACAGAACCGAAAACTTAGCGGTCCAATCTGTGTCGGACCGGACCAAACCGGACCGAACCAAAAACTTAACGATCCGATTCGATTCCAAAAAATAAAACCGAAAGCTTAGCCGTCCGGTCTGATCCGATAAATTTAACAGTCCGGCTGTAAACAATCTGTTATAATTTTAGAGGGTATGACATTATCTGGTCATTCATTTGGATTAAGTTAACTCTTGAGCAGAATAATTGTTGTTCCTTCTGATGGAGAGCATCCATGATGATATTGCTCCTCTGATTTTGCAGTTTCTGTATAGATGGATGATATTTGCATAGTATGCAAAAGCTAAACCACCAATGCGAACTCCAAACTTGCATTCTTGCATACTTCCTATGGCAGCCGCTCAAGCTTCTAATTGTTTGCAGCCTCCTCTTCGTAGATCTCCAGTTGTGTTATCGTCATTTAATCGCAAACTTATTATGTTGTATTTTATCCGTTTTGAGTCTAGCGACTCTCGATAATGATAATTCAAGTGTTAATATGGTTTGTGGTTGTGTTTACTAACTAATCGATTCAATTTCTAAAAATCAAATTGTCCTTTATCTAGACTTTCTCTTAACATGCAATGGCATCCAAAATATAAATATCCTACATCTGGCGTCTAAAATATACTTGTACTAATAGCAATGTTATCTATATTGATGACTATATATTTTATCCGTGCTTCTAAATTCTCTTTAGTGTGGAAATATATGTATGTAAACGCTCATCATACACGGTGATCGTTTTGGATCTTACTTGAAAATTTAGACTAATTAAATGCAAGCATAAACAAATCGCGGATATGAAAAACACTGATTTATGTAAAATCACGCGCACAAAAAACGTTAGATTATGTAAATTTGAATGCTAGCATGCTGAATTTTACTTCAAATCGTACAAAAACAATCCACGTAATTTAAAGTAGGCTGAAGCTATTTTTCTTATAAAATTTATTATTTCTTCCATCATTCATAAAAAAACTCTATCTTGTTATTTCTTAGGAAAATTCTAATTTATCCTTATTTTAATTTTACACCAAAAATCTAAATTTCTGCGGTAACCTTCCACCTTCACCTCTTCTCTTCTAACCCTAAAAAACAATAGCCACCAAATAATTTTGAAAAAGATAAAAATCTATCGTTAATCTTATTTTTATTTTGAATATATGGATTGACATATCGAATACAATCTCTTCTTAAATCTATGATTTTTTTGCATAATAAGTTACATGAACTCTATATGCAAAAGAAAAACTCGTTCATCGTTTAATCGAGTTCCTGCATATCGAGTTACTAGTTTAATCGTTTTTAATATCAATTTCTGGTTTAATTATTTCATTCCTGTATATTGAGTTCAAAATATAGATTTTTGTGGTTTGATTACTGTCCGCTGATTGAGTTTTAAAAAAAATATTATATGGGATTCCGAGTTCCTAACTCAGAATCACATGTTTAAAAAAACATGTCATTCAGAGTGGTTGTCTCGGAATTACATGTTTTCTTTTTAAAAAACATGTAAATATGTGACTAATCTTAAAAATAATTGAGTTTTTTTGTTTATTAGGATTTAATTTCAGGAAGTTAAATCATATATGTTGGTTGTAATTACAATGATGTGTTTGTTGTAATAAGAGTTTGATAATGGATATTGGCATCAAATTATAAATTTGAAAGTAAATAAAGGATAAGAAGGTAAAACAAGTGTTCAGTGTTTTGTTAAAAAATTGAAATGGAGGAAATAATAGATCTTATGGAGGAAATAGCTCCACCATTTAAAGTAAATTACACACAAACCTATCTGATTTTAGGGCAAACCGCGCAAGAACAATCGACAGATTTTGAAGTAAAATCGCACGCATTTATCGAGTGATTTCGTATAAATTCGCGCATGCGTTCTTGTGTATAATCGAGCACGATGAGTATGAAAAAAATAAGTCTCACTTCAAAAAATACAAAAAATGGCTATATAATTGTCTCTAAATAATCTCTTATTGGTTCTTTGTTTTTGGATAAAAAAATCAACTAAATTACAACTAAAATCATCGTTTTTATTTTTGAAGTCTATCCTTATTTTTATCTAATATGGAATTAAGTTATTTCTGAATTGAATTTGTAGTTGTTTTACTAGCAGTGGTAGTTATTTTTTTTATTCAAATTTGGATTGAATTAATAATAATGAAAGTACAAGGTCTCTTTGGCAATTTTACAGCAATTTGAAAAAGTAGACGTTATAAGTCGTCTTCCCCAAAATTCATCCCTAAATCAAACAGAAACCCTAAATTGAAAAACGAAGATAGCCAAGATTAAGACTTTCTAGGAATGTAATAGCTTTCAGCTTAGGAGGAGCATCTAAACCATTGAAGACCAGTTGATTTTCGAATCTAAGGACTTCTTTTGCTATCCAATCGGCACCATAATTTTGCTCCCGACAGACATGATTGATGACCATGACAGGCTTGATAAGCTTCCTATAACAGCTAATGATTGGATCCAAGTACCAAATCGAGTTACCATATAACAGGAGGTTGACGAGAACCTTCGAATCGATATCAATGTCTACCTTCTCTATTCTGAGATCATATCAAAGATTTAAACCATCAAGAAGGGCTCTGCATTCAGGAATGAGGGGGTTTCCTTTGCCATATAATCTGCCCAAACCAATAACAATGCTTCATTTACTATCCCGGACAAGAATTCTGCCTCCAGATTCATTGTTGAAGGTACATGATCCATCTACGTTTAACTTGTATCTCCCCTATTTTGGATTTTTCCATATTAGAAAAAGAAGCTTAGAATATCTTTTCATTTGATTCGTACAACCAAGGGTAGCAGTTTCCTTCACGAATCTGCCCCAGTGCTTCTTCTTCAAAAGTTTCTCGAAATCAAGGCTATAGAGAATGTACTGAACATGCCTGATGATGGTGGTAGAACTCGTATTAACATCAATGTATTTCTTCTTGTTGCGACCAGACCATACTGACCATGCAATGATTGCAGGCAGGACAGACAGAATGTCGCAATTCTTTTGAGAAACCCAGTACCATTTCCTTAGAATGTGCGCAATCGTCATGTGAGGTTGAATCTGAATTCTGAAGATGGTGCTAAAGTATATCCAGACATTCCAAGCTTGGGAGCAATGCACAAGAGCACGGTGAGTGGTTTCTATGTTGTTACAGTAGATACATTTTGAGGCTAGCTAAATTTTCTTGTTCTGCATAACACCATCAGTAGGGATCCAATTGTGAAGTGCTCTCCACAAGAGAAAAGAGCACTTCTTAGGTGTAACTACATTCCAGGTCTTAGCATAAAAGTTTGAAGCATTACCTTTGTACCTGATATGATTCATCGTGTCTTTAGTGTTGAACATTCCGTCTTTAGAGAGCAACCAAAATAACTTGTCTGGTTTATCAGAAAGTGAAATTTCTTTGATTTTGTTAATCTCAGTTATAGTAACCAGGGAACTAATTCTGTCTGTGTCCCAGCTTCTATTGATCAAAAAATCTTTAACAGGATTATTACTAAAGTCCCAAAGCACTCTTCTATTATTATTGTCTCTAATATTGATGAATGGTTTGTCAGAGCACCATCTGTCAAGCCAGAAGTCCATGTTTCCTTGGACAGACAGCTCTATAACGTTAATGATACGAGCCCAAGTTTTAGATTTCTTGACATGAGAAATAGCTAGAATAGGATGAATGTTATCCCTGAAATAGATAGATAACATGTATCTGGCCCATAGAGAGTTTTGAAGCCTGAAATTCAGCCAAAGTTTCATTGAGTAAACAAGCTGAACATCCTTAAGCTTGTGAAGATTAAGCCCACCTTCATTATAGGTCTTGCAGAGTCTTTCCCATCTAGACCAGTTTATAACATGTTTGTTTTCTTTGTTTCCCCACATGAATTTATTAAAAAGGAGCTCCAGTCTGTTGATAATACTAGTAGGCAGGATAGTGTGTTGGAGAAGGTAGTTGGGAAAAGCAGTTAAGACAGTCTGAATCAGTAGAAGACGGGCAGCAAAGGAGAGGTCCAACTTGTCCCATTCCAAGATTCTATTCCTGGTTTTGTTTATCAAATCTTCAAAATTAGCTAGTCTTGTAGATGGCAATGGTTGAACCAAGGTATTTGATTGGCAGATTTGTATGCTTGATATTAAGAATATTTTTAATTATAGATGATGTTGAGTTTCCATCTTGCTTGAAACAATAAGTTTTGATTTAGTAATATTAATCTCCTCACTAGAAACTCGCTGATAATGATCCAGGAAAGTCTTTATAGTTTGCATAGAATTAGATTCTCTATTGCTAAACACCATGAAATCGTTTGCGAATGCTAGTCAAGAAATGTTCAGGCTACTTGTGCTTTTAAATCTGATTTTAGGGTTGCCATTAGAGATTTTCTTGATACTTCTGATGAGATACTCTTCAGCCAAGATAAAGAGACTTGGAGAAAGCGGATCTCCTTGTCTCAAGCCTTGTGTGTTGAGGAAGAAAACTTTCAATTCATCGTTAAGCAGAATCGAGGAGTATACCTTGCTAATACAGTTGCTAAGAAGAGTAGTCACGTTAGTATTAAAGCCAAATAGGTGAAGAATTTTGAAAATAAACCTATGATTGAGCTTGTCAAAATCTTTAGTCATGTCAGTCTTGATGATGACATTGCCTCCTTTACATTTGGCATTAAGATCAAAGCTTAGCTCTTGAGCAATAAAATTGATATCATGGATGCTTCTCCCCTTCACGAAGGCACCTTGCTCATCAGAGATCCGCTTAGGAAGAATCTTAGACAACCTGTTGTTTATAATTTTCCCAATGATTCTAGAGATCATAGTGGTAAGACTGATTGGACGGTAGTCTTGCCATTTGTTAGGATTGTTGATTTTAGGAATTAAGCAGGTGGTTGTAGCTTTAATCCCAAGAGGAAGATCGTACCGATTAAAGAACCAGTGGATAGCTTTGCAAAGGTCAGAACCTATAATAGGCCAACAATATTTATAAAACTCTCTGTTGTAGACATCAGGCCATGCAGCTGACACAGAGCTTAATGAGTTAATAGTGCAAAGAATTTCATCAGAATCAGGCAACATTGTTAGACTATTATTATCAGTCAGTGACCAAGTTAGGAATAGCATCCATTAGATCAAATTCCATGTCATCACTTATAGGAGGAGCAATCAAAGCTTGGAAATACTCACTAGTAGAGTTACCAATAGCCTCCCTAGTAGTGAGCCAGTCATTTTAACTTTAATCCTGACAATTCTGTTCTTCTTCAATCTTTTCTTCACAAAACTATGGTAAGGAGCCGTATATTTATCATTGTCCTTCAGCCAATTTGCATGGGCTTTCTGCTTCTAATACAATTCTTCCTTATCCAACATCAAGAGATGATTTTGCTTAGCTTCTTCAAGAGATGTTCTGTTAGCAACACTAGGGTCAACTTACAAAAGAGCTTCTCTGAACGTAATGGTATCCTCAAAATTCTTAATAGCATAAAAAATGTTCCCAAAAACGTTTTTGTTCCACTCTTTCAACGCAGCCTTCAACCTTTTTGGTTTTATCCAGAAAATCATAATAGGATTCACCTCTTCTCCAACCATATTAACAAACCAAATTTTATTCACCAGCTTCATAAAATCAGGATGAGTGACCCACATGTTCAAGAACTTAAATGAAGCTAAAACCCTCTCAAGATTAGAATATATTTTGATAGAAATAGGGCAATGATCAGAGAAGTTTCTAACATGGTGGGAAACATAAGTTGACTCAAATTAGTTCAACCAGGAAGTATTGAATAAAACACGATCAAGACGTTTCCGTTTGTGCCCATTGGACCAGGTAAAGGTACACCCAGTATAGCCAGCATCATGTAAACTACAGTCCATTATAAGATTGTTGAAATCATCCATTCCCCTTTGATTGATTGTTGAACAAGAAATCTGTTCATAAATGTTATAGATAACATTAAAGTCACCGAAAATAATCCACTCTTTAAATGTATTATCAAGAGTTCTGATGGTATCCCAAAGAGAAGTCCTTTGATCTCTTTTGCACTTTGCATAAATTACAGACACCATGAAATCTTTATCCAAAGAAGGATGGTGAACCATAAGATGAATAATCTGCTCTCTGTCTAAAACAACCTCCACTTTGTAGTCATGATGCCAAAAACCCCAAATTATATTATTGAGATTTCTACTAAACCCACTGAGCTTCAACTTCCTAGCAACAAACTGCATCTAGTCAGGCTTAACAAAAGGCTCCTGAATAGCTACAAAAACTGGCTTTGGTAGAGTTAACCATGGACTTAAGTCTTTGAATAGTCTGCTTATTACCAAGTCCCCTTGCATTCCAATTCAGAATAGTAATAGTCATCAATCAGAAGAGGATTTATTGGCTCTTTTGAGCTTAATGAGTTTTGATGATACCGGTCCCTTGGAGTTCCAGATTTTCGACACTTTCTTTGATTTCTTTACGTCAGGTTTCTTCAAGTTTACTTCTTCTGTCTGATCTTTTAAAGGAGAGTTCACAAGGCTGCCATCATGTCTGGAGGAGTAATGTATATCTTCATTTAAAGGTTCAAACTTGTTTCTCCTATCAATAGTTTTCAAGGCATCGATCATCTCATGGTCGTTAGCAAGATCAAGATGATCCAAATTAGAAGGATCAATCTCTTGATTTCCTTTAACATTCATACTATCAGACTGATTTGGACTTTCAATTTCAGAGCCACCTTTTGAATGATTGTCCAAAGTGTTTAAGGCAGTATTATTAACAACAATCGTTTTAAGATGTTTACCAAACATTTCGTTGTTGGCAGAATCAGATTGATAAGGATGTTCAGTAAGTTTTTGAGTAGTCTGTTGTTTATTGTTGTCGACACCATTGTTAGCAAGCGCAGAATGGTGGAATTGATCAGGAACACTTGTTGAAGATAGAGTTTGATCAGGAAGTTTACTTTGATCGTTTCTTGGTATCTTTCCACCAGGGAATTATTTATTGCAGTTATCATTCGAGTGACCTATATGAGCACAGTTACTTCAGTACAAATGAATGCTATCATAGATTAAATCAACCCAATAACTGTCTGCTTCACCAAACTTTAATTGAACTTTATGAAGTAAGGGTCTGGAGATATCGACTTCAACCCAGATCCTACAACAAGTTTGCCTTGCCCGATTAATTGTAGGAACCCAAACTTTCAGAGGAACTCCAATGACCTTAGCAATTTCAGAAATGGTAGATTCGTTGAATAAGAATTCTGGTAAATTAGGTAAAGAAACCCAGATTGGTGTGTAAGGACATTCAAGATTTGGATTAAAATTTTCGGAGTCCATTTCAATAGACGCATTATTTTGTTACCAAGAAGCCAAACGTTTCTTGACCACAACCTCTTAAGATCTTCAACCTCTTTAAATTTAATGAAAATGTGCCTGTAGTCCCAGACTGAAAGGCTATAGTAACCTGTAAATTTAAACTTGCTCAAGAATTTCCTTAAGACCTCCATTGAAGGTTTACCCTAAGCAAATTTAGCGATTAAAGTTTGTTTCGAAATCTTCATCAATAAGTCTTTGTCATTTGCCTCAAACGTAATAACTGGAAAATCATATTTAATCGAAACCAAAACATTTGAATGAACGAACTCTATTTTTCTAGGTTTTACAGTATCAACATAAGAACCAGATTGCAGGATTGGATTTGATTTTTCTTTGATGATTTCCTCAAACGTGGGATTAGAGATAAGGTTACGATTACTGCCAAAGAACCAAGATTTCTCCCTTTTATTTGAAGCACAAATATCTTGCGAAGAAGACAGGACAGATTTCCTAAGCGTAGGAAATTCTTCATTTGATGAAATCTTCAAGTTATTGCTTGCCAATGGGTTTATCTGTACAACAGAATTAGTCTCCTCCATGATCAACAAGTAGCACTGATTTCCAAGGAAGAAGAAGATCAAGAAATAATCTTTGTTCTTGCTTGAGAACAGAGCATTTTCCTCATCAACCCTATGATACAAGATCTCAAATTCAAAGCATATATTTAATATGATTACTAGCAGTGGTAGTTAGTGATAGTGAAATAGTTTATTTTAGATAAATAGATGTAATTTTACTGTTCTTAGAATCACAGGTAATGTGAAAATTTATTTTTTTTGAGAAAAATATAAAAATATGAATCTAACAAGATGAGATCTAACATAACCTAACTTTTTAAAAATTAGAGATAGAAAAAAAGGAAACCCAAATCAATTTTAGGCTAGAAAAAAAAGGACGATTATCCGGGTCCAAAAGACTCATCAAATTTATAAGATAGTTCTGTTTTAAAAAATAATTTTGAATAAATGAATTAAATTTTATTTTATTCTAATAAAAATTGAGAGCAGATTTATAAATAGGGATATTTCCAATTTAATATCAAAATAAATAGGTAAACCAATTTTGGTCCAACCTTAGATGTCTAATACCTAGTATGGCCTATTAAATTGTTTTAAGTCAATTAGGTGCCATTTAAAAAGAAATACCAATTATATCCTTATAAGACCTATTTCTAAATTTGATTAGCTACAGTACCAAATTGGTTTCTCTTTTTTCATGACCTATTTCTAAATTCGATTAGCTACAGTACCAAATTGGTTTCTCTTTTTTCACGAAGAATCACTACCATCGGCCGACGAGAAGAATTGTTACCACGATAACATAATCGGCCGACGACATAGTGCATTTCCGTTTCCGGTGATTTCTATTTCTTTTCCGGTAATAACATGGACTCCCATTCTCTAGTCTCTCTCAAGTTCTTCAGCAGTCATTTGGTTCTTTCTCACGACATTTATGTTTTCTTACGAAGATTTGTTACTTCATTAATGTCTCCGGCGACTTAGTGCTACGGCGACGCTCTATTCATAATCCGGTAAATTTGTAACTCAATAATTCTGTATATGTGCTTTGTACTGGATTTTTGGTTATTAGGAGATGAAATGTATATGTGCTTTGTCATGGAATTCGTTCCACTGTCAATTAGTGTTTTCTACTTTGTGGTGATTTGTATCATAACAGTTCTAGGTTTTGGATGTGTAGGAGAATGGGCTAAATTGAGGTTTGTCTTTGTTTAGATCTTATTATTTGCTGCAGAAAATGGATTTTAAAAGAACGTCATACCAGGGTGTTACTACCTTTATGTCCAGTGAATGATTTGATGCTCGCATTCTTGGTGTATATTTATGTAATAGCAGAAGCTAAATCCATTACAATGTTAAGCCTATGAGGTGAAGTCAATAAAATACCACTTTGGGAGTATAAGACCTTATTGAGACTACTACTAGTCATGAATTCGTATACGAGTAGTAATTCGCCCCTTTCTACACATCAGCCTTGTAGCTGAACTAAATTCTTGTGTCGCAAGTAAGATATGATCTACAATTACGCTAAAAACTCCGTCTTTGAATGTATCAATATTTTCATAGCGGCAATCATACGTTATGATATGAAAAGGGCTATATAGACAGACCAAAAGATCCACAACCGATGGTTCTACTCTATTGAAACTCTCTTGTGGCAGCTAGTAGTTCTTTGTAGGTAAACGTTGTGGGTCCGGTGACAATCTCACCTTTCAGTTCTCTATTTTCTTTAGTCTTTCCAGTTTTTGACTGTAATATATCCAAAAGCAGCAAGAGTAATACAAAAAAAACAGAATAGCAATTCTTTTATGTGGTATTTTGTCTACTTCACTTGTGTACAATTCATATAGCTGGTATAACATTATAATTATTAGCATTCTAAGAATATGCTTCCTCCGTTAGCTTAATGTGTTTCTTCAATTTAATTTTTGCAGGCTTAACATGTCTACTATATTTACAATTTTTAAGTTCAATGGAGAAACTGCTGCTACACCGTTAGCTTCCTTTGATAGTTTGGACGATATGTTTGCTTTCGTGTTAAGTAGATGGATGGTGCTGAATAGAGATAGTATTAGATTTAATTTCAGTATCGGGAATGTTAACACCTGTATGCTGTCAAATGAAGATGATTTTATGCTAATGAAAAATATGGCACGTGAATTTGGTCAGTTTCTAGTTGAGATAAATGTTGATCTTATTGGTGTACGACCAGATGTAGTTTATGTTACCCAAAGAGTTAATAATGTTCTAGCCTTACCTTTTAATGTTGAACCTCCGGATGCTACATTTTTGGTTTCTAACTTTAAGGAGCTCGCCATAAAATCTTGGGGTAATAAAATAGAGGGTGTTGGTCAAGTATTTGCAGGTGGATATAATGAATTTAGGCATTCACTTTCGAATTTTGCAATACAAAGTGGTTTCACATTTAAGTATGATCGTAATACGAGAGAAAGAATTGGTGCTTCTTGTGAATTTAAGGAATCTAAAAAGTGCCCGTGGAGGATATATGCTGCTACTAATAAAGCTAATGATTCAATGGTTATTAGGAAATATGAAAGGGAGCATAAATGCGGTGTTATTTTGAAGAACAAAACAAATAAACACTTGTCTTCTAATGTCATTGTTAAAGAAATCTTATCTAAACACTTGTCTTCCAAAAGTTACCGCTACTTTGATAAAAGATATGTTTAAAGTCGGATACGGCTTAGATGTTAATTATAAGTTAGCTTGGAGGTCTTTAGTAAAAGCAAAGGCTGAAGTGTTTGGAGATAGTTCTACATCTTATGGTCTTTTAAAGGGCTATATCAATGCAATAAAAAATCTTGATCCAAGTAGTGATTTTCAGCTAGAATACAGTCGGGACACAGCTGCGTTTATTCGAATTTTTATGGCATTTGGTGCTTGTATTAAAGGATTCCAAAGATATATACCCGTTTTATACTTAGATGGTATATTTTTTAAGGGTAAATACAAGGGAACTCTACTTTCAGCCGTCGCTAAAGATGGAAATCAAGGTAACAACCTTACTTTATACTCTTATTCAATCTTTGTAAGGTTGCAAGTCTCGCTAGCAACATTTTAGTTCTTGAAATTTTATTTTAGCAGTTCTATATTACTGTTAAACAGATTTATAGCAATTTTATATTACTGTTAAACAGAGTGATATCATTTTTATATTAGTGTTAAGATTATTTATTTCCTATTACATTTACAGGATTGTTTCCAATAGCATATGCTATTGTTGATTCAGAAGATTCAAATAACTGGATGTGGTTCTTGACATTGCTAAGGCCACACTTGCTAGGCCGAAATTTGACGTTCATTTTAGATCGTTTCATAGGTATTATTACATATGTTTAGACTCTCTTTCTAGATTCTTGTCATTCGTATTGCCTTTACCATTTTCTTCTTAATTTGACACACTTGCTTAAAACATTTCCGAAAAGGGTACGAGATAGTTTAGTTCTAAAGTTTAGAGAATGTGCTTATGCTCCTACAAAATATCTTTTCTTTAAGTTGATGGGTGAATTTATGAAAAATGGTGGCGATATTGTGGTTAAGTTTTTAGAAAATCTCCATCCCGAAAACTATGCAAGTGCATTTTTCGGAGGTAAAATATATGGTAACTTTTGTTCAACCGCGGCATATCTTTTAATGCTCAAATTAAATATATACGTACCCTCCCTATATTATAAGTCATTGACAAGATTCAGATATTTCTTATGGTACAAATGTCTAGGCGTCGCGCTGAATCATTAACTTGGACTAGTGAGTTATGTCCAAATATGGATACAATATATAGAGAAACAATTGAAATGGGACGATCATGGTATATTCAATCATCATGCTCGACAGTCTTTGAAGTCTTTTCCGATCCAAATATGGTTGTTAATTTGGTAGACTACACTTGTTCATGCGGAAAGTGGCAAACCGATTGTTTTCCGTGTTCTCATGCATTGGCTGTTATCACCAAAACACAAGAGCGCCCATTTGATTTTATTGAAGAATGTTTTCATTCAAAGGTGTATCAAGAGTGTTATTCATTGCCGATACACCCGTTTACTTATTTTGGCCAATCTTCTATCGTAGATGAATCACCTACATTACAACCTCCTATTGTAAAGCGACAACGTGGTAGGCCAAAGAAGAAAAGAATTCTATCACAAGGCAAATAGGTTTTAAAAAAGATTAAATGTAGTCGTTGTAAAACTCTTGGTACTCATAATAAAAGGTCTTGTACGGCAACAAATGTTTGAGTTTCATGTAATTTGGTTTTTTTCTTTATTTTTTTATGTATGAAATTTGGAATATTGTAAGTAAATTTCTCTAACTGTGTGGTATTATTTGATATTTTATTAAAATTCATAATATTTTATAAAACAGGTCTGCTACAGGTATTTTAACAGTATTATAATACTGCTAAACATGAGTAAGGTTTTTTAACAGTATTTATAATACTGCTAAACATGAGTCACGAAAGTTTTATTGGAAAACAAAATAATTTTAAATCAGTTTCCTCTTGACCTATATTGTGAAAAGATAGAAGGATTATTGGACAACCAAAGCCTCCCTTCAAGGGTTGAAGGGTGTTAACGAAATAATAAAAAGAAATTAATATGGAGCGATAAAAATGACGAAAGCATGACCAGAGATGAACAATTTTTATAGTGTAGCGTTAAAACTATTTAATATCAGAATTGTAAGACATGCATTATAGGTAGTGAAGCGGTAGGATAAGGTGATGTTGAAGCAAGCAAGCAAGCGATTAATCAAGAAGCAGACGATGCAATGAAATATTAAATAGGTATGTGAAGCAAGTAATCAAGAAAGAGAAGATGAAAGTAAAAATAAGTATCATATAGAATTAGTTAGTGATTGAGATAAGGCAATAGAAATGATCTATATTCTATATTATATATTCTATATTGTATATGAAGGGACAGTGATAAATCAGAATTTCATTGGAAAACCAAATAATTTTAAATCACTTTCCTCTTGGGTTGATATGGAACAACTTTTTGCGCTGCGATCCTTTTTTATTGTAAATAATGGTCAAGTATAATGTTTTCGATTTCGTTCTTTGTGTGTTCTAAGGGATAATAATAAGATTGTTCGAGTATAATGTTTTCGATTTCGTTCTTTGTGTGTTAAAGGGATAATAATAAGATTGTTCAGAAAAAATAATTGCGATGAGTGAATTTTCAGTAATTTGTGTGAATGAGACGAAAAATATAATGTTGATAAACATAATATTGTTTATCAGTATTATAATACTATTAAAATCTTGAATAAGAATAAAGTCTTCCATTTACACACAAAGCTTTATACTTTTATGAACCCTTGAGCAAATTCTACTTACTGTCTTTTGTTTCTTATACACTCTCAATGTTTAACATCCTATTTCAACATTACCTAAAAGTTAAAACATAGGTAGTATATACCCCAATAATAGGTAGAACCAAAAGATAGATGGTCCACATTCACATCCTCCATAACTATTTATGTTCTCTTGACAGCATCAGACGAAACAAACACTCCACATAATCTATTTCTTGTCATGGTCGTCGCTGGTAGGATTCCCGTTTGTTGAAGGAATGTCTTCTTCAGGCTTAGCCATCTCGGTGTCATCACTATACTTTACCGTGTAAACATCATTTAGTAAAGCATGAAATATGTCAACCCTAACTTTAGTTGCCCGATCCTTTTCATATGTCTCACTGATTTTTTGACATTCAAACATCTCTCTGATGTACTCACACCCTCATTTTGTTGCGGACATTCTTTTTTGCTTATAATTATCTCTTGACCATTTGTGTGTTTTATTTGTCCAAGATATGTCATCTTAAAAATAAATATCATTCATTAAATTATATTAATAGATACAAATAACAAACAACCCTAATATATAATGATCTGTAATGTTTAACAGTATTATAATACTGCTAAACAGGTTTTTAACAGTATTATAATAATGCTAAACAGGTCTGCTGTAAGTTTTTAACAGTATTGTACATCTCTAATATACAATGATCTGCCATGTACCTTGGATAGAAACAGAGGAACATTAAAGTTGCATCTTCTAGATTCTTAAAATACATTTCAATATGTTAAATTAATATATACTTACCATTGATTTCATCGTTTCCATGTATGGATCTTGCACATTCTTTTTTCGAGGAAGTAGTGAGTTGTAATGAGTTAAGGTCCCACTACCAGCGTCCAATACTAATAGACTCCAATGGTCGCTTAATCTTTTGTTCGCTACTGTGTGTAGTGGGAAAAGAAAGAAACGCCTACCCTTTTTCATTCCTTCATTTAGTACATTCTCAACCTTTAGTTTGACTAAATCTTCGTGTCCTTTTTTCCAACGCACGTATTGCTGTGTATTGTAAGTTGAAAAAGAAAGAAGACAAATTATACTATGTTAACAATACTACATTTAATATTATAACTTTTAATCACATTTTAACCAGATAAAAACTATACATACCGCACATCTAGTTGTTAGAATGACGATTGTATTGTTTGAGGTACCTACTATTACTTCCGGCTGAGGATGTAATCGAAGGAGATATTCCACATACGCATCTATGATCTGCAAATATGACATTACAAGCCTTAACAGAGTGTTTCTTATTCAACAAATAGTAATAAAAGTTTACTCACGTCTATTCCAATTGCACCGTTATTTAAAAGATCATACATCTGTTGTCCAGTGAGAAATATGTAATCATTTTCCCATATGCATACTCTGAAAATAAAAAAATTGATTGAGAAAATATTAAATATATGTTTAAAGATAGAAAATCATACGTACCCAGCAGCGTTATTGCTTCTACCAAGAATATCATAATACTTATCAATATTTTTATCATCTAGAAGCGCAGTCGGTTCCTTAGCAAGTGTTGGAACGATCCTATCAATCTTCGATTCATTATGATCATTGACAACGATCGCATCGAGTGAAGAAACTATAGTTGGACCCTTCTCATCTCCTGCAGTTTTTTGTTTCTTTTTCTTCATCTCGTATGTAAATTGGGGGTAATCTTGTTTCTTTTTTCGATCTACTTTCATCTTCACATTCTTCACCAATGATGAAGGTTCCACTTTTGTACCTTTATCCTCTCGTCTCTGTGGTATCATATCTTCTGTTCCTTCATCTATGTTGTTCACTCCATCCTCCTCCACGAGACTTGTATTCCCATTGTTTTTACGATATTGAGCTAGCTCATCCTTCAATTTTTTATTTTCAGTAGATAAGCTTGCAAACAACTTATCTTTTTCCTTGAATTCCTTATCGCTGTCAGTAAAATGAGGATCTTCAGCCAATTCTTGTAAAGTCTTCAGCTTTACTTCTGCACGTTTAAGAGATTCTTCGAGGTTTTTTACTTTATTTTGAAGGTCTTCAATAATCTGCAAAAAACAAAAAATAAATAATTTTTATAAATATATGCAGAATATTTAAGGTACTTTGATATAAAATCGTGATAACTATGAAAGCATAAAACTGTTAAATTCTTAAAACTGTTAATTGTTTTTAAAACGTTAAAACGATAATCCCTTTGATGGATATCTAGAACAATGAGCCATGAAGCTTCAATATATAATTCACCCAGATTGGATCAGTTGATCTTTAAAAAGACTCAAGCCAATATCTGCTCAAAATTAGAACTACTAAAACGGTTAAATTTTTTAAAACTGCTAAAATAGTAAGTCAGCTTACCTTTGAATCCATATTTTTTGTTTCTTTCGTTGTTTTTTCATCCTTTACGAGTCGTCTCATTATTTGGGATACAGTATTTAATCTCGCTTCAGATTTTCTCTCTTGCTTTTTACTAACCGGATGTTCAAAATCCGATGAATCGTCATCCTTCGTTTCTTGATTCTTGACATCTTCTTCGTCGCCACTTTGTTCGACATCATCGTTGAGTTCCATTAGTAATTTCTCTCTCTTGGTTAGGTGTAGCTCCCCAAAAATAACCTATTACAAAGAAAAAGACATGTTTTTAAATTTTTTTTTTCTAGCAGTACTAACTCTCAATAATGTTAAACATAATTCTTACCTTCTTTGGCTTTATTTGATTGAATAGGGTTCTCATTTTTTCAATTTTTCTCAATTTCGCCACACCTTCGCATTGGAGAAATCTTGGGAAGTTTATGACCGGTTCTTGAATACGTGTATGCTCCATGAAAAAAGGCTGTGATATAGTATAATATAAGATTGGTTCAGTTTAAAGAATTTAAGAAATAAACAAATTCTAATTTTAAATTTTAACTTACAGTTAGAATGGAGACACATCCTGAAGTGTTTTCCGGTTTGGTTTCACAATACTTTCGTATTGATTCCATCAGCTTGTCTACAACCAATTGAGCCCAATCATATTTTCTTAGGTCTTCAAACTCTTTCTCAATAAAATGGACGAAGCTCTTGTTTAGATAATCCCCCAAAGTTGAGAAAAACAAAGTTATGCACAAGTACATAATAAGCATCATGGAGACCTCCTTAACACTTTGTGCATCAACTTCTGCGGATGCATTCTCAATTGCTTCTTTTAACATTTTCTTGGTTACGTTTGGGCAACCTCCGCTTTTTCCTTTGGTTAATACGTTGGGAAAGTATTTTTGTATAATTGTTGACTCCTCCTTTTCTTCATTAGAGTTTGCTTAGCTATTATATGATTGAACAACTATTTTTTCGCAGCCACCATTTAAACCGTATATAACTTTGACATCGGAGCTCGTCAAAGTCACATATTTTCCTCCAAAAAGAAACGAATTTTTCTCCATGTCATATGACTTGATTATTGCAATAATCATTTCCCACGACTTTCGTGCTTTAAATGAATCTTGCAACTTCCATAACTTTTTGAGAATGATGTAGAATGGAGTCGTTTTTGTGGCTTCTATATGTCTTAAACTTATATTCGTCGATCGTATAAGCCTGTTAATCGCCTCAATATTTGATCGAAATATAGATGTCGGCTTTTTTTCTTATTTTTGCTGTTTAGGCGTTCTAGATTTTCTTGGTTGTGCAACTGCTTTTGTGCGAACCATACCTGTATCAAAAAATATATAATAGATGTTATACATCATTATTATAATCAGTTAGACAAACAAAACTGTTAAACTCAATACTGTTAAACGAATAAAACTGGTAAACTCAATACTGTTAAACGAATAAAACTGATAAACTTAGTAGTGATAAACAACAATACTGTTAAATAAAAGAATAGTCTACGAAGGACGATTTGAACCGGTAGACTAATTATGTTAGAACAACCACTAATCACTAATCTTATTTAGCATCTGGATCAAACATATTAATCATGTATAAAAATGAATATAATTTATAACCTGAATGTTAATTAAAGGTGGCAGAAAGAGTTGCTGGCTCCGGTGGCTGAACTATTTAAGACCAGAGGTGAGAAAATGAAATATCACCCAATAAGAATAACTCTTGATCACGGAACTGCATATTAAGTGGAGAAACAGATTAGTAAAGAGTATATACGTATATGTTCTTGATAAATATATTTAATAATATTTAGTTAGAGGAGAATTTATAAGGGGAAAGTATATAGCAGAAGATAGATAGTATTAAGTAGCAGATGAACACAATCAATGCAAGCTAGTGATCATATTATACACAACAGGCATACACATATATTATTCCCCGAATCACAAACCAAAACTCTTCAAATTACCAGGCGCAAGGGCAGCTAGATTTGTGTTTTCATGAACCTCATCAACCAATTTGTGTAAAAAGATGAAATGAACTTCGTAATGGTCGCTTTAGAATCACACACTTACAAGGAAAAATAAGTATACTATCACATATCTGGACTTAACCGATAACCTCCTAAAGCTATATAGCCTTCATCAGAGAACTTGACACGGTTCTGTCATGACTATATCTGTTTGTTATCACAACTTTACAGAAATAAAACAGGTAAACTATTCTTCTTAATACACAGAATTGAGTAAATATTACCCAATACACAAAGCTAAGCAAATATCTGGAACTTCATTTAGGAGCTTAATTAAATTGAAATCACCACTATACCTAGAAATGTATAAAGATGAAATGAACTTTGTAATGGTCGCTTTAGAATCACACACTTACAAGGAAAAATAAGTATACTATCACATATCTGGCCTTAACCGATAACCTCCTAAAGCTATATAGCCTTCATCAGAGAACTTGACACGGTTCTGTCATGACTATATATGTTTGTTATCACAACTTTACAGAAATAAAACAGGTAAACTATTTTTCTTAATACACAGAATTGAGTAAATATTGCCCAATACACAAAGCTAAGCAAATATCTGGAACTTCACTTAGGAGCTTAATTAAATTGAAATCACCACTATACCTAGAAATGTAAAACAAATATATAAGCTGAGAAAAAAAACCCTAAAAGTTAAACCTAGAACTATTTAGGATACAAAAACTTCTTTAAGTAGAATCGATTAAGAGATGCAAACTTGAACCTATGGATTCCGTACTCAAAATTGAATAAGGATACAAGAATTGCAAACTTTACCTTCTTTCTCCTACATTGCTGCTACTCACTTACTCCAACTTCGGTGACTAAACCCTGATCAAACGCATATTAACACTTCGATTCAATTTTTAACTAAGTGAAGAATACACAGTGATAAACCTTTGTCAAAGTAAAGGACAGAGAATAAAAGAAGAGAGAGACGAGAATGGAACTGAGAAGTAGACATTGTACCGATGATTGTGCTGATTATAGACAAATTTAAAGTCGACGACACAGGGGTTTGTTCTTTCTTTCTTTCTCTGTAATTTATTAAGATTGTTCTAAATGCGCACCTAACATTTCAATGGGGAGAAATTATTAGATGTGAAGAGAAATTAAGCTAAAGAAGAAAGAGAGTATTACTGGGCTAAAAGAAAAAGAGAGTATTACTGGGCTAAAAGAAAAAGAGAGTCGCTGCGTATTCTTTGTTTTCATTCAGTTCTAACAGAAAAGAAATAATAGAAGGGGTTATTATCGTAATTGAATTATTTTTGGTCTTAATCCGCCATTTGAATTTCATTTGGTATTTTAAATTGATTTTGAAACTATTATGATACCAAATTGTCCACTCCCCCTTATAAATAAATACTATATTTTTCATATATTTACCGACAGAAACTCCTTTAGAAAATGTATAACTTAATAAAAAATCAGTCCTAATATAACATGACCACCGGATTGACTTTTAGAGCGAACATAATGAAAAGCAGCACATCGTTTCCCTCTGTTTCTTCAAAACCGAAAAAAGCAAAACTTTCATCTTCCTCACAAAAAGATCACCAAAAACAACATTTTTTCATCGGAAGGAGAAAAATCCAGCAAACTACATAACTATAATAGCTATGGCGGTTGGTCCTCCTCTTTACATTATTTTCATTATTATTATTCTAATTTCCCATCATTATCTGTTTCCTGTTTGGTGAATCAGAATATATTCTGAAAGAAAATGTGTTAAAAGAGGAAGCGATTGGATATCCAGATTCAAATGATCATTGTTTCGTTTCTATATTTTTCTGTAATTTTTTCAGATTATGATCATTGTACGATTTCTTCTGTTAACTAGCGCCTAATGATCATGTCGACCTTAGATTAGAAATCGTAGGTGTAGATCGTATCGGCACTTTAAGGTTTTGAAGATTTTGAAGATTTTGATTGTTATGGTTACATTGGTACTAAAACCTGGATTTGTTGTAATTTAAAAATCAAGGAGAGATAGATTTCTAAGTTATTAGGGTTTATGGATTCGATTATGCAGTTGGATTGATGGTTTTGATCCTAGCTGGTTTTCTTCTTTGTTGTTATGATGATAACAGACCAGAACTGTGAAAGTTACTAATCTCTCTTTGGGTGCGATGGATCATGATATAAAAGAGTTCTTTTCCTTCTGCGACGATATCCAGCATGTTGATTTACAAAGGTGAGATGATTTGTTAACAAGAGCTTTGCCTTCTTTATCGTTTTTCCTTTTGTTTATTGCGCAGAAATCGTTGGAAACGGATACATTTCTGAAAACTCTTTTGTATTTTACTTGCAGTGAGAATGAAAGGTCGCAGATCGCTTTTGTTACCTTTCAAAGCGCAGAAGGAGCAGAAACAGCCATTCTTCTATCTGTAAGTTCATGCCATTTTATATGTCTTTGTCGTTTATCTAGCCGCTGATAGAGAGAAATGCAGGACTATAGTATAGTTTTGGTGTATTTTGTGGTTAATCATGGTGAGGATATTATCTGCTTAAGTTTTGGTGTTCAGTGCTGTAAAATATGATATCTTTTTGTATCAGGGGGCAACAATAGTTGATCAGCCTGTTACTATTGAGGCTGCCTTAGATTATACTCCACCAGCCGTAGCAACTGATGCGGTAATTTTATCAACTTTCTTTTGCATTTACTTGGCTTCTGTTTTGATATAGGGCATATGAGTAATCCAGATAGAAAATTCTAGCCTTTCAAAGGGAAGCAAGAATTTCAGTAGTAATTTTTATCCGAGTTATTGCAGAGTGCATTGTGTTTCAGCTCATAATTTAGTAACCTGGGAACAAATTTTGAGTAATCATTTACCCTAGAATAACTCAGAGTTCATGAATTACGGAAAATGTCTTGTACCAGCTCATAACCCAGAGTTTGCACACCAAACTCAAATATGCCAATCCGAAATTATTTTTTTATACATGGGTACCGACATTATAGTTTCTAACACAGAGCAACGTAGAAAGTGGTGGTGAATCTGTTGTCCAGAAGGCAGAGTACGTCGTAAGCAGCGTGCTATCCCGGGGATTCAGTCTCGGTAAAGACGCACTTAACAAAGCCAAGTCCTTTGACAGTAAACACCAGCTATCTTCAACTGCCAGTGCCACGGTCGCTTCTCTGGACCAAAAAATTGGTGTCAGTGAGAAATTCAGTGCTGGTACAACGCTGGTGAATGACAAAATGAAGGAAATGGACCAGAAGTTTCAGGTGTCTGAGAAAACCAAGTCGGCGTACGCAGCTGCAGGGCAAACGGTGAGTGGTGCAGGGTCAGCTGTCATGAAGAATCGATATATATTGACTGGTGCTACTTGGGTCACTGGTGCATTCAGCCGCGTGACCAAAGCAGCTGGTGATCTAAGCCCGAAACCAACAGAGAAAGTATCGGCCGAGGAGGAGACACATCCTGGTGTAGCAAGTCATGAGACAGAAAAACAAGTAAAATCTACTTAAGTTAAACAATCTTCTGATATGGGTATAGTTAATTCTATGATTTACAGGCTACTATGTAATTAACTTCAAACTGGGATCAAATCGATCATGTTATTATAATTTGTAATCTATTATGTCATATATGTTTGATTATACTGGAGTCAGAAAGCAATAGTTTATAATAAAAATATATCTTTGGTCTAGTTCTTTCAGTTTTATTCTCAGAAAACATGTTTGATCGTTACAGATTTTGAAGACGATTTTTTTGGTCATATGAAATTACTAGCTTCCAAGCATTTATAATCAATCTAGGTTGCCTTTATTTATTTTTTTCTTTCTACATCTTCATTCTAATTTTTTCGTACATTAGTATAAAACTTAGTTTCTGTAGAGGATAATAATTGTAAAATAAATATTGAAAATGGTAAAATAGAGAAGT
Organism: Limnanthes douglasii subsp. nivea; assembly: GCA_036936605.1. Lineage (NCBI taxonomy): Eukaryota > Viridiplantae > Streptophyta > Magnoliopsida > Brassicales > Limnanthaceae > Limnanthes > Limnanthes douglasii. The sequence goes on from JAUPFV010000004.1 coordinate 261,866,141, forward strand.
AGCTACTGACCATACGAAATTCTATCAAAAAATTTAATAAATTTAATAAGCTGTCAAATCAATATTGTTTAGTAGAGTAAAGTATCGATACTTACGAACCAGCCTTTTGAATGGCTATATATGTGATTGGCATGAGGTTGAACCTTTTTTGTTGTTTCATATTCCAGCTTATTTGTTGTTTTCACGCTAAGAAGGAACCTGCAGTTAAGGACAAAGATGATGAGAATTCAATCCTTTCGTCGAAGGCGATGGATGGGAGCTCATATAGACGTACTTGATTGCATTAACATAACAAATGGAAAATTATTTAGAGAAGAAACTAAAATTATTTACAGAAGAAACTAGTAGAGAAAGATTAACTTTTGATATCGGCGGATATTACGAAAGATCAGAGGGTTAGATTATTTACAGAAGAAACTAAGATTATTTACAGAAGAAGTTAGTAGAGAAAGATGAACTTTTGATATCGACCGAAGTTACGAAAGATCAGAGGGTTAAAGTATACGGGATTTTTTAGTTTTGTAGGGTTTTAGGGTTATTGGGCTGGATTAAATTAGGTAGATGGGTCTATTGGATTTTTTAGTTGGTTGGACCAAGTTATGGATGGAATTAGGGGTAAAAGGTTAGGGTAAAAGTAAAACAGTTTTTTATTTTTATTGATGCCACATCAGCTATCTACGTGGCTGGTCAAAGGGAATTTATAAAAATTATTGGCCGAGATCAATAAAGACTAATTATAATTATTCAGCTTTTGGAAATAAAGAGACCGGCTTATTAAAAAAAAAACTAACTTGTTAGAAATGAAAAACATGATGGACGAATAATATTTTTTATCTAGTAATAGGTATGTAGCTTAAAGGAGTGTTGAGAATGCTGCGACAATGTTTAATTGCGTTGTTTCTTGATTAAGGGATGAAACAATATTCTCCTATATACTCTTTTTATGTAAAAAAACCAAACATAAATAAAGAACAAATATTATAAAGGGTGCGTTATATAAAAGCATTTTATACTATCATTAGCTTTATTCCGAGCAAACATTTTTATAATACCATTAGTTCTATTCCGAGCAAACATTTGAAAACGCCAAAGAGAACAAATTTGTAAAAAGTTTTCATTAGGTTTTGCAGTTAGCTGGCGAAAATTATTTTCACTACCAGATGACAAATTAGTAAAGAAATTTCATTAAGTTTGCAATAAGCTGGCGAAAAGCACTATTTCCCCACTACATCAAAAACACTATTCGCAGGAAAAAACAGAGTTTAGCCGGACACATACGAATATAAAAAACATACCTCTTTTATAAAAGAAAGACTAATTATACGGAGCATCTGTAGTAGATATTGATAAGATATACTGAAAAGTGAATAATATTTCCAATTTGTGTATTCCCAAAAACTAATTGGTTTCTGTAAACCAAACAAGATATCTATCAGGAAGAGAAAGTTACGATTATCGTACACAGAGAAACCAAACAGAATTAGGCACTGAGTGACATAGAGACAATGGACGATAGCTTGTATTTAACGGTTTTGGTAGATTTCTGAGGCTGAAATACGACTTCGGTATGCGATCTTACCATCACTTCCTTCGACTCAGAACCGGAAGCCCCTACGTTTCGATAATCACGAGAATAGTACACTACTTGAAGTTTCGACGGAGCTGAGAATTTTGAAGTACAAATCAAGTTAAAAAAGCGGTAATAAAGTTTAGCTAGTAATTTTACTACTTTATGAAGCACCAACATGGAACCCCTCCGACTTATTCGAGGCAAATTATTTATCATATTTGATTGTAAAAAGATTGGTGGTAGATTGACCATAGATATAGTTAACCCGGCTACGATGCTTTTCGAGAATCCAGAGCCTTTTATTAAACATTACAACATTAGCTCCGGATTCCGGAATTATCCGTGCTAAATTTTAATAGCTCCAGGGACTTGTAGTCTGGGAGCCTTTTGGAGTTAGCTCACTAAATTCTTGAGGCTCATAGTAGGGGGAGCTATAGGCTATTCAGTGTTAGGGATATATTTAGAAGCTCCAAATGAATATTCGGAAAAATTTGTTGTACAGGGTTTGATTCAAATTTTGAGTTCGTCCTCAAAACATCTGAAATCTTTCTCGAATATTTTTACTATAAGAATATAAAAACTAGTTTTCCTTTAGCAAAAGTCCTTTCACTTCCAAACAAAAGACAAGTTTCAAGCTTTTTCTTCGTTGGTGCTAATTAAAGTCGACTTGTGTATCCATGACTAAAAGAATTTGAGGACGTTATCAAAGAAAAGCACATGATCAGTAACCTAGGAATAACTATTATCCGATGCAGAACGTAACAGAAGTTGAAAGCATAAAAAAGAGAGAGTAAGATTACCGAATCCGAGCATACTAGTGTGCTGGATAACTACATGACCAACTTTGGATCTTTTGATATGCCTTAAAGCCAAGGTATCTTCCTGCTTCCCTTTAAATTCTAGCAATTCACCCAGCACATATTTTTCACCTTTGAGCTCCAGCCTGCATATTCTATCATATATTTGCTGATTACAAACAGATCAAATTAACGACCATAAACTTAAATAAGGAAGTTGTAAAAACATCAAAGAAACAGTATTATCATCACCAATTGTCACATACTAAAATTGATGAGTATCTTTAGAAGAATAATATCGCTCAATTTGAATATTAGTCCTGAATGTTATAGAGAGGTATCATATTACTACAAGCCAGTAATCAATCAAAGAGGCACGGGAACATTTTACGATTTATTAAATTTATATAAAGTTGATTAAATACTTTGTATAAGTAGAATATATATTGAAGTTTATGGTGCAGAAACAACAAACCTATCCCACATCGGAGCCGTACTGAGGACCGAATTAAGTTTCTGCTCAAAAGATTCATTTGCCTCTTTTCTTTCCTCCGGCAAAAGTACCCTTAACCCAGCCCGATATTAAACTTTTTGGTTCTGGTTTAAGAAGTACCCATTGGTCATAAGTAATAACCTCATCTGGAAAATTATTCGGGGTACTGAAACAAAAAAAAAACAAATACCTTAAGAGCAAAAAACAAGAAAAAGAATACAAACAATAAATGCTTAACGTTAACTAATACTTTGGGGACACTTAAAATTAAATTATGCATAGCAGTAGTTTTCTTTTAAGAGTAAAAACATATAAATCAATGCAAAATAGAGTGAGGCATAGGTGTGCCACCCCTAAAGACATCCATCACTTAGCCAAAAGAAAACATCAGTTTCGAAATTTAGAATTCTACTGGAATTTTGGATTGGGATTGGGAAGTACAATTTTATAGGACAAATATCCTTTTGGTACATCAACACCCCTCTGTTCGAGATATGACTCGAGGATTGAAACTTGTTTTCTACCCTCTTCAATCTGTCAGTATCAATAAACAGGTCATAGAAAATATAATAAAGGCTGATCAGTTTGCTCATGGACTACAAAGTCCTACATATTTGTATGATGTGATGAATTGAATATATTCTAAAAGATGAGTTGCTGTATATTTTAAAGTTGTGCATGGGAAAAAAAATAGAGGTTGTAAGACAATAATTTATAAAAAGATTTAAATTAAGAAGGGAAAAAATACCATTCTTATCTTGAAACGACAATGATGACACTAACCATCCCTTAGTATGTTTCTAAAACTGTGAACTTGGAAGGGCAAAAAGAACACATTCTTATCTTGACATGACAGTGACGACACTAACCATCGCTTAGTATTGTTTTGCGCGAATTAGCAAAACAATAGAAACACCGGAAGCTTAACATCTACGAAACATGTGTAACCAGATATTTTCTAACGCAAACTTGCATCAGGCTACACACATTAGAAGCCATATAGCAAATTACACTATGAATAACCCAATATCAAAGCGACTGTATTAGGATCTAGGAAACTTAGAAGCAAAGCAAAGGAAGAAAATGTGGAATCAATTTCAAATTCTTTGCTTGCTTGTAATGTAAACTTCATTTTAAAACTGAGAAGGAAGCTCATGAAAAGTTGATGATGCCCTTCCATTTTCTACGAAATTTTCTTTTAATAGCATATAAGAGAAAGCATTTGTCGAACAATTTATATCATCGAAGCAAGCCTAAAGATGATTATACATAATAAGGTATTATAGAGTTAAGAATGAGCTAAAATCTGAGTCGAGATATACTTACAGGATCGGGATGAACCTCGGCTTTGTGTCGACCGTGACCCTCGCAAACCCAGTTGCCATCTCCTCTAACAGATACAAATCCTGATATATTTTTAACACATATCACCACTGCTTCCCTGTAATCACGCTTCAATGCCAGCCACAATAGCGTGTACTAAATAGAAAGTTTAGCTCTGAATAATGTTAAACGCCAAAAAGATAAGCTAATAGAAAATTTTGTGTATAGATTTTTGAAGCCAAAGTAGATGAAATGATTTACCGTTTGGTGACAAGAACTAAATCGACGTCCTGTCGTGAAGCAGTGTCAGCATCTGGGATTCGAAGACCCAGGTGTGTCTTTCCTCCATAAAGCTTTTCTAGTCTATAATCGGAAATGAAGCACGAAATGAATCCACTAAATCACCATAGATAGCTTCATGTAATTGGTAACGAAGTATAGAAAACTCAATTGGCTTTGCAATCAACCAGCCAAACATACCCAGAAGAGCAAATTCAAAAGAATAGTCATCATTTTCTTTCTTTCTCTCAAGCGATTTCTTAGCAGCTAAAAATGAAGAAGAACAGGCGTACCTAGTGGCGACAGAGAAGAGAGCATTAGAATTAGAGGTTTCGACATCGAGAACATCATCCGTGAAAAAGAAACCTTTACTAATTTATAGAAAATCAGACCGAAGATGATCTCAATCCACATGACAGGATTCGTTGAAGGGCCAGGCTAGAAATGTTACACATTTTGATAGATCTCTCACCCTACTCCCTTATTTTCTGAAACTGAAAGTTGAAATTCCAAAATTGCCCTTCCTCTCTCTAGATTTTGACATTTATGCCATTTTGTCTCCAAATCGGCCGAAACACTCAATCTATCCGATATTACACTAGATCTACAAGCTTTGTAGTAACATCTACTAATCTAAACCCATTAATTCGAAAAAATTAGCGTTCTTTACCTAAACCCATAAAACCCACTTCGAAAAATCTTGAATCGGAGTATCTATAGACAACGAAGAGATGGGCATTTCTCTGGAAGACTTACTGAACGAGGAGGAAGCTTACCGGATGGAGGTAAGGCTCGAAATCAAGTTTTTATGATTTCAGGGCTGTAGCACGCTGTTCGTGCGATGAACAGCGTCGTCATCGCACGAACAGCGCGCGACGGCTTACAAGATCCGTCGCAGGCCCAAAATGCGACGGGCCCAAAAGACCGTCTCATTTATGGCCTGCGACGCTAGGCCAAAAATATGGCCCATAATTGTAGCCAGAGAGCCTCTGTCGCAGGCCCAAAATGAGACGCTCTTTTGGGCCCGTCGCATTTTGGGCCTGCGACGGGACTTGAGACATGTCTCATTTTGGGCCTGCTACTGCAACTTGTATATATAAACTCATACATTTCGATTGTATATTTTGCAGGAGGAACCTGCCCAGCCTCCATTTATGGATGCCGATTACAGTAAAATATTCAACACGGATAGGTTATTCACTAAAGACGAATTAGATGCTTTCGTGGAGATTGAATCAAAGAAGATCAAGTTTGTCACAATAAGAAAACTGTACGATAGTGGGAAATGGGGAAGGACTCCTAGGTTAGAGTACGTTTGCGAGCGATACGGTGTATACGTATCAAAGGCAAAGCCGGACACTTTGAAAAAGAGGAAGACATCGACGAAGAAATGTAATTGTCCGTTTGCGCTAAAAGGTCATCCGATCGACGTACTAGCCATGAAATGGCGTTTGGAGGTGATAAACGGTACTCACAATCATGAACCCTACGTTCGCCTAGACGGTCATTCCCGCGCTTGTAGGCTAAAACTGGACGAAGAGGAACTAGTTCGTAGTTTGTCTCACCTAGGTTCGCGCCCTAGGGAGATATACAGTGGTTTGAAGCACCAATATCCGGAAAACATTTCGAACATGCGTGCAATCTACAATGTCCGCCAAAAACATCGGGACGTTGAACACGGGGGACAAACCCAAATGCAATATCTATTGACGAAGTTGAAGGAGAATGGATACTCGACGTGGGAGCGTTTGAAAGATGATACAAAGGTGATCACTGACTTTTTCTTCGCACATCCTACTAGCATAGACTTATTACGTACATTCCCGAACGTGTTATTCATGGATTGTACGTACAAGACGACTAGGTATAAGATGCCGTTGTTAGAGGTTGTCGGTTTTACGTCCACTTCCATCACATTTACCGTTGCGTACGTGTTTATGAGCGGAGAGAAGATTGGAAACTACGTATGGGCTCTGGAAACTCTCCGTGGTTTGATGATGGATAGCGTGTGCGCATTTCCATCCATTATTGTTACCGATCGGGAGTTAGCTCTCATGCGTGTGGTTGATAGAATTTTTCCTGGAACGCACCATTTGTTATGCACGTGGCACATTAGTAAGAACATCCTTGGGGCGGTTCGGAAGATATTGCACGATGATGCGGTAGCGAAACAATTTGTTGAATTTTACGGCTACGCTGCGGAGGCGAACACGTTTGATAGTTACCAAAAGAACCTGGATACACTTAAGGAGATTTTTGCATCTAAACCGGAGTGCTTTGCGTACGTTATGGACTCGTGGATAACAAAATATGCTGACAAGTTCCTTGCGTACAAAACGAACACGATTAAGCATTATGGCCAAACAACTACAAATAGGTTAGTCCTTCTATCCTACTTTTCGTTGAGTTATTTTATTAAAGTTCAAGTATGTTGATAATTTATTACTTGTACTATGTAGGGCGGAGGGTGCACACTCGTCCCTAAAAAAATATATTGGGACGAATCAATGCAACTTTGAGACTTTTTGGGAAAAAGTTCATAACTTGTTAACGAAGCAGCATGCGGGTATCGTCGAATCATTCGAGCGAAGTAAGTTTAGATCAATTCCCGGCTTCGATGGTGTTTTGACCAAAAATCTTAAAGGTCATGTGTCACATGCGGGGCTAAAGATACTGACGGTTGCTATTGTACGTGCTCGGAATATAGGAGTAGATCGGGTGGCATGTGGAGGTTGTTTCCTTAGGAAAACTCATGGTTTACCTTGTGCATGTGAAATTGCCTTTATAGCTAGAGAAGGTAGGTGCATCCCTTTAGAAGATGTGGATATTTTTTGGAAAAGATTAGATATTGTGCACAGGGATCCTACCTCTCGCGAAGAGGAATTGCAAAAAAAGATTTCCTTAATTGACAACTCCATTCGTAGTTTCCGCCCCGACCAACAAGACCACATTATCAATAAAGTAATGCAAATTTTGATGCCCGAGACAAGTCATATTCAAGATCCTAAAGAAGCGGTTAGAGCTAAGGGTAGACCAAAGGGAGGCGTTGATAAATCGACTAAACGGAACCCTAGTTCGTGGGAATATCCCATTGAACAAACCGCTAGTGCTAGTACTCCGGCTAACTCGGTAGGTAGTACACCCGTAAACACGTTAGGGAGCACGGCCGCATCCAAAGTGGCTCCCATCGTACCACCCAAACCTCCATTAGCAAAAAAGAAGGTTGGAAGGCCTAAGAAAATTGTTAAGGATGGGAAGTTAACATTGTATCCGGATTGCATCCCGACCTTTCTACACACTTACATTTCAAAGTTAGTTGACGTTCTTCCGGACGGACAATGCGGATATCGTTCCGTAGCGCATTCAATATACAACGACGAAGATAGATGGGAGGATGTTAGACGCGAGTTGTTGAAGGAGTTGCGGGACAACCGTGCATGTTGGTTGGATGTATATGGTTCGGAGAAGGTGTTTGACGATTTGATACAAAGATTAGATTACTTCAAGCCGAATCCTAGTAGCCACTATTGGATGACATTTCCGGACATTGGACTGGTCATCGCGACAAGGTATCAATGCATGGTATACCATGTATCGCTCGCAGCCTCGTTAACGTATCTACCAATACGTGGAAAGCCACCCGTCAACAATTCGACGATCATAGAAGTTGGGATAGCTTTCGTGCATGGATGTCACTTTATTAATGTAAGTATATTTCGTTTCCAATCAAAATTTCTTACGCTATCACTACTAATGCATTCGTTTACGCAATTTCCTTGTAGATTACTACTCCACCCGATGGACCGTTGCCTCCATTATACCCGTGTTGGGCCGCTTACGCAACCGAAGAAGCGAATCAATGGGCGCATCCATACTACCGACGGTTGAACAAATTTACACAGATAATGCCCGCAAGGAAAATCAACTTGAACGAAAAACCCCATGTCACAGATTTGACTAGAGACGAGGACGTTTCTAATGTTTGAAATGTTTTTGTGCGACATTTGTAGTTTAAATTAGTTAGTTTTCATAACATCTACTGTAACATATGTAATTTTGATGTACTCTTGATGTACTTTTGCTGTACTTTTGATGTACTTTTGATGTAATTTTGATGTAATTTTGATGTAAGTATGATATAATGTAGTTTACGGTGTTTGTCGCTTTCATACAAATGTGTTTGACGATTTTAAGTTTAACGTAAGTTTCATTAGAAACACATATCACATATCCAATGTCAAAATTAGGCATGAATTCTCAAAAATATATCATTTGTCGCAGGTCCAAATTGCGACGCCTTTTGGGCCTTGTCGTATTTTGGGCCTGCGACTGCACAGTAAAAATTTGGCCCACAATTGTCTGGCAGAAAGCCGTTGTCGCAGGCCCAAATTGCGACGCTTTTTAGGCCTCGTCGCATTTTGGGCCTGCGACTTCAGGCTAAAAATTTGGCCCACAATTATCTGGCAGAAAGCAATTGTCGCGGGCCCAAATTGCGACGCCTTTTGGGCCTGGTCGCATTTTGGGCCTGCGACGGCAGGCTAAAAATTTGGCCCATATTTTTTAGACAGAAAGCGTCTGTCGCAGGCCCAAAATGAGACGCCTAATGGGCATGGTCTCATTTTGGGCCTGCGACGCTAGGCCAGAATTTTTGCCTAGTTTTTCGGACACATAATACTCCTAGTTTATCATTTCGGACATTTGTTTGAATAAAATACCAGTATATGGGATAAAACAACAAGTACATTTTGAAGAAGTTCAGGAAAACAACAAGTACATTATGAAGAAATAGAAGAAAACAACAAGTACACTTGAAGTGGTTACAAGAAGAGGAAATCATTAAGTTATGACTTTTAACTTAACGAAACATAAGAAAATAATTAAAAACCGAAATGGCAACAACCAAATGCTCAATCATCGAAGTCATATCCCAAGTTGTCGTCAGAATTAACCCCCTCCTCCCTTTCCGCAATCCTATCCTGAAGATACGCAACCATATCCCTACTGATGTAGTCTACCACTGTCATGTTGAAGACGGCGGCCGCTTCTTGCTTAATTTTATACGGCTGAAACAACAAACGCTGGAGCGGTTGGCAAAAAATATACCTCTGCTTGATTTGCTCACGGTTGCGCACGAGGAGCCCTTCTGTTTGTAAACGGCCGTAGCCGTAGTACATCTTACAAAGCACCCGATCAAAAAAAGCATCACTAGTATCTTCCCCCATCTCTCGTCTGGCAATCCTCGCCGCCAGAAGCAAATGGTAGTCTTCATGGGGAGTAAACTCCATTTGTTGAACTTTCTAAGTTTTAGAAAATATTATGTGAATGTAAACGGATTTGTAGTCCCTTTATATAGTGAAGTGAATTTAGGTGGGACTTTATTTTAGATAATGAGAGGGAGTTCAGAATTTAGGAAATGGGAGGGAGTTTTGAATTTTAAGAATGAGCGGGATTTTTTGAATTTCCAAGAACGAGAGGGAGTTTTTGAATTTTGAAAATGAGAGGGAATTTTGAAATTTAAAAATGAGCGGGATTATTAGAATGTAGAAAATGGGAGGGAGTTTTTGAATTTTGAAAATGGGTGGGAGTTTTGATATTTTAGAATGAGCGGGATTTGTTAGAATGTTTGAGAATGAGTCTATAAATAGAAGCTTCATGCACATTGAGACTTCATCATTAGTTGATAAATCTAGCTGAAAATGGGTTCATGGACTGAGTTGGAAGATCAGTATCTGATGAGGGCATCAGTTGAAGCTGGTAATATGCACATTCCAGAGGGTGGTAAAAGGTATTGCGAGGCATTAGTATGCCAGATGTACTTCCTGTACGGAAGGGATGGTGTTCAGCCGCCTTACATTTCAAGGCGTGTTGATGAAGTGCGAGTTAGGTGGTCGGTCTTGGTCACATCCCGTCGACATCTAGTTTCTGACCTCACCGAATTGGAACGTCGTATTGCGGGCAACAGGTTCAACTGTCAAGCGACGGATTATATAACAGAGGACCAGCTGGATACGGTCCGCTCTGACATTGTTGACATCCAGTTACAGGAAATCAGTGACTACAAAGATGCGAAAGAAGAAAGGAGGTTGATGAAATGGAACTGGCCTGATAGATAATTTTGCGTGTGTATTTCTGTTTGAGTGTGAGTTTCAATTTAAGTATGCGTGTGTATTTCTGTTTGAGTGTGAGTTTCTGTTCGAGTATGAGTGTGTGTTTATGTTTGCGTGTGAGTTGCTGTTTAAGTATCAGTGTGTTTCATTTTAATTTCTAATGTGTATTTCTGTTTCATTATATTTTTGAGTGTGTATATCATTCGAAAGTAATCAAACCGATGAGCAGATTCCAATAAATTAAAATCATTCATAGAATTAACCGATTACAAAAATTAAAAGCAGTCATACAATTTACCGATTACAAAAATATAGTGTTGATGTCCAAAAAGCTAACAAAGTTATTCTGAGAATAATAATCAATGCCGTCGGTACCTCTCGGCAATCCTACACATCATGAGGGCGGACTCTAGAAGATCAGGGTGATCCAAAGTAGGTAGCGTAGGAGCAAACCCAGCAATCTGCTCGTATCCTGAATAATCAGCACCACCCTGCGGCTCCACCCGAGGACCTCTCTCCGGCGCAGGACGACTGACGATGTACCATAACCTTTTCCTCGCCCAAATGTAGTACATCGGGTCAGCACTCGGTCCACTACCACGGTACTCTGTGCTAAAAGGAGTGAACACGTGGCTTTCCCAATTCTGCCACAAGTGATCGTCCCACTTTAAGTCTGTGACCCACTTCTTCCCTACTTTTTTCGACTTAGGAGGGCGTATATCCTTAGGAATCAGCTGTACATACCCCATCTGTCGAATGACACGGTCTGGGTAGTACGCCGCAACCACGTCGAACGAAGCAAGGTTCAACTCAACATAAGTCACCTGCTGGAACGGAAAAGGGTCCCGTAAATGTATGAACGGGAGGAACAGGACCTGTAAATAGAATAATTTAGCCCATATATATTAGTAAAAGTACTCATAATTAAAATAATTAAATTGAAAGAAAATGACTTACATCTGCCTCGGTGCAAGTCGCCAGTACGTGTCTCATCTGCATGCGCACCTCATGGGAGACACCAATCTTCCGCGGCGCATGTCGGCACATATGGGGCATGGATACGTCGTAACCCGGAAAAAGTGGAGCTCGAAGCTGAACAAAGTGTGCAAAAATCCACGACTCGAGCAACGCTAGAAACCCGCAAATGCCTCCCGTACCATGGAGAGATCCCTGACTAAGGGCGTGGTACAGCTGCGCTAAAACCAACTGGCCCCAGTTGTACATATGCAAACTCTGGAACTGGTTCACAAACTGGAGGTAATCTAATGGAATGCTGTTCCCGGTTTTGTTCGCGCAAATAGTGGTACCTAACAGATATAGTTTGTAGGCACGGGTGGCATGATCTACCTGGTCATCACTGATCCTCCTATCACTATACTGAGAACTAGTAAAAGTAGTACGCAGCCACCCTAGGTTCACACTACCAGCATTCCTAAGGTTTTTACTCAGCTCCGATTGCCGCACACCTAGCATGGCAGCATAAGTAGCAAGCCTCTCAACATCATCGTCAAAGGGTATAGCTGTGAAGGACCTACCTACAACCGGTAGTCCAGTGATGACGTGGACATCGTCCAATGTGACTGTCATCTCCCCGAACGAGAAATGGAAAGAAGAAGTCTCCTCATGCCACCGCTCTAAGAATGCCTCCACCAAATGGAGGTTCGTATGCCAGCGGGTGAGTGCATCGACGAGTGGACCGAATATAGTCTCCATCACCCTGGCCCGTACCCTGCTCTGCTTTGTAATGTCCCATCTCCGGAGACTGTCATACATAGCGAAGCATCGGAGAGTGACCCTATCCTGCAATATGTATAAAATATGTAAATTCGTAAAACAATAATAATTAAAAACATGTGTACAGAACACGTAAGAAAATTATAAAACAGTATAAAGGTGTAACACTTACATCTCCGTGATAGACGCTATAAGCCTCGTGCAGGGTGTAATCCGGGAAAAGTCCCGGAACATGCGACAGCACGGAATAAAAATCAACATCCTCACCCTCAGATGAGTGGAATGCTGCCTCTGGCGCGTGAGGTGCATCGTCCTCCGTATAGTCCGGTACATGAGATGCATCAGCCTCCATATACTGCGGTGCATCTACATCGTCATCGTACTCCTCGTCAGGGGGATGCGACGTAGAAGCTGCCCCTGTGGTACCATCAGCAGGAGTAGGAATATAATCACCGCCACGACGGAGACGTCGTATACTACGTGTACCGGGAACATGTTCCTCGCTCGAAGCAGCCTCCTCCGCCTCGGCTCGCGCTCTATCCGTTGCTGCTGCCGCCTCGGCATCGGCCCTAATTTTTTTGAACGGATTCTTTGCTTTAATCTTGAATCGAGGCATCCTGTAAATACAACGCAAAAAAATATGAATTAGAATGAAAAAAAACAAAATGAATATAAAAAAAAACAATTTGGGCCTGGTCGCAGGCCCAAAATGAGACCTCATTTGGGCCTCGTCGCAGGCCCAAAATGAGACTGGGTTAAGGCCTCGTCGCATGCCGTTCGTGCGACGAAGACCCCTCTTCATCGCACGAACGGCATGCGACGAGGCCCAACAGCAATGTCGACACCCTAATGTCTACAACCCCAAAACAGCCTCATTTCTAACAAAACCAAGCACCAAAACGTAGATCCTAGCAGTACTAACAACAATATAACACTAATCTAACAAAACAACACCTAAAATCATACAAAAATCCAACTTTTGAAATCGAAACCACAAAAACTAAAAAACCTAGATTCGACAGTTTATACCGAATGAAATCAAAAACAAATTACACCATGATGTTCGTATCGTTTACCTTTACGTTTTCTTCGGTTTAGATTCTTCAAAAATCGAATTTCAGAAATGGGTCTTGAGAGGTTTCTAGAGAGAGAGGGAGAAAGAGAGGAAAAAAGTGGTGAGAGATCTATCAAACGCTTTTATAGCTAGGTTTTCTGAAAAGGGTAAAATGGTCAAAATTTAGGTGCGAGATCTATCAATTAGGTATAAGATCTAGCGGTTCTAAATCTATAAAAATGTGTATTATTTCTAGCCTGGCCCTTCGTTGAACTCAGCTAGACGAAGAAAGCTTTTGATTCTTCTATACGTATAAATACCCAAAATATTTTAAAGAATGATTCAATATCTGCGATTTAAAAAAAAACATACCTATAACTATTACTTAATCGAAAAAATACAAAAATTTGGGATGAAATTGGAACAAAGCAATAAGAAGGGACTAAGGTGCAAAAACAATGACGCCTAAAAATCGTCCCGAATTCAAATCACTGACTTCTTCTTTATCAGCAACTTTTCAGGTAACAAATCCAAGCCCTAAGTTTTCAAAAAGAGCGATACAACGTAATTCATTCTTCATTCGGAGGATTAGTAAATTGGATGCTTTTCTTAGAGTTAAGAACGCTTTGTGCAATCCAATCCGAGCACTCGTTCTGGACTCGAGAGATGTGCTTGATCGACATCTTTGAATGAATCAAGGATCTGCAAATGTCCAAAAAGGATTGCAGGTACCATGCTTCCTTTCTATTAGCAATAAGGTTTATTATAATCAAATTATCTGATTCAACATCAACTTCAATCCAGTTTTTCTTCTTGCAGATTATCAATCCTTCAATTAGGGCACTGATTTCAGCGAATAGGGGGTTGAGTTTGCCCAGTAGAGTTCCAGAGCCAAGCAAAATGTCGCCTTCAGAGTTTCTAATCAGAATGCAGGTGTTTGCTTCTCCATGCCTGTTACACGAGCCATCAACATTGAGTTTCATTCTTCCTGGATTTGGAGCAATCCATCTGAGGTATTTTGGAGCTTTTCTGTTGTTTATAACTGAGCTACAACCAAGAGAAACACCAGCATTATATGAGTTAGCCTATAGTTTGTATGATAGCATATTAGACATGTCCATACTTCTGATAATGAATATGATTCTGTCAATAGCTTTTTTGGTAGTATCAGGAGTGCCAGAAAACTTAGACCAGTTTCTGTTTCTCCAAATAACCCAGCATATGACTTGAGGAATAATATGTGTTATGTGTCTTTTACTTTTTGAAAACCAAAACCATGAGTGAAGGACATGGGGAATGACCATATACCTACCAAGCTTCATCTTGAAAAGGCATGTGAAGTAGTTCCAAAGTTGCCAAGCAAAGCAACAACTAACAAAGCGATGGTTTTTCTCTTCGCAACTGTTGCAGAATTGGCACTTGGAAGCCATTTGAGTGTGCATTTTCATGATAATATTATCAATAGGTATAAATCCTTTCAATAGTTTCCAACATAAAAAAGAGATTTTTTTAGGGATTGAAGGACCCCAAATCTTGTAGTAAAGGCCAGATTTAGTGAAGGTATTTCTAAGGCTTTCTCAAGTATTCTTAGTATCAAACTCCTGATTTTTAGAAAGAGTCCAAATGATTTTGTCTGGCTTATCAGGATCGATTTTATACTTTGATATGTGACTGATTCTATCATTTGAAATGATGTTTTGAAGACCATTGAGGTCCCAATTGTTGCTTTTCCAAAATGATTTAACACTAGCAGTTAGATACCAATTTTGGGAGTTAGGATCACTTATCAGAGGGGGTTTGTCATGCCAGTCTTCTAGCCAGAAGTCCATACATCCTTGCCCTAGCTTCCATTTGATGTTTTTCTCAGCTGACCTTTTGATGAGAGAAAGTCTTTTCCATACAGTCGAGTTTGTGATTTTACAATTAGCTTTTAAGGCATGGGTGTCTGAGCAGTAGATCTTATGCATCAAAGAAGATCATAGGCTATTGTTTTTCCTGAAAATAAACCACAACTTGTAAGAAAATGTTAGTTGAATGTCATTCAGGAATTTGATGTTTAAGCCCCCCTCAGCAAATGGTTTGCAAAGCTGGTTCCAGTTTGACCAGTGGATAGCTTTAACCTGATAGTTTGATCTCCATAAGAATTTATTAAAATAAGATTCAATTTTCTTAATGATATTATTTGGGAGAAGAGTGTTATGCATCCAGTAGTAGATTATATGCATTAAAACATAGGTAATTAGAGTTAATTTGCCCCCAAAGGACAAGTTATTTAGGTCTCATTCCCCAATTTTATCTTGAATCTTATCAAGAAAGGTAGAGAAATACTTTCCTCTGTTGTTTCGAGCAATCGTAATACCCAAGTAATTGAATGGAAGAGTATCTGTGTTGAAGCCAATATTAATCTTGATGTTATCTGTGTTTGTATGATTTGTTTTTCTGGATATGATCAGCTTTGTTTTTTCCTTGTTAACAGCCTGCCCAGAGATGAGCTGATACTTGTCCATAAGTTTGCACAACATGACAATAGAGCTAGGCTTGCAGTTTGTGAAAATCAGAACGTCATCTGCAAAGGCAAGACAGGGTACCAAGAAGTTTGATCTAGAAGCAAAGTGAAGACATTTATTATTATTGAAAAGATTGTAAATCCCTCTAAGTAAAACCTCTTCTGCTAGGATAAAAAATGCTAGGAGACAAAGGGTCTCCTTGCCTAAGCCCTTTCATCTCCTTAAAGTATCCATTAACCGAGCCATTTATGAGAACAAAGATATGAACATTTGTGATCATATTCTTTGTCAAAGCTATACAATTATCAGAAAACCCAAAGCATGATAGCATTTAAGAATAAAGGCATGAGATAACTATCAAATGCTTTCGTCATGTTAAACTGAATGATAGCATTTCCAGTTTTAGGCTTTCTATCAATGTCATGAATCATCTCCTTAGTAATTAAGATATTTTCATGAATGAGCCTGCCTTTAACAAAGGCTCCCTGCATCTTAGAAACTATGTTAGGCCTGATATTAGCTAAACAGGAGTTGATTAAGTTTGAAAATATTCTATTGAAGATGGTACAAAGACTTATCGGTCTGTAGTTGTTCCAACCAGTTGGGTTAGGGCTTTTAGGAATTAGGAAAATGCCTGTAGCAAAGAATCCACAAAGAATGTTATTTCCTGAAGGATAAGAGTTAAATGCATTACAAAGATCTGTGCTAATGATAGACCAACAGGTTTTAAAGAAAAATATATTGAAACCATCGAGCCCATCTGCACTATCATTTTTCATCTTAGCTATAATACTCCAAACTTCACCTCTGTTGGTTTGCCTGGTAATGGAAACATTGTCCTCATCCTTAACAAGGTTAGGGATATTATTGAAGATTTCATCCTGAATTAAGAGAACTTCTTCATTTCTGTTAGTGAAAGAATTAGAAGATAAGATAGTTTTAAAGAAAGATTTAGCAGAGTTAGCAAGATCAATAGGATTATCAATCCAGACACCATTATCTTTAATCCCTTTGATGTTGTTTCGTCTTCTTTTCTTGGTCACATAAGCATGTTATAGCTTATTGTTACCATCACCATCTCTAAGCCAACTATTATAGCATTTTTGGTGCCAGAAGCTTTCCTCATTTCTTTGGGCTTTAATATACATGTTGTTAGCTTTAGAGAGATCACCTCTGGAATCATTGCTATTGTTTTCAAAATGAAGGTTCTCCATTTTCTTAACCACCTCAGCAACATCCTTAACCTTACTGAAGATGTTACCAAAAGTATTGACATTCTACTTCTTTATACAGCTTTTTAGTCTCCTTAGCTTGTACCAAAAAACCTGACCCTGGTTGCCCTTGCAAGCCATGTTCTAATTCTGCCTAACAATACTTAAGAAACTATCATCGTTAGACCAAGCATTGATAAATTTAAAACTCTTTTTGCAATTGATATAATTTGAGTTCAAACTAGACTGAATTAAAAATGGGGCATGGTGAGAACAAGTCTTGACCATGAGAAACACCTGAGTTTTATTGAAGGTATTGATCCACATTTCATTTGTTAAGGTTCCGTCAAATCTTTTCCAATGAGTGCCTCTATTCCAAGTGTATCTTGAGCCAATATACCCAACATCTTCAAGCTTGCACTGCCTAATAGCATCATTGAAGTTACTAGTACCAGCATGGTCAAAAGTAGAACATCCAACTTGGTCATCAGAACAAGTAATAACATTAAAGTCACCAGTGATGATCCAAGGAAACTCATCAGTAGCAATAGTTTTCATCTGAGCCCAAAGGTATAATCTAAGCAAACGCTTACTCTTAGCATAAACAGCAGTAAAATTGAAGTTAGTATTACAGCTAGGATAATTCACAGGCATATGAAGCAATTGATCATGATCCATAAGCACATTCATATCAACATTCTCATCCCAGAAGATCCACACATAGTTTGAACAATTAGATGTGAACTTTTTGAATCCAAGAGCAACAGACACACCATCCATTTTACTAACATCAGCCATGGGCTATTGGATATACATAATTTTAGATTTATTTTCTTTAATAATAGAAAGAAGCCTTCTCAAGGTAGGCTTATTGTTCAGACCTCTAGCATTCCAATTAGTTATCTCTATCATTATTTGATAGAGATTTTTGTTTTGATTTTTCGCATTTCTTGGACAGATAATTGATGGTAAACTTCTTGGATTTTCTTCTTTTCATTTCAGACCTTAACTTACTGCTGATAATTGAACCAAAGTCACTATTGTAAGTAGAATTTCTAGGAGAATTTTCACAACTGCCAATATTTTCACAATCTGTACCATATTGTTTTCTTCCATATGGATGCTGCTTTGAGAAAAGTCTTGGTCAATTCTATGCAAGGATTCTATGATCTCTATATTGCTTTCAACCGAATCATTTTTTTGGCCACTATCATTCTTTCTTTCACTGCAATCTTTTGTCTCAAGATCTTTTTCTTTTCTTGTCATAACAGATTTCAGTTTTCTTCTATAAACTTTACTAAAGGATTAAATGTTACTTGAAACATTTTGAGACGTTCTTGGTTGCTGATAAAAATCATCTTTGACATTAACTTCAGTATTTGACAGAGCTTCATTCTTGGTGTTGATACTTTCATCATTTTCGTCATGTTTTTCAGCCTTATCAGCTTATGTCTCTTGTTGTTTCCTCTTGTCAGTCTTTTTACATTGTACATCTTTATGTCCAATGTGGTAGCAAACGTTACAGTAAGGTGAAACATTTTTATAACTTATGTTGATCCAACAGACGTCATTGGAGCCAAAACCTGTCAATATTCTGTATTTAAGGCTTTTCGAAATGTCAACTTCAACACGAGCAAAACATGCATTCATGGCAGCTTTGTTATCAGGGATAATAACTTTGTAAGTAGAACCAATTGTTGAAGCCAAGTTGTGTATAACAGATTCATTATATATGAATTTTGGAACCCTCTCAAAACGTATCCACACAAGAGTCTTTGGGCTCTCAAACCTTTTGTTAAAATCAGGATCCCATCGCAAGATTCTCATGATTTTTCCATCTACGTTCCAGAAGTTCTTCGACCAAATATTACTAACATCTTCTTTACAATGAAATTCAATGAACACATGCCTCGAGTCGTGGCTGATAAACTTGTACGTTCCTTTGAATTTGAAAGTTTGGAGAAAGCCTTCTAACACCGACTTTCTTGGGATTCCATCATTGAACTTTCTAATGATTGTAGTAGTAGATTTTGTGAGCAAAAAATCTTTGACAGCTTTCATATACTGAATCGTGTAGTGATCGTCAGATTCTTTATAAAATTTAGGCTTGATATCGAGGCTTGGTTTAGGTGATGATTGCCTAACGGTATCAGCGTACGACTTCTTGGTTTGAGAAGTCCCATTTTCACGATGAAGAGCTGGGAACTCTTCAGTAATCGGGTGCTTGTTCGTAGGTATTTCCATGGCAAGAAATGAAAGGATCAAGAGGAGAGAAGAACATAAGATTTACCAAGAAAGGGTTTTTTTGGGAGAGAAGAAACCCATCATCTTTTCCTCTTAATATGTGCGATTATAATATTTTTATAAATACTAATTCGAATTTGTTTTTATATTTTTGAGTTTTATTTTTATTTTGCAAATTTATAATTTAATATTTATAATTTTGATGATTTTTCTTCGTTTAAAAAATCAATAGCTTTTTTCTAACAAACCTCCGTAGAATGGAAGTCCAAACACGGACCTTTATATTATAATTCCACACCAAATAAATAAATTAATAATGATAATAATAATATATTTAATTATTTTTATATTTATAAAATATGAGAGCATATTTAATTTATGATAATCATACATGTACAACTTATTTATGTTAATTTATAATGTTTATTACTACCATGAGTCTGTTATCTCGGGTCTCCATGCTTCTTTTTACAGCTTCAAAATTTATTTGTTTTAATTTAATTTTAATATAAAATATTTACCGCAAATCAATCTCCTATATTATTTATAACTTATCCTATATATTACCAAACCATTATAAAACTATTTTAATTCAAATAAAAAAAACAGTAAATATAGTTTAAAATATCTTATCCTTAAAAATCCATAGAATATTAGAATATATCTTGATAGTTGATTTAATCAAATAAATATATTTTTAAGTGGCAAACCTTTATAACGACTTACAAATATATATTAATTTCATCTCGATAAGATACATCTACTCATCGTCTTGAATTTGGTTTTAGATATTTACTCTTTATCTTGAATTTAGCTTTAAATACATTTAATAATTTTGGATTCGGCATAAATTCATTAAAATTTCATCAAAATACGTTTATATCTTTTCGAATCATTATTTTTTAAACTCGATTCGAAGAGCAGGACTTCAAAAGAAAATGTAAAATTCTTTTTTTCATCTTTTTTTTTCGTATCAAAATTAGATATCGATATCATTATTTTATCTGTTCGAAATTTCGATGAAAAATTGTATAAAGTATTTTTTTAAAAACAATTCAAAACATATAATGAGTGGTATTAGTTTTTTTTCATTTTAAAAAATAAAACATACGGTATTTTTGTATTTTTGTTTGAATTACGGTTTAAAAAATACGGATTTTTAAAATTTTAAATTTATAAAAAAAATGCGAAATGTTCTTTTGATTTGTTAAAACCAATATCATAATTTTATCCGTTGATTAAGTTTCGAATTTGGTGTAGATAATTGAGTTTATGATCTTATCCATTAGTTAATTAAGTGTCGAATTTGGTGTTAATAATTGAGTTTATGATCTTATCCGTTAGTTAATTAAGTTTCAAATTTGGTGTAAATAACTGAGTTGATGGTCTTATCTGTTAGTTAATTAAGTTTCAAATTTGGTGTAGATATGATCTTATCCGTTAGATAATTAAGTTTTGTTATGAAGTTAATTAAGTTTCGAATTGGTGGTAGATAAGTGAGTTGATGATCTTATCTCTTCGTTAATTAAATTTTAAATTTTGGTGTAGATGGTTGAGTTTTTGATGATGGAGTTTTTGGCTCTATATTTAGAACCGGACAAAATTTCTAAATTTTCGGTTTTTGGCTCTGGATCAATTCTTTTACCCTTCTATACATTAATACATATAAATACCCAAAATATTTTTAAGAATAATTTAATATCGGCGATTATAATATTTTTATAAATACTAAATCGAATTTACTTTTTATATTTTTTGATTTTTTATATTTATTTTGTAACTTTATAATTTAATATTTATAATTTTAGATTTTTTCTAACAAACGTCAATGGGAAGACTCAATCCAAACATAAACCTTTATTTGTTCACACATTTATCCCATAGTTTCTCTATCTCATCCTCTCGATTGTTATATTATAATTCCAAACTTAATTAATAAATTAATAATAATTATTTAGTTATTTATATTTATAAAATATTCATAGCATATTTGTAATAATCATACTTGTAACTGAAGTTTTACAATTTATTTATGTTAAAACATATTTGCCAAATTGTTTACATTGTTTAAAATAAATTAACTTTATATTATAAATAAAAAATTTATTTATCAAATCGTTAATTTATAATATTTATTGCTACCATAAATATGTTATGGCTCGTTTTCTGTTTTATAGCTTCAAAATTTATTTGTTTTTATTAAATCTCAAAATAAAATATTTACCGCAAATCAATCTCCAGTATTATTTATAACTTATATATTACGGAACCGTTGGATTCAAATAAAAAACTGTAAATATCTCTCTCGATAAGATACATTTACTTTTTATCTTGAATTTGACTTCAGATACATTTAACAATTTTAGATTCGGCATAAATTCATTAAAATTTCATCAAAATACCTATATATTTGTTCGAATCAGATTAAAGATTCAAGGATTAAACTCCATTTGAAGAGCACTAAACTCCATTTGAAGAGCACGACTTCAAAAGAAAATGTAAGAATGATTTTGTTTTTTAGAGAAAAGTACCTGAAAATACCCACTCAACTATCTTATTACCCGGCACTACCCAAATTTTACATAGTGTTACTTAATACCTCGATTAATAAATTGGATAAAAATACCCCTCCACTATATATATCCATTTTTCAGTTCCAACCCATTTTTTCCACCTTCCTATCACCATGAACAAACCTAAAAGTCTAATTTTAGAAACCACCAGAAAACCGTTCGACTTCGTGATACTCTCTCTCTCTCTCTCAAACCCAAAAACCCTACAGCTTCTCACCGTTCGCACCTTCGACGCTATCGCACCGGTCATCATCTTTTACTCACTCCAACTACACACCTTCTGTTCGACAAAGTTGTCGTGAAGTCGTCTCTGAAAGCTTCAATGTCGTTCTCCGACCGGTGAAATTTAACAGGTATGCATTATCGTGGAAAGTGTACTTTTTTATGTTTTTGACGAACTTGAACCACTTTTTTCTGTTAATTCACGATAAGCGTTGCTTTTTATACTGGAATGAAGTATCTACTGACGATAGTTGCTTAGTTTCTGGGTTTATCGTCGAAGGCAGGGTAGAAGTTTAGTTGCATGTAATGATAATACTTTCTTGAGAAATATTATGTATGTTAGATGTGCATTAGGTAGTTCATTGTTGATTTTGGTGTTTGTTCAATAATTCCCAGATCCCTGCAACGTGCATGTAAAAAGTGGAACAGTGCGCATCCTGATCACCCATTATGCAAGCAATTCGCAGCTCGATTATATGTTTATGTCGTTTATTTACAAACAATATTCATATATAGGCAATTCGCAGCTTGTCATGCGAATTGTGTGTGACATGCTAAGCAGCTTGTGATGCAAATTATTTGTGACAGTCCAACTGATTTGTGTTTGTGCAGAAAGTATGACAACAAAACCTAGCTACTACAGATCAAGGTTGGTGAGCCTTCTGAAGCTACTTAAAGATATGCGTATTACAAGGGCCCACATTGAAGCTGCAAGAAACACACCCTTCTACACACTTCTGAAAACGGCTTTCCAAATCCGTAATGAGGCAGAGCTGCCAAAGAAGAAATTCTACTCAATCATTCAGTATATCATCGACCAATACTCTGTGGATAGAGACGCCTTTAAGATTGACAACAAGTTTGTAAAGATAACTGAAAACGATGTGAAGGTCATATTCGGGTTGAGGCATGGCACCGAGAAAATGCGGTTAACAAAAACCGGAGCTTTTCACAACAAGTATGCACCCGACGAGGAAGACGAATCAAGGATGATGAAGAAATACTTCATGGGTAAAACTGGCAGGAAAGTAGCAGCTAGTAATACCAAAACAATAACAAATGCCATTATAAAGGTACGTCTAAAATGGACTTCATCTTTATAAAGCAAGATTCTGTACAATTCTAACATAGCATGTTGTCATTGGTTTTACAGGAGGGTATAGAGAAGGCCATAAACGAAGGAGGGGAGCATGAGTTGGAAGACGTTGCAAGGCTGTTGATACTGTTTTTGTGCTCCACCCTATTCTACTCCGTATCTGGAGATATCCTGGGTTGGAGCACAGTTTATTATGTTGAAGACCTCAGCATAAGAAACAATTATGACTGGGCTGGATCAATACTGTATAAGCTTCGACAGTCTATCACGAGTTGCTTAGCAATAGAAAGAGCTGATAAAGTCGTCGGCTGCGTCACCCTTGTAATTGTAAGATTGATCTATTCAGTATAAAAATTAGTTATGTATAGAGCATCTTGTTGATAAAACTTGTCCCCATGCAGCCCTTCATCATGGAGCACACAACAATCGGCCACGAGATAGCAAAGCCAACCTCGATACCAAGGTTTTTCAAATGGTTGGGATTAGAGTGCCAAGCAGCAACCATGACAGTGCTTATTAAAACACCATTGCTGGATAATGACCAGGTATAAGCTTTATACTGGGGGTGCAAAAAGTTTGCAGCATATCATGCGTTTTGCTTAGAAAAATGCATCAATCATTTTGCAGCCTGATATGAATTTTACATCGCAGCTTCTTTTTCCACACAGTTCGCACCATATAATTTTACACACATTTCGCAGCTCTGCATGCGTTTTAACAAAGTGTTATAATAGAACAATGCATCAATCATTTTCGCAGTATATGGTTTACACATAGTTCGCAACATATGGTTTACACATAGTTCGCAACATATGTCCCATACACATTTCGCAGCTCAGCATGCGAATTCTTTGCAACTCTAACATGATTAAAATCACACATTTTGCATCATATGATGCATACTGTTTCTAAAAAACAATTTGTTTGTCTACACCCTCATACTTTCAAAACAATTTATTTACTTACATGTGCCTCTGTTGGTAGGTTTTCGAAGGTCCATTACGTCTTACCGAGGCTGAAAGTGAAGCTTTCGGAGAACGAGAAGATAGTGAAGATGAAGAAATCGTTTCTACTTCACCGGAAGAAAGACCAAGGAAGATGACGAAAAGCACAGCATCAAAACCAAGACAAAGGAGACGAGCATCACCAAAAGTAATGAATAAGGTGATGTCTCCCAGACCCGAACAACCAACACCACCAGAGCCAACGATTCCACCACCAAGACTCCCCAATCAAACGATCTCACCACCACCGAAAGGCAAATCCAGGCAGGAGCCCGACGATGACGACACAACAAGTATGAGTGAAACAATCGGTGATTATGTACTCAAACGCAAAGGTCCTAATCCTGAGATTTCTGCAATTGTTGCTGAATCAAAGCGTTTGAAGACATACGCCGACAAGAACAAGTACGAGAGAAAGATAGAAAAACAGGCAAGAGAAGTAAGTATGGCTTGACCCTTAAATAATCGCTACAATCAACACTTAATATGTTTATAAAACGTTTGCTATCATTTTTCCAGCTGAAAGAATTGAAACGCAAGATAGCGGAACTTGAAGCACAACAACTCCACAATGCTATCTCTCAGCCAATTTGCCGGATTGAAAGCCCAATAGCTGAGCAGGTACCAGCATTTCCAGACAGAGAAGAATCCACTCATCAGCAAGCATCCGTGTCTAACGCTGATCAACACCATGCTGATGGAGTACTGCCAGAAGAAACGGACGATGATGCCAACCATTCACCCATACCGGTATAATCTGCAAGGATAGACATCATGGAGCCACAGACAGAGAAAGAAAGACACGAGTCTCCTCCGAATGACCCAAAGGAGATACACGATGTAAGTGGATGATATGATGATATCAAAAAAATATCATGACTCTTGTGTAGTCCTATCCAAACGTTTCGCATCTTATGTTGCGAATTGTGTAATCAACTAGTGGATTGGTTATTACACAATTCGCATACTGAGCTGCGAATTGTTTGGAGTGGACAAAACAAATATCAGGTCAGCATGCGAATCGTTCGCAACAATGATTAACGTATGCTTAACCCTTCCACTCTTTTTTTTTGGAATTTTGTATGAAACAGGAGACCGAAAGACAACAACAACAACAGCAGAAACAACAACACCAACAGCAACAACAAGAACAACAACAACAACAAGAACAACAGCAACAAGAACAACAACAACACCAACAACAACAACAAGAAGAACAATAACAACAACACCAACAACAACAAGAAGAACAACAACAACACCACCAACAGCAACAACAACAACACCACCAGCAACAACACCAGCAGCCTCAAGTTTAACATGAAGACCGGCAACAAGAACAATAACAAGAATAACAACGAGAATAACAAGGACAACAAGAACAACAACAGCAGCAACAGATAACCTTGGCAAAGAGAGAAAGGCTAACGCAAGAGATAGCACCTCAAGAGTCAGAACCTGTCCATCCCGGTGAGAAGACGGAACTACTCAGCCAGGAAGGACCATCCTTAGAAGACAACACCACTTCTTCACTGGAACCTCAAAGACCAACGGTGTTGTCAAAAAAGTCAGAATTGCAAAGCTAGCGTGAAACTGTAGGCCCGATAACAAATCAACTGCAAGCTCCAGAGTCCCACGATAACACAGTAGGTTTACCCGATGCTTTTGTTGATGGTATTTACACTCAAGTTTCACAAACATTTTTAAATGAATTGATAATGTATATTACGATTCTATAATACAACGGTCCTTGGAGAACATGTCGGAGGATGACATTAATGATTTCTGCTGATACGATCCAGATCCTATGCCAAACAAGTCAACGACATTGGTTGTCGCTGACCGTGCGATAAGGGCTACTTATAATGATTTCGCATCATAACATGAGATTTGTGTTAGCAAACTGATTGGGGTATTACAAACGAATATCAGGGTATCATGCGAACTGTTCAGTGGAACCTCGAACAGTTCGCATCCTACCCTAATAGATACTATGAAATTTATTCATCTGGAACCAAACAGTTCGCATATTAGCATGCGAACTGTTTGGAGTCGTTGCAATTATAATTACTGACACCCTTCTACTTTTATTTTTTGTTATTTACTAAGCTTGAGCCCAGTAAAGAGATATAGGAGCCAAGTTTTACTCTACTAACACAAACACAGCCTCAAGTGGCAGAGGAAGAGGAAGAGTTCATTATAACAGTACGAGAACTGCCAAAAGTAGAATACAGCGACTGGCCAAAGAAAACAAAAGTAACTGACCGTATCGATGTGGCAGAATACCACAAAATACAGTTAGTTAAAGCCTACGAGAGAGACACCCCTGATCCAGTGGTATGGCAGTTACCAGAGTCCAAGTTTACATACGGAATCAGAGTGCAAGCGAGTGATGCAATGGCACTACCTTTAGAACTGGAGCTGGACGTAAAGGTATCCAACTGTCAACCAATTCTATTTTTAATGTTTCAAATATGTCTTGTATATTTAACATAAATCTACAAATCCTTTCTTGGGTTATCGATGCTTGGATTCGAAAGATGCTTGAAGAAGCAGACTTCAAAGTTCCATGCACTAAAGCTATCATGACACCATACTGATTTCGGGCATGACTGCGGTAAGTTTAGCTCAGGTAAATTGAACAAAGTTTTCAGAAAATGTTCTCATTTTAATATACTCTTGCTTGGATGCAGCATCAAATGAAAGCAGGCTGGCAAGTAGAAAATTTGGTGGACATGGCTTTTAGAATGGGGCGCAAAGATGCCAACATCATCATAGTTCCAGTATGCACCGAGACAAAGGACCAGATAAACCACTGGACGTTGCTCGTCATTGACGTCGACGGCAGGTCAATTTCAAACTACAATCCGCTTCTGCCTAAGCTGAAAGCCATAGACTACACCACAAGGACACTTGCACAACTGGTAAATATTCCAAACTATACACTTAAATTTAAACACATTTTAAGTATGCATGCTGTGAACTGTGATCGGGATATGCTGCGAAATGTGAGTAAATCAATTGTTTTTCACAGCCTATCCATAACTTAAGTTGCAGCATATGATGCGAATTGTGTTGAACGGGGCATTTCAACAAAAAATGGATTGGATATCAAATAATTCGCAGCTTGTGACATGCCCATGTTGGATTTGTTGTCATACAATTTGCAGCCTAAGGTGCGAATTGTATGGCACCAACTGTTGTTGTTTTTGTGCTTATTCCTAACACTAATTATTATACACAGATCAAATATTTGTTGGATAGAGGATTCCTACCTAAATATAAGACAGGGTGGAAGGTGAAAGTTGAAAGAGGTATCCCACAACAAAAGCAAGGCACCCTGGACTGTGGTATCTTTGTCTGCAAATATGCAAGAGATATTATCGAGCATGGATTCGTACAGAAAAAATACGATGCAGATATGGTAACTGCCTTCAGAGCAGAAATGTTTTATTACTTTTTAAATGACAAAGACCGCATCGCATATGGCTGATTCGATTTAAAACACTATGCTTTTGCTTGTAAATACATCCGTTGTAATTTTTAGTTTGTTGTGCATACATAAACAAATCAAAATTTTCAGAAATGTGAATATTCCTTGGCTTATAGTTCGCATCATAACCTGATCTATAAGGGTTGATTAATATTCGAATAATTCAAACCAAATAATTCGCAGCAAATCCCTGGTATGTATGAACAGTTCGCAGCCTAACCTGATAGATGCTTATTTATCATTAAATAATTCGCAGCTTAACTTATCAGCAAATAGTTCGCATCCTAACCTGATAGATGCGTACTTATCACTATACAAACAGTTCGCAGCATGGTATACCACCTTAAAAACAGTTCGCAGCCTGGTGCAGAAATAAAAAATTCAAAATATAAAGTTCAAGGATTCGAACAGGCTGTGGCTTATGCCTTGGTAAACGTTTTCTCTATTGAGCACACAAAAAACAATCTAATCAAGTACATAACCCATTAAATGCTGACTGGACATGGAGGCTATGTAATGATTACCTCATTTCCCTATAAATACCTCTAGTAACCATAGGCTAATTTTACAACAAACTCTATATTTTTTTAAAAACACCTCTTGCTCTCTTCGAATTCAAACAGTCATGTCTTTTTCCACCACCACAACCACCATCTCATACTCAAACTCTGGTTCACTCGGTTCTCTGGGTGACTCCTGGTCATCCTTAACCGTTAACTGGAGTGATGAGTTGATCATGCCAGCAGCACCACCAAATAGCCCAGTATCTGTTTTTGGGTTAGACATGCATGATGACTACTACTCTGCTAACTCTCAACCAGTGGAAGTTGTTCCACTGGTTGGTGCTGAACCTTAGCCAAAAGAGGTTCCAATGCTTGCTGCTGCACCTCAGCCAGAAAAGGTGCAACCTCAAACGGCAGTGGTTCGAAACAACAAAAGGAAGAGGGAAGACGAAGCTGGTCCATTAAGGACAAAATTTGTAAGCATGATGGACGTAGATATTGAAGATGAAGAGGAAGTGGAAGAGAAAGAGGAGAAAGAGAAAGATGATCAGCACAAAAAAGAGAAAGAGGAAAAAGATGGTGATGAATCCTCTACTAACAGCTAGAGTTGGTTTTTGTTTTTTGATTTTTTAGAATGCAACTAACTAACAGCAGTAGCTTGTAGTGATCTATGTAAACATTTGTTAGTGCATGAAAATATTGTAATCCTCTTTTTTGTAATCCAATTTGTTTACAGACTTTTAATCATATAAACGATTCGCATCCAATTACAATTTGCAAATCATTCGCATGTTAACCTCATATATTACTTGTTTTCAACCTTACTGAATATCCTGGTATTTTTATTAAAGCACACTTCGCAGCTTATCATGTAACAAATATCAGGACTTCTAATTGTTCTCCATTCGCATCATAATTCTGGTCATAATTCGCAGCCTATCATGCGAAACGTTTGTGCATAATTATTATCATATGTTGTGGTCATAATTCGCAGCCAGAAGTCCTGATATTTATATGAAAAGGCATTACGTTATAGCTCAACACAGTTCGCAGCCTCAAATGTTGATAAATGTTTGATATGATTTTACTAACGATTCGCATCCTGGTGAAATTTCACACAAAATCGCATGTAATCCTGATAGATGTTTACAATAATATACCAACATATTGTACACAATTCGCAACACAGGATGCGAAATGCTTACAACCCAAAGTACTTAACATTTCGTAACTCTAATAATAGCATTACAAAACACATGAATGTAAAAATGTTTAGTTTGCTGTACAGAACAATAACAGTACTACAAATAAATGTGATATGGCCAACCAGAATTGTCCACAACATGGATTGTCCTTAAACTGGAACATCACAAGTCCTCCGGTTATGGCCTGATTTCGAACATCGGCCACACCTCAACTGCTTGGTTGAGATTTCTCCTCTAGAAGGGATTCGCTTTTTCTTAGGCTTTCTTGAGCGTCTTTTAACGTTCGGAGGCAGAACTTCAACAAAAGAAGGATCGTTAGCGCTGGACCCTTCGCCGAAATCAGTTATAGCTGGTATGCTGAAAGAGTAACTTTCCCTGTAATTCTTAACCGTAAAGAAGGGTTCTATTACAGTCAATGGATCTTGGTCGGTGTATTGTAATGCCGTTAAAGCATGAGGACATGGAAAACACTCTTGTTTCCATGATTCGCATGAACACTTGAAATCCAACAGATTAACAACAACCACATGATTCAAAAAGACTTCGAACCTGGCGGTAGAGGACTTACGTACTACCCAAGTTCGGCACATGTCAACATTCTGCTTTAGCTTCTTCTCGTACTCGGGAACCAAATTAGTACTCATGCTGAGACCTTCTTCATATCTCCGTGAAACTTGAGTCATAAGCAAGACTCTAATCCAATCAATAAACTCAA
This sequence comes from Limnanthes douglasii subsp. nivea, assembly GCA_036936605.1. NCBI lineage: Eukaryota > Viridiplantae > Streptophyta > Magnoliopsida > Brassicales > Limnanthaceae > Limnanthes > Limnanthes douglasii. The sequence continues at coordinate 261,896,271 of JAUPFV010000004.1, forward strand.
CAATAGGTAGGCCGCAATATTTTTTAATCTGATTGTTAAACGATTCAGCTGCAGTAGAAGCCATAGAGCCGTATCGCTTCCATTTTACGTAAACCTGCGCATACTTTTCAGGGGGGTAAATTTGCAAGAAAATCACTCATTCTGTCACCACCTTCACATAGAAAAACCGTTAGTATATCTTTAAAAAGCTCTCGACTGGGAGCATAAGCAAGACGATGGAAGAAACTCAACATCCTTTTTTATAGTCTCTGTAAGTATGTTCCAGTTTGGCTTTCAAATTCTGCATGAGATGGAAATAACAGTACGCATGATAGCAGTTTGGATACAAGACAGAAACAGCATTAACGATACCAGAATGACAGTCTGAAATAAATGTGATCTGGTGATCCAGCAAATGTGGTTTCAAACACCCCAAAAACCACATCTAATTGTCACAATCTTCAATGTTAACTACACCAACAGCAATAGGGAATAGTCCTGGAAAAAGGCAGATCAAATGAACACTACAACAGTACCCAAAGTGTTAAAAATTGTAAACAATTCGCATGCTGTCCTGGAACAAATAATTTGCAGCTTGTCATGCGAATTATGTGGGACATTTTAATTGCTCATACATGGAATTCGCAGCTTGGCATGCGAATTGTTTGTGACAACTTCAAATAATACCTAATTCAAGCTGCGATGTAAGTACATTTTCAGATAATACCTAGTTCGCAGCACAGGATGCGAAAGGTTAAGATTATAACACTGCTTAATTCGCAGCCTCTGATGTGAATTGCATCAGCATTTTCACACAAAAACATCATTCAGATTAACTAGATAAATGTAACTGACCGTTGTTTCCGTACTTTGCTACAGTAGTGAGCAAGGTACCCTTGTACTTGCCATATAAGTGGGTTCCATCGACAAACAACATTGGACGACATGAATGAAAACCCCGAAGGGACGAACCGAATGCTACAAAACAGCGCTTGAATCGGTTTCCAGCTGACAACTCCAACTGGCAGTCTGAAGTAATATCCCGACTCTTCAAGTGTTTGAAGTATCCGCTGAGTAAACTAAAAAAACTTGAACTATCTCCAAAAACTCCCCTCCTAGCCTTCTCTAAAGCATTCCATGACAAACGATAAGAGATGTCAAGACCGTAATCTTGTTTGACAGTCGATTGTATGGTTTTGGCTGTCAACGAATGGCAGGTCCGTAGAGAATCCTAAATTTCCTCTGCAATCAAATCTGATGTCAAATGCATGTGCCGCTTATGCTTATGCTTCTGGGAGAAAATAGGACTGCAAGTATGGTGCAGGACATACTTCTTGATCGTTATCAAGCTGGTTCTTGAGTCAATGGATGCATAAAGCCTCCATTTGCACCCACTTGTGAACTTATTTTCATAATAAGCAGTGATCTTATTTGCTGTGTTGTGCAGGTATTTAAAAGAAAAACCATGCTCTAACGTAAACTTGCACAAAGATAACCTCAGACCGGCAGCACCTTCTTCAAAAGCTTGACCCACTCCTGTAATAGCATTAACCCAACCAGCAGTAGCAAGTTATTTTTTTCTCTGATCAGAATTAACTAAACCGTTACTACTCTCCCCGCTAACTAGTTGATTGGGAGATGGTTCTCCCAAAATCAAGCTACGCTCTTTACGCTTTACACCACAATCCTTACCACCAGAGCTCTTATCAACAGAGCTTTTATTACCAGAACCCTTATCGAAGACGTGCTGTTCTATGAGAAAACTAACCCGTTTTAAACGCTCCAAATCAAGATATAACACCAACCCAACAAAATCATTCTGGTTATTAAAGAAACAATTATTGTGATCCCCACAGGAGTAGGTAATTAGGTAGTCACCTGTGGCAAGATCCTCCCATGTGTTCTTTATATAAGCTTGGATACTTTGAAAGCTTTCAAACTCCGTGAAAGGAACAATTGCGGTTTGGTGACCATATTTAAAAATACAAACTCGTGATTTGGACATCTCTTACCCTGGACAGAACAAGTTATTAGTTATTAGTCACAAAAACTATGTGCAAATTATTTACTACTGCATCAAACAATTCGCATCCTAACGTGCGAATTGTGTATACATACATCGAGCAATTCGCATCTTGTCCTGATATTTGTGTGTAAAAAAAGTCATGATATTTGTTTCGATATACAATATTCTAAAAAGTTATAAATAGTTCGCATCATAACGTGCGAACTGTGTAAAAAATTCTCTAAAGTCCTGGTATTTGTTTGAACACACACTACTCTATAGTTTCACATAGTTCGCATCCTAACATGCGAAACGTATGTAAACTTCGTTCATGTGATTCGCATGTCACCATGCGAATTGATCATACAATTAACATCTTTCTCATCGAATACACCAAACAATTCGCATCTTTAGTGTAAGGCCTGGACAACTAAAACTCGTAATCTACATATGAAATAAAAAACTAAAGCACTACAAAATTAGTATATAACATCAGAAAACAAGGACATAAGTATATAACGAACAATATTAAACAAACAATAACAGATCAATATAACCAAAAAAACAGAGAAAAGCTCGAAATCAGGCAATGGCGTCTAAAAACAGTAGAATATAACCTATTCCAACAATGAATAACTTTGAAATCGGTAGGTAATTACCTGAAAAGCAAGCAACACGATTACTTGTAAGCCAACAGATTCAAAAAAACCACGATCAACTCCTGTACGTAGAAAATACTGGTTAGACAGGACTAACACCACAACCTACTTAAATAAACAAACCTTCAATAGCTTCCGATCACCGGAAAATGTGATTTCAACCGGTCTTCGTGGTGGTTCGTAGGGTTAGGTGGTTAGAGCGGCTAACAAATTCAAATCTTCAAAAAGCTAGAAAAATAGAAAGAAAACATAAAATTATGTTTATATATTGGGTTAAGGGTACTTAGGGTATTAAAATAATATTAAGTTTTAAGTGACAATAAGATAGTTGAGTTGGGTATTAAGTAACAATTGATCAAATCTTCGGTAGTAAGTGACAATTGAATAGTTGAGTGGGTACTTTAGGTGCAATTTCCTTTTTTTTATTTATCAAAATTAGATAACGGATATCATTATTTTATCTGTTTAAAACTTCTATGAAAACTTGTATAATTTTTTTTAAACCAATTCAAAATATATATTGAGTGATATTAGTTTTTTCATCTTAAAATATAAAGCATACGGTATTTTTTTTTATTTTTTTGAATTACGGTTTAAAATATACGAATTTTTAAAATTTTAAATTATAAAGTAAACAAAAATAATATTGAAGGTTATTTTGATTTGTTAAAACCAATATCATAATTTTATCCCTTCATTGATTAAGTTTCGAATTTGATGTAGATAAATGACTTTATGATCTTATTTATTAGTTAATTAAGTTTCAAATTTGGTGCAGATAATTGAGTTTATGATCTTATCCGTTTCCTTTAAACATATTTTTCAAATTGTTCATTTTATTTACAATAATTTTATTTTATATAATAAATAAAAATATTATTTATGAATTCGTTAATTTTGAATATTTATTACTACCATAAATCTATCATCTTTCCTCCCCATACTTGTTTTTATAACTTCAAAATTAATTTATATTAATTTAATTCCAAAATAAAATATTTACCGCAAATCAATTTCTTATATTATTTATAACTTACCGGAATATTATATATATATATATATATATATATATATATATATATTACCAAATCATTAAAAGAATATTTGAATTCAAATAAGAAAATGTAAATATAGTTTAAAAAATATTATCCGTAAAATTGATAGCGAAATTAGAATATATCTAAGTAGTTCACAAATAAATATATTTTTAAATGGCAAACCCTTGTAACGATTCACGGGTATATATTAATCTGGATAAGATATATTTACTCTTCTATTTTGAATTTGGTTTTAGATATATTTAATAATCTTGGATTAAATCAGATAAGCATTCAAAGATTAGCTTTCGTCTAAGAACATGACTTCAAAAGAAATGGTAGGAGTTGCTTTTTTATCTTATTTTTTTTATCAAATTAGATAATCAATATTCTCATTTTATATGTTTGAATCGTTCTTTTAAAATATTTTTTGTTAAAAAAATTCAAAACATATGATTAATGGTACTAATTTTGTTAATCTTAAAAAAAACAAAAAGTATTTTAGGATTTTTTTTTCGAATTACGGTTTCAAAAATACGGATTTTTTATTTTTTTATTTTATAGGACGTGAAACCTTTTTTATTTTGTTAAATGCAAAACTTTTTTTTATTTTGTTAAATGTAAAACTTAGATAATCTTTCAAATTTTGATGTAGATAATTGAGCTTATGATCTTATATGTATACTTGTTAGTATCGCGATACGTATCGTCTGTATTGCGATACATATCGGATTCTAAACCACCAACGATACGTATTTTATTATGTGTCGCTAAGATTGTGTATCAGAAGAAGATTATGTATCGGAAGATATATATGAGCTGTTATCGTATTATCGCACAATAATTTTTTCCTTTTCAAAATTTAAAAGTTTTGAAAATAAAAAATAGTATTTGAATGTAAAATTTTGAAGTTAACTGTTTGTTTAACTAATTAATATATGTGATTCTATGCATTTAATTTCAATGGTTTGAACCAATTAACTAATTTTATCACACACGTCTAATCAATAATAAAAACACGAGACACTTGTTACTTTATCTCAATTATTAAAATATGAAGATAGAGACTAACTACTATCTAAAGATATTAAACAAATATATTAATTTAAATTTAATTTTAAACTGTAAAATAACCTCGAGGAAATAATATTGAAAGTCTTTTATGCCGTAGGATACATAAAAAAAGTCTGTAAAAGCAAAAGTCGCTTCTTTCTAAACTTTTCCTTCTCTCACGTAAAGCTTTCTTACTTCAAATTTGTTTCATTATCTTTTCTTTCTCAAGTTTCTTTTAGTTAATCCCATTCAAAAATATTAATAAAGTGAAACATCATCTTATATATATCACCGTATCTATCTATATGATATTATTTGCGATACACGATACGTAAAAAATCAAAATCGATACACGATTTGATAACTATGCTTATCTGTTAGTTAATTAAGTTTCAAATTTTATTGTAGATAGTTGAGCTTATGATCTCATATGTTCTGTTCGTTAATTAAGTTTCAAATTTTTTTGTAGATAGTTGAGCTTATGATGATATATTAATGGTTTTTGAGTATTTATACGGTGACTTGACAGTTTGATAGGTTCATACCAAACCGTTCTGCTATGGACTTCGGCTATGCACATTACATGCTGACAGAAGGGAGGAAAAGGAATGAAAACCGAGCACCTTGTTCGGCTTCAACAGAGGCCTATCGCAAAATATTGGGAGAAGCTCTTAACATGAACACGAATTTTAGCTTTTAATAACAATCCTCCTGTAGAACCAGCTTCTCATCACGTATTAGCTCACCATCCTAAATCTGTAAAGCCTCGCAGATACATACCCAAAGTAAGTGAAATATTATTGTCTTTATATACAAGTGAATGGATACTGTCCGACCCCATGGATCAATTTTATAATTTGCAATCAAGTTTTGTATATCAATGTGATCCTGTTACAGGTAGCTGAGAGAACGTTCGATGCGACTGCCTTCATTGACGATTTCTCCTTAAACCTCCTGGATTGGGGCGGTAGTCATTCTTGCAATTGCTTTAGGAAGCCTCATATATTTGTGGGATCCTTCTAGTGGCTCAACCTCCAAACTTGTCACTATCGATGAAGAAGATAGCCCCGTCACGAGTGTCAACTGGGCTCCTGATGGTTTGAAAATCGCCATCAGTTTAAACAACTCTGAAGTTCAGATATGGGATTGTAAATCAACCAAACTGGTACTAAATAATTTCATCTACTTATATTTGAGTAATAAAAGCTTTGGACATTAAGAATTTTATGATATGTTTGTGCAGTTAAGAACTTTGACACACGGTCACAAAGGGAGAGTGGGCTCACAGGCATGGAACAAGCATATACTTACTACAGGCGGTACGCACGGTCGAATAGTCAATAACGATATTAGGGCTAGATCGAACATTGTCAAAATGTATAGGGGACATAGTCAAGAAGTGTGCGGGCTGAAATGGTCTGACTCCGTCCGACTATTAGCAAGTGGTGGCAACGATAGTTTACTTCATATACGGGACACATCAAAGTCTTATTCAAATTCAACCGCGCAATGGCTTCACAGGCTTGAAGATCATACATCTGCAGTCAAGGCTATTGCGTGGTGTCCTTACCGAGAGAACCTGTTGGCGTCTGGAGTGATAGTTCGATTAGGTTTTGGGATACTCATATGGGTACTTTTTTGAATTCGGTTAATACTGGGTCTCAAGTTTGCGCCTTGCTATGGAATAAGAATGAGAAAGAGTTGTTAAGTTCTAATGGAGTTGACCCTAATCAGCTGACCCTATGGAGGTATCCATCAATGGTGAAATTGGCCGAGCTCAGTGGTCACACATCAAAGGTCCTTAGCAAGACCCAGGTACATATCAAATAAATTAAAGCTAAATAAGTTCTAATTTTATTTTTCTAAACATACATTAGAATAATTTTTTGATGATTCTTGGTAGGGCTGTTATCCGCTTCGGTCCGGGTTTGACGATTCCGGACTGAACCGCTTAGTTTTCGTTTCTAATTTTAGGAACAAGACCGGACCGCTAAGATTTCAGTTTGGTTTGGTTTGGTCCGATCAGTTTTGTCTAATTCGGTCAAACTTAGTCGTTTTTCTTCGGTCCGTTTCGGTTCGGTCCCATTTTGATGTGTTCCGTTATCAGTCCGGTAATTTTTTAAATCCAATCATAATTGGATTTATAATTTTTTTATAAAAAAATTGTATAAAAGTTAAAGTTTAGAAAACCATAGGTTTAACGGTTTTGTTGGTTCGATTTTATCGTTTCAGTTCCGTATCGATTATATAAGCTTGTCTGTTTTATCAAATTGGTTCTAGTATTTTATCGATTTTATCAGCTCAATTCCAAACCGGTTTAGTGTTTTGGTTCCTTAACAATCTCAATTTTTAAAATGAAACCACAAACCCAACCGTTAAGATGTTATCGATCCATTTTTTATCAGTTTAGTTCTTGTCCGGATCCAATTGTCTATAACCGTTGACCGCCTAATTCTAAGTAAAGCTCAAGCTTGACTTAAAACTTTTAGGGCCAAAAAATATTAAATTAATCATTAAAACTTTTTTGAGCCCAACCCAAAACATAAATCCTCGAGCTTGAGCCGAGCTTTCACTGAGTCTTAGTAAATGTCTTGGTTCCATTCTAGTTTGATTATATATTCTTATATTTGTTATAATAAATGTATACTATTTTAAAGCCCCGAGTGTTGCACAGTTGCAACAGTGACAGGAGATGAATGCATAAAAATTTGGAATGTATTCGGATCTCCGAACGCAAATACTAAATCGACATTTAAGTCCAGCCCCGAGCCATTTGCCTGTACTGGTCTAATTAGATAATGCAAAATTAGTGTTTGCCTCCGGAATTGGTGATATGATATCCATATTGGCAATACGTCAATATATCCATTCAACCACTTTACTATCAAAAGGTAAGATATTTTATCTTTTTTAAAGAGAAATTGTTTTATGAAACAAATTTATTTCATTTTTTTCATCTATCTTGTTAATTTGTTCTCACATTGGTTTGATATTAATTATATTCTCAGAGATCAGATCGTTAAACAGCATCAGAATTTTTAAAATGTAGTTGGATCCCCAGATGGTCAAGGTAAGGCACATCATCAGGTCTAATCGAATGAAAACACCGATATGATTTTGAGCTTTTATGGATTTTGGACAGAGAATGACAAACTCCGGAACCTGCGAGAGTCGGAAGGGGGCATTGACTCGAAAATGGACACAAAATCAAATTTATGCTATTTTTTCCCTTTCAATTACATAATATATTATGTAAAAAACACTATATACTCAAATTATGATAATGAAAAGTCATTTTTATAGGTGAGAAAGTAATCTATTGACGTATGGATTTTGGTATAAGTGGCAAGTTTTTTTTATTGACACATGGATTGTTTTTTATTAAGAAGTGGTCCAATTAATGCAGAATATAAGTTTTTGAGAATTTTATTTAAACAAAAAAGCTAAGACATCATTTTAAACTTGTAAAATATGATTTTATTTCATTAAAAAAATTAGAAGCATTTTATATAAATTGTTTTTTTTATTTAACTTGCATAGTTATCTAATTTATATAATTAATTGTGATTATAATACATCTTCACGCGAATTTATTTACGGATATTACAAATGACATGTGGACATAAAAACTATTATATATATTGTGATAAAGTGATGAGTTATAATGCTCACATGTATGGACCAATTGTTTTTTTCCAGATCATGAATTATATTTTCTAAAACATAGAGTGCAAGAAGCTCTTATTAAAAAATTGAAAGTAATTTCGGATGAGAGAGAAAAATCAACTATACAACACTAAAACCGTTAATAGCTAACGAAATTTTGATACTGACTGGTATTTGAGCAATGCACAATTGAGTTTAGATATAAATAGGTAAACCAATCACAAAATTAGTCTGCATCTCTAGTTTTGTAAAATCTTAATCAATACTGTAATATTATTACGACTCTAAAAATCATATGCATTCACAATAGTCTACATAAGTTAATGAATTAAAGAAGGATAATCCAAATCTCATAATATTCAAGGTTACTATCACGTTTCAAAAAGGGTAAAGCTAGAAAAAACCATATTTTGATAGATTTCTCACCCTACCCCTCTTTTTTTCAACTCAATTTTGAATTTCCTAATTTATCATTTTCACCTTAACTAATTAAAAACATGCTATTTACTCCCTAAAATTTTATAGAATCTGAAACCCTCAAAAAATTACCCTAAACCCACCATTTACAACCCTAAAACAAACATTCCACAACCCAAATCCACAAAATCGATTATGTTTTTAAAAGCATGATTTTGGCATGATTTTAGACTTTGTTTTCATAAATTAATGTTGTAGAGTTGTTTGTTACAGGCGGATCCGTCGATTTTAGCTTCGAGTTTGTTGGAAATGGTGCTGTTAGGATAGATCTAGGGTTTGGCCGTGTGCAGGTGTTCGTCGCACGCAATCCTGCTATCAGATTTGTTTTAGTCGCACGAACGTGCGATCAGGATGGATGTTTGTCGCATGCGACCGTAGTACTTATGTGGTTGCTTGTTAAAAGCATGATTTTGGCACGATCGAGCACGACGAACACCTGCACACAGCCAAACCCTAGATGTATCTAAACACCACCATTTACAACAAAATCAAAGCCAAATCGACAGTTTTGTATGTGACAAACAACTCTACAACACTAATCTATGAAAATGAAGCCTAAAACCATGCTTTTAAAATCAGAATCGAAAAACTTAATTTTTTACAATTTAAACACAACGGAATCTTGAAAATATTTATAGTGGAAGGCTTGTATGGTTTATCTTAATGTATTGAAGAAAAGATTGAGTTAAATGTGAGTATCGGGAGAGGAGAATTTGAAAAGACTATCACAATTTTGTTTATGGTATCTGGAGCTCAGAGTTCTTATAATGTTATGATATGAATAATTTAGTTATATAAAATGGAAGTAATATCGTCATCTCTTCATAAACGTGTAAAATATACAATCAATGAATGAATAAGAATGATCCAAGGAAACTAAGAAACACTTATAAATTGTTATTGTTATATTTTTCTCCAAATAACGTAATATTTTCACAGCATCAAGAGTTTTCGAAACTAAATAATCTTGTGAACCAGTCGTAATAGAGAAAGAAGATGAAATTGATGATCCACAAGAAGCCTGAAATGAAACTGGAGTATTAGAAGAAATAGAATGAAAAAAATTATGAAGACGGGAATGAAGATTGAAGAAGAATTCAAAAAGAAATTCATAAATTGTTTGAGAGAATATTGATCTTTTTTGGGTGTAATATTTCTAAGTTTGTCCTGAATTAGCAATAGACATCAGGTTAAGGCCTATATGTTAGAAAGGAAGATTTTTTTGGTTGAAAACTTAGAAGCTATTGTTAAAGAAATTGACCAGCTATTAAACGTATAGCATATCATAGAATCAAAATATCCATCATGGTTAGCAAATCCAGTGTTAGCCAAAAATAAAAATGCACAGTGGAAGATGTGTGTTGATTTTACTGACCTTAAATGAGCTTGTTCAAAATATTTTTTTTCCTTTGCTTAATATTTATCAATTTGTAGATGCAAAACCTGGTCATAAGTATATCTTTTATGAATTCTTATTGAGGTTATAATCAAATTAGAACACATCCAAATGATGAAGAAAGTATTGTCTTTACGACAAAAAAAATGATTGTAATGTTAAAAGGTAATCCCATTTGGTTTTTAAAATGTTGGAACAACATATTAGAGACTTGTTAATCATATTTTTGCTAAGTATTTAGGCATAAATTTAGAAAATTATATAGATTATATGATAATTCAGACTAATAAGGCAAGTTAGCATAAAATTGCATTGTATGAAACCTTCGGGAATATAAAAAAATATAATTTTAATCCGATGAAATGTTATATTGAGGTAAATTTAGGTAAACTTTATCAGTTTTATAATAAATAAGAAGGTAATTGGAGCTCATATTAGTCAAATAAAAGCATTATTATTGATAATTTCTCCACCAAAATCCATCAAATAAGTATGAAAGTTGACGGAAATATTGGCTGTTTTGTCAAGATTTGTATCAAGAGCGCGAGGTAAAACGTAATTATTTTGCGATATTTTAGAGAAGCTAAGATATTTCTTGGAATAATGATTATGCTAATTAATTTAATGATTTGAAACAATATTTAAGTTAGCCTGAAATTTTGATGACAGCAAAAGAAAGCAAGCTTTTGTTTTTGTATCTAGTAGGGTCTAAGTTTTTCGTTAGCAAGGTGTTAGTATGATAAGATGGTGGAATTTATAAACTAATTTATTATGTAATTACGACATTTGTTGATGTATAAACTAGATAATTAAACTTAGAAAAGTTAGCCATTTGTTTAGTTCTATCAGCAAGGAAAATACGGTTGAATTTTCAAACTCATGTCATTATTGTTAGAACTTTTTTCTCGTTGAAAAGCATCCTTCATAAAATGGATGTATTTGGGAGATTGACAAGATGGTCAACTGAGTTGGATGGATATAAAATCCAGTTTGAACCATGATTAGTAATAAAATCCAAAACGATGGTTGAATTTATCAACATGTTTGGAGAGGAAATAGATAAAATGGAAGAACATGAACCGACAAAATATAATTTGAAGGATATGGAATGGGTTATTCAAGTTGATGGATTTTGTGGTGTAAATGGTAGTTGAGCTGGTCTTGTTTTGACAGTTCTGGAGGGGAGATGAAATTAAGCAAGTTATTAAATTCATATTCCTCACTACTAATAATGAAGTAGAATATGAAGTTGTGTTGGCTGTAATGAGATTAACTCATACTTGTGGGGAAAAAATCCTTTATTTATTATCTGATTCTCAATTCGTGGTTGGTCATTCCCAAACAAATTTGGATTAAAACCAGAAAATATGAGAAAAATATATGGAATAAATGAATTTTAAAAATGGTATAATGATCAAGTTCCAATAATTAGAATATAACAAAGTAGATTTCGTAGTAACATTTGGTAGTGTAGAATATAATTTGTTGGTAATAATACAATAAATGCCGTTAGTTTTTAGAAATTTAGAAAAATGAGGAGTAATATGAGTATATAATGATGATTGGTGACAAGAATATCTACTATTTTTTAAAGATAATATTATGCCATTTGAGAAATCTTAAGCTCGTGCATTACGATTGCGTGTTGAAAGTATGTTATCATTGATGGGTTTTAATATAAAAAAGTGTTACATTGCCTTTGTTACTATGTTTAGAAAAGAAATAAGCTTTGTTCAGTTTAAAATATTTGCATGAGGGAGAAATATCTGCGCACTATGAATATTGTGAATTGATATGAGGTTTTATCTTGGCATGCTTTTATTCACCAACATTTTCAGTCGATACAAAGTTGTTGGCAGAAAATTGTGATCATTGTTAGTGTTTTGCTAATAAAATTCGTATTCATAGGGAGGAAATATGATCAAATCATGCCACGTGTTAATTTGTTACATGGATGATTGATTTAGCATGACCATTACTAATGGCGACAAGAAAAATACAAATTTTATTAATGGTTGTTGATTATTTTACAAAGTAGGTGAAAGCAAAGGCATTAACAAAACAAGGTCATAACAAGTTTGTAAATTTTTGCAATCTTGCATTTTGAGTTGTCATGAAATTCCAAGGATGTTAATGACAAATAAAGAACCTCATTTTCAAAATGATATGGTAACAACCATTTATAGAAAATATGGTACATGATTTACTATATGCTTGAAATTATTTTGCTGACAATATAGTAATCCATCTAGAAGTTCTCTAGATTCAGCTGGATGAAGGATTGTTTTTACCAAATATAGTACCTCTAACATAAATGAGATCACCATTTTCATTTCTCAAAACAAAACCACTGCTAGCCTCACCGTTAGAAAGATATGAAGCATCACAATTCAATTTCAAACGATTTGTTAGTGGAGGATGTCATTTAATATATAGACAATGTTTCTTATTTGATAAGTGATTAAAGCAATACATGTCATAAGCAATTTTTAAGTCTCATTTCCAATGTTTATGTTTGATAATGTTAAAGGTATAAAGAGATGATATTATATATAAAATATTATTAATTATATTTTTGGATGAGAACTTAATGTTATTATATTCTGATTTGTTTCTAGCACTATAAATAGCCTAAACAATTATTGGAGGTAAAATAATTATAATGTGTGTTTGTTAAGCAGTGGAAAGGAACCAAGAGCTAATAACGTGGTTTATAGCCATGTGATTGCCTATATTAATGTTAAACAGATCAACAAAATGTTTCCAAACACCCCAAGAAATGAGACAAGATACAAAGAGGTGATTAAAGTTTTCTAGGTTTCGACAATGTTGACATTTGGATGCTAAACTAAAACCTTTCATTTAAATGAAATAATTTACTGATATTGAATTTTTTAGGATCCTCCAAATAGTGAAAGAGAACTTCTTTGGAGTGGTATTGTTCCAATATTATTTAGTACAGTATATTTTTTCCTTGTTCCTGATTTCATTCTAAGTATATTTGAGGGAAAAATTGTCATTAGATGATAATGTCCACAGAATAACATTGTGGTTAAGGATAGAAGATGTTTTTTTTTTAATTTAGTTGATGTCAAATTGAAGGGAATTGTACCTTAGTTTGGCTAGATTCCAATAATTATTTATCCAAAATTCAGAAATTTTAACTTGGTTATACCAATAGTTATTATCATTTGGGGTAGAGTGATCAGGGGGTGAGAATGGCTCCATTTGTCGAGACAGAAATTAATGTTGCCTCTACCAGAATGCTAGTATATGTATTTCTCTACTGATTCTTTATTTTGTTGATCTTTTTCCAAACTTTACAATCTTTTTGTTTATGGTTTGTTTGTAAGGGATGGACTTTAGAACATTATATAGATTGCATAAATTTTGACCCATAGTGTTTGATTTTCTCTGAAATTTAACCACAATTTGTAAGATAGGTTGTTTGAATGTCTTCGATTTGTCTAATGTTTAAGACATTTTCATCATATGGTTTACAGATTTTTGTCTATTCTGACCATATTATCGGTTTAGTAGTTTCATTGTAACCCCAAAAGAATTTGTTCAGTAGTTTATTTTTTCTTGATATAACATTTTTAGGTAGTTCAGTACTTTTCATATAATAGATTGGATAAGCAAGGAAGATCGATTTGATGAGAATCAACCTCCCACAAAGAGACACGATTTTAAACTTTGATTCTAATATTTTGCTTCTTATTTTCTCAATAAGATTGTCAAAATAACAGTAATTGATGTTTAAATGGACTGTTATGTCAAGGTATTTGAAAGGTAAATAGTTACGTTTAAAATCCAAGGTAGTTATCATAGAATTAATTATGGATCTATTTATGTGAGAATGAGATATAAAAGTTTTTTTAGATATGTTAACTTGTTGACCAGACATGTTTTGATATAAGTCAAGAAAATCACAAATTTTCTTAACATTATTAATGGATCCATTTGTAAATACAATTATATCACATGCGAAGGCTACGCATGGAATGATTATTGACCATCTCGAAATAATAACCCATAGTAGTGTAATGTTGAGTGAGTTTTTTAATTCCTCTTATTAAAAATTCTTCAGCAATGATGAACAAGTTGGGTGATATTGGATCACCCTGCCTGACATCATTGCATGAATTTAAGAAACCAAAAGAGGTGTCATTCATTATAATTGAGAAGAATACATTTTCGATGCATATTTTGATTAGATTAATAAATTATGAGCTGAATCCAAAGGCTTGCACAATGTTATATATGAAATTTAAGTTTATCCTATCAAATGCTTTTTCCATATCAAGATTTATTATTATGTTATCTCCCTCTTGTATTTTTGTTTAAGTCATGTGTTAACTCTTGTGTTATTAAGATGTTTTCTTGGATATTCTTGTTATCAAGAAAAGTACCCTAATCATCTGAAATGATTTTGGGGAGGATTTTGGAAATTATATTGTTGATGATCTTGTATAGTATTTTATTGAATATTGTACAATGGCTGATAGGCCTGAATTCTCGCCAAGTGTTTGGATAATTTATTTTAGGAATTAGGAATATTACAGCTGCAAAGATGCTTTATAAGTATAGAGAGTGTTGAAATAAGCTGTAATAGCTTCAAATAGTTTATTTTTAATGGTTGTCAAGTATGTTTGAAAGAATCTGGAATTGAATCCATCAACTCCAGAGATACTATTTGGACTAAGATTAGTAATTATGGTATATATCTCATCCATTGAGGGATTTATCATTATGAGATGATTTTCTTGGTCTGTTATTAATTTAGAAATAATGACATCGATGATACTTAAGTTTGATTGGCTGCTATTGCAATTTAATATATATTTTTAAATAGGTTACAACTACTTCTCCTATTTGGTTTCGGTCTTCTTTCCAAGTATCATTAATTGTTATTCCACAAATTCTATTTATTTTCCTTCTCTTGTTAATAAAGTTATGAAAACATTTGGTGTTCTTATCACCATACTTAAGCCAAAGTGATGCACTTTTTTCTCCCAATATGTTTCTTCTCTGGCAAGCAAGTTTTAAGTGGATAGCTATGGATTTATAGAGATTGATTTTGTTTTTTTATTATTATATTCTTCTAAGTTTCTTTCAGTAATTTTGACATATTCTTCTACTTTTGCAATATTATCGAAAATATTTCCAAATATCTCTTTATTTTAAGTTTTAAGTGAATGTTTGAGTCTTCTGAGCTTTAACAAAAAAACATGAATGGGGTTGCCAAATATGGGTTCTTGCCAGTTGGTTTCAACAGTTTTCATGAATCTTTATTGAAAGATGTTTTAGGTCTGGATGTAGTTGATGATTTTGAAATCACTAAGGGTGAATGGTATGAGCCAGTTCTGACCATATGCTTCAGCCTAGTGATGTCAAAATATTCAGTCGAGTGGGTAATGTGTAATATTATGTCAAGTATTTTTCATTTATTGTTGTTTGACCATGTAAAATTAGATCCTGAGTAGCCAGGATCATTAAGATTATAGTCCATTAACATGTTGTTGAATTCATTCATACCTCTCAAACAGAAGATGAAACATGTCAGTTGTTCAGTTGCTTTAGAGATAATGTTAAAGTCACCAGTAATAAGTCAAGGAAGTTCTGTTTCTGAGATTTGTCTTAGATGATCCTACAGATGCAATCTCTGGGATCTAGTGCATTTTGTATAAACAATAGAGACCAGGACTTCTTTGTTGGAAGAAGGATGGTTCACCATATAATCTAAATTTTGAATTGATTTCTCTTAAATAGGCATATTTTATTTTTAATATTTGCAAATTTTGTTTCAATCCCAATTTTAAAAACTATTTTAACTATTTTATTATTAGAGATCATTGGCTCTTGAAGATCAATGAAATATGTGTTCTCTGTTTGTACAATAGCTTTTATCCTTCTTATGGTACCTTGGTTACCTACTTCTCTTGCATTCCAATTTTATAAGGTTATGGTCATTCTAAATTTAATTTAGAGGATTTATCCGATCATTTGAAATTAGAGGTTTGTTAATTAAATTTCTTTTCAGGATTTTAATATTTGGTTTGGTTGAATTTTTAGTTTCTTTTTTGGTGATTTCTTTTTTGGAAATTGCTTTGTTCATTTCATGATAAGAGGGAAGGCTAATAGTTGGTCTGGTCTTGAGTGAATCAAGTTCATTATCAAAAATATTCTCTTCATTTAATATGTTAAATGAATTACGAAAGGTAATAGATTGAATAACTTCAGTTACCTCTCTATCAGAAATGTCAAGGGGGTCTTTATCTTGATTAGGAGTAAGAATTTTATCATTTTAAAATGAATTTTGCGGTTTTGAGGATGGAGAGATGGTTACATTTCCTGTATTAGTCATATTTGAGGTTAAGTTTGGTTCAATTTGAAGATAATAAGTTTTTGAAAACTGTTAAAATTTCATTTTTCTTCTTTACTTGTTGGTGTTTTATTTTCAAAGGATTCTTGTTGATCCTTAGAGGATGGAAAGTTGATATATTATTGGTTTGAACCAACAATAAGAGATTTTAGTTTCTTAACCCATATTTTCATTGGTTGGTTTGATGATTTTTAAGGATGTTAATTGGGTCATGGATGTTGGGGTTTTTTTAGATGTTAAGGGCTTTATCATTAGTTTTTTTACATTGACTAGCATTGTGACCCAAATTTTTACATGTTTTACAATAGATATGCTTATCATCATAAGTGAAATCCTACCAAAAACCATCTTGGTCTCCAAAACTGATCCAGATTTTGTGTGGAAGAGTTTTGTAAACATCAGCAACGATCCAAGTTTTACAAAGATTAAAGCTTGCTCTGTTATTTTAGGAACCCATATTGCCAAAGACAATCCAATTTCTTTGGCTATATAAGTTACTGAATCATTATTGTATAGAATTTCATGTATTTTAGGAATAAATATCCAGATTGAGTCAGAGGGGACTCTAGTCTAGGATTGAAATCGGAGATCATTTGAAGATTCTAAAAGAAAATTGACCGACTAATCTAACATTACGTTTCCAGAAAACATTTAATATCAGCTATTAGGTAAAACTCAATGAAGAAATACCTATAGTCTGAAATTGAGACACTAAATGCACCACAAAACCTAAATTATCCTAAGTATGATTTGAAGTCTTCTAAAGATGTCTCCTGGAGGAGAATTTAGGAACTAGGTGTATTTTAGAAAAAGAAGATAGAAAATCCTTATTTGATTCCTAGAATGTGATGGCTCTATAGTCTTCTCTTATCTTCGTGGATGACTTTTTCATGCTTGAATTTCTTTCTTGAGCTTTCCAGAATGTCTGCAAACGATTTGTGTGTTGAGTAGATGTTCATCGGGAGATTTTCTTAATTGTTAGTTGGACACATATCGAGAAATGGATTGTTGATGAGGACTGGAGAGTCCGCTCCTTCGTTAAGTGTCTTCTGTGTTGACACCAGGAGAGGAAAATCCTCTTGCTGTGATATATTCTTCTGGAATTCTTGAATTGGGTCTTTGAGAGATTTTGATTTTGAGAGGATTTCAATTGGTTTGGTGGTGTCTCCTTCTTGTTGAGAGTTTAGATTGACCTCAAAGTGAGATCTTTGGTGAGGTAAGGCCATCGATTTGGTGGTTTCTCTTCAATGTCGGTAGTTGGTTTTGAATCTTGATTTTAGAGTTTGATATTCTTGGAGAGAGAAGCCATCCAATCACCTCATATGTTTTATTTTTCATCTAACTATTCACTAATTTAATTTTAAACCCAATATACTTTTAATATATAAATAATAAAACAGAGATGTCATTTATTATTAATTACATATTATAATCCACAAAATATAATATGGATAAAATTGAAAACTCATAGATTAAAAAATTTGGTCCATTAAAAATTTAATGAATATTTTTATTTTTAATTTGAAAAATTATTAAACCTTATTACGTGGTTCAAATCCAGATTTCTAATTTTCATTATTAAAGATCGTTTTTTTATTTCTCACTTTATATCATGCTCTTAGTTTTCGTACTATATTATCATTCTATATTTAATATCCTATTAATAAATAATTTTGATGTATAATAATAAACAATATTAATATTGCATACGTGATTATTTAAATTATCGATTTAATGTTTATTAAGTCATTGGTTTTCAAATTTTAACATATGAACTAAAATATTAAATTATTATATATATATATAAACACATTTATAAAATGTTTAGAAACACATTTATAATGATCATACTTTTAACTAAAGTTGTAGAACATATTTATTTTAAAACATATTTATCGAATGGATAATATACTAATAAACATCCATACTCAAAACTATTTACATATAACAATTCAGAGTTTGAGAAAGTATTAATAACAACATGATTTTGAAACTAAATTACTCATAATAATCTCGTGAGTTTTTTTAATATCTAACATACCTCGTGTTTTTATTACGATCTTGATTTATTTGTTTTTTTTGTTTGATCAATATGTTCTTCAGTTTTAGATTAGCTTTTCTTTCATACTTCAATCAAGATTTTTCTCCAATTGTGGTTTGTTTTTTATTTTATTCTTCTGTATTTATCGATCGCTTATTGATTCACATGTGATTTTTCCTAGTTATTTTGTTGTTGTTTTATGATTATATGATTGTTTTAGTAATGTTGATTCTTTGATTTCGTACATTCATGTAAATATTTTGACTAATGTCTGAAGAGATAGAATTTTGGAAAACATATATATATATATATATATATATATATATATATATATTGGTTTTGGTGGTTTGGTTGCGTAGTAATGAATATTATAGTTGCGTAATTAAACACTGCATTGGGTTGCGAAAATTATTTACTTTTTGGTTGTGTAATTAGTAATGCATTTGGTTCCAAAATTACCTGTATCTCGGTTGCGTAATAGTCTAAACTTATATATGTATTGTTTATTTTTTAGGTTTATAATTTCCTCATTGGTTGTTTTAAAATAAAATAATGAGGTTTATGCTCATCTACTTAGTACTTTAAAAAGTTATGAAAATATGTTTGATTTTGTAATAAGCAAGTGGGATTGGCTGGTCAAAGATCGTTTTAGGTTCACTTATTCATTTGATGAATATAAAAACTATTTATCTGTTGTTAAAATTATTTTGTACCATTGGTTGGAATAAATGTCAATATATTGTTATTAAGATTGGTAAAATTGTTGAAACTAGAGATTTAGGTGTTGATGGTGTTGATTTAGATAATGTTATAAAGTATAATTACATAATATTGGTTCAATTATTGAAGATAATATACCAACTTAAGAAACTAGTCTGGGTGTTTGTTTTTTTTAATATAAGAAAAAGAGTTTACTGCTAGAAGTTGGATCGATGGTGTTCAAAGTGTAGGGAAAGTATTTGAAGGTGGAATTACATATTTACGTGTGGCTTTATCTTAATATATTATCGAGCATTGATTTATTTATAAATTCATTAATCGTTAGAGAGCAAAATTAATTATTCATTGTTTGACGAAAGAGACCAAAAGATGTCCATGAAAGCATTATACTTTAATTGATTAGCCAAAAAGATATATGGTTATCAAAAAATATGTTCGTAATCATAAGTGTTATCTTGGTTTCTCAATGGAAAATAAAAATCATTTTACGTCCGATTTGATATCAAGCACGATAAGTGATGATATTAGATCAAGAAGTGGTATCACTCCCAAAATAGTTCAAAGTTTTTTCAAAAACAATTATGGTTTAGATATTTCTTATCGTATGTCATTGATAGCCTTGGAGAAAGTTAAAAGAAAAGTCTACAAAAATAGTTCTAGTTCTTTTAACTTATGAAAAGGTTATTTATAAACCTTAAATACTCTAGACGTCACAAGTGATTTTATATTGTACTATGATGGTGGAAATTATTTTTATACGATATTTTATAGCTTACAGAGTTTGTTTTTAAGAGTTTTACTCTTGCCGCTAGATGTACTTTATTGATGATATATTTTTTAGTGTACATATATAGGGGTTTTACTCTCTACAATAGCTAAATATGATTTTAATAAAAATATGTTTAAATACAAAATTAGGGTTTTGTTGTGAAAATATAGGATTTTATTTTGATTGCATAGTTATGTGTTAGGTAGTTGCGAAATTAAGTACAAATGGGTTGCAAAATTAGATTTTGGAATGTGAAATTAGAGATTATATAATTGGTTTTTAAATTACTTTATTCAATTGATACTTATTAGTTATTACCCTTATATCTTCTATATGTCTTGTTCTAGTAGCATTTTTTTGTTGGTGTGAAGATTGTGATAATTGGTAATGTTTTTTGAAGGCATTAAAGCCTCATTTATTTGGTCGTCAAATCACTTTTATATATGATCGTCACCTAGGTATTGTTACTATTGTCTAAATTTGTTTTTCTCATAGCTACCATACATACTGTCTTTATCATCTTATTAGGAATCTAAAGCATGCGTTGAGACGTCCACCAATGGATTTAAGGAAGAATATTGTCAATATTTTGAAATATTATGCTTATGCATCCAATGAGAGTTTATTCGATTTACATTTACGTGAATTTATTTAAGAATATGATCATAAGCACTTAACTTCATGAAAACATACAGATGCACGTTATTTTAGGTAAACATTATGGTTTTACAGCTTCGACCAGCTAAGTCTTATAATAATCAAATCAAATAATTTTGCATCCTACGTATTTCAGATTTATTATAGTTAATTTGGGTTATGCTTATGACTCAGATATCAAAGTGTTATTTTGATTATTTGCGTTAGAATTAAAATATTGGTTATGATATTGAGAAAAAAAAATTAAAAGTAACGTGGAAGAAGATCGTACGTGGTTTTTTTTGGTAATCTACGGAAGTAGTGTTTGAAGTTCAATCGAAATAGACAATGGTTGTTAATATTTTAAACTGTTTACTTGTGGTAGTTTGGAATTAAGTGTTTCATTTGTTCTTATGATTGTGCTGCTATATCTAGCGTCCAAGGGAATCTTTCGGCATATGTGGAGGCATGCTATATAATAAGTTCCTATAAGGAAACTTACTCTTGGGGCATACCAAATTTATTTACTTTTGGTGAAGCTTATAGTTCAAATCCACCTCCTATTGTTCTTCCACCTAGCTTGAAAAGGAGAATAGGAAGACCTAAGAAGAAACATATTATATCCAATGTAAAGAGTTTCTTCATAAATTAAAGTACGGGCGTTGTAAAAATCATGTTCATAATAGAAGAACTTGTGAAGAAATATATAAAACAACAATTTTTTTTTTCTTTCAATTGGTTTAATTCTTTTTTTATCATTATAATGAATTGTTTGTTATATAGTTTGGAATTATAAATTTTTAAGCTATGAAAGTAAATATTTGTTAGTTATGTACAAAATTATGCTATAATGGATTGTAGAAATAGAGAGCTATTGTGAAAAAATATATTAGTACATTTAGTTGT
This sequence comes from Limnanthes douglasii subsp. nivea, assembly GCA_036936605.1. Lineage (NCBI taxonomy): Eukaryota > Viridiplantae > Streptophyta > Magnoliopsida > Brassicales > Limnanthaceae > Limnanthes > Limnanthes douglasii. The sequence goes on from JAUPFV010000004.1 coordinate 261,918,000, forward strand.
AAAATTACATTATAAACGAATGCATAATTACGTTTTAAATGGTTGTAAAATAATAACTTTTGTTGTGTAAATAGACATTTGTTTTGAAAATATAATTTTAATAGGGGTGCAAAATTATGGTTTAAGTGGTTGCGTAATTACGTTATAAATTGTTGCAGTTATGAAATAACAGTATACAAATATTATTGTGTTTGATGCACGATCTTCTTCTGTGTGACGCAAGATGTCTTTACTAATGGTTATGAAAATAAATAGATTTTCCTGTTTTAGTTTTTCAATATTATCTTCAACAATAACATTTGATTATTCCACTTCTTTAATTTTTTTCCGCTGGGTTTAAAGATTGCGTAATTGTGAGTAACTTGGTTGCGTAATTGTGAGTAACTAAGTGCTAGTGAAGTGCATATATACATGCATTTAAATTGTGAAAAACGTTTTTATGTTTGAAAAACAAAATAGAAAGTTGCTATGAAAACTGACTGTAAGTTAGATGCACAATTACGTTAAATATTGTTACGAAAAACTCTTTTAGTATAAAAACATAAAATAAACTAGATATGGAAAATTACCTTCACTTTCTTGCGTAAATACGTTCAATAATATTGAAAAAAAGAAAAACATCATTTAGAAGCTTTAAACATATACATAAGTATTTCTTAGGTTAATAGTTGTTGTTTTTTCTTGCTTAAAAATATATACAAATCATCAAAATCAAACACAAATAGTTCTTATGTAATGCATATAATTAGGAACATAGCAATTAAAATAATTAATGATTAAAATAATAAATTCATCCTGAAAACCTAATTTAGTAGTTGATTTATGTTGAATTGATTGAGAATTCACTAAAATTATTACAAGAATCTTTAATTTGAGAGATTTGTGAATTCCGATTTTAGAAATATGGAACTAGGGCATTCCTGATCTGAATAAGAAAGTGAAGTTTTTTTATTACACCTAAAGATTATTTTATAAAGTTTTTATCTAGCAGGTGGTTATCGGTTAACATGAAAATCCAGGTAGTTATTGATTATAATCAATACAAACATCCCATTACTTTCACCTTTAAACTAATGCAACCATTCATCTATCTTTATGTCTAAATTTACTTTACAATAGATACAAAAATAATTTAATACTCCCCCTCTTGGAGAGTGTAAATCAAGGACTCAACACTTATTACACAAAAAATCAAATTAATATTTCTCGAGCGTTTTAGTAAATATATCTATGAATTGCATCTTTGTAGAAATGTAGCACGGAGAAATGATCCTAACCTGATTTTTTTTATAGAATTATATGACAATCAATCTCAAGGTGTTTAGTAAGCTCGTGAAAAATCAGATTAGCCACTATATGTAAAGCCGCTTGCTTATCATAAAACTATGATGTTGGGTTTTCCAAGTTGACTTTCAAATATTTAAATATGTATCTCACCAGATTAATTCCAAACAAGTAGTCTGCATTGCTCTATACTCTGATTCTGCATATGATTGTGAAACATTAGTTTGTTTCTTTGATTTACACGATATGGGTGATGATCCAAGAAAAACACACTAACCAAAAACAGAGAATCCTAACATACGACATCCACCCCAATCTAAAGCACAAAAGGCACTAAGTGTCATATTATTTTCCGACGGAAATAAGAAACCCTCACCTGATGATTTATTGATATAGCTGATGACTCTTAATGTTTCTTCCTAGTGTGTCTTCCAATATGCTCTCATTAATTGACTTAGTGTATGCATTGAATACATAATATTAGGCATAGTAGCTCTCAAATATATTCACCTGCCAACTATTCTCCGATATCTAGTCAAACCATAAAGTAACTCGTCGTCTTCACTGGTTAATTTCAAATTCTGATCCATTGGAATATTTTCAGGTTTTACTCTTGACAATCATGTGTGTTGCATATTTTCTTTTATAAACAAATATTCCTATATTCGATCGAGAAAATTTAATCTCCAGAAAATATTTGAACTCGTGGAGATATTTAATAGGAAAATGTCGGAGTAGATGATTCTTCAGTAATTTGATTTAATGCAAGTCATTCTTAATCAATAGGATATCATCAATATATATGTATATATATATATATATATATATATATATATATGAAAATAGTAGTGAACTTGATATCTTGAGATTTAGTAAAAAGTGAGTAATCTGCTTTTTATTTTATGTAACATGTAATTTTGACGGTAGATTAAAAAGTAAAGAACCAATTTCGAACATCAAACAAATCAAGTTAAACATTTGATAGAAGGGGGCTTTGTAGGAACTGGCCGCGGATTTAATCAAGAGATGTCTCTTGTAAGAGCTGGTAATACAAGGTGGGGTTCTCACTATATGACACTTATTAGTTTGATCAAATTATTCTCTCTAGTAATTGAAGTTCTTGAACAGTTGGAAGTTGATGGATTGAGTGATAAAAATGAAGAAGCAAATACCTTGTTAACTGGGATGCAAACTTTTGATTTTATTTTCATGTTGCATTTGATGAATGATGTATTGTAGGTGACAAATGATTGTCTTTGACGTTGCAAAAGGTTGATCAAGATATTTTGAACGCTTTTTATCTTGTTTCAATAAGTAAGGATTGATTACAGGAGATGAGAAATGATGATTGGGAATAATTTTTGGATAAACTTGTGTCATCTTGTAACAACTTGAGTGTTAACCTTCCTGACATGGAGACATAATATGTAAAAGATATGAAATCTAGACGTTTAGCTTCTATTAGTTTTAACTTGCATCACTACAAGTTTGATTGCTTCATGAATATTTTATATATGCAATTAAAAGAGTTGAATCAAATGTTAAATATTAAAAATATTGAGTTGTTTCAATACATTGCATGTTTGAGTCATTGCTCTTCATTTGAAGCTTTTGATAGTAAAATATTATTGACAATGGCGAGAATGTACCCAATTGAGTTTTCTGACGTTGATGATAAAATTTTGACAAACAAATTTGAGTGTTATATTAGAAGTGTCGAGAAATATGCTAATTTTTTCAATTTGAAAGGACTTGCAGAACTTTCTAGGATTATTCTGAATATAAAAAAGCATAAAATCTTCAATTGGGTTTACCTGTAGCAACGACGAGTGTTGAGAAAGTTTTCTCAGGTTTGAATTATGTGAAGAATGAGTTGAGAAATAGAATGAACGATCCATGGCTTAATTATTGTTTGGTGACATTTGTGAAAAAAGAGGTATTTACCACGATTAGTAACACAACTATCCTTCAACATTTTCAAGCTATGAGTAAGAAGAAAGTACAAGTAACATTAACTTAGATTTATGTTTTTATTTTACTTTTTTAAATTCACATTTTAATTATTTGTGTAACATATATTATATCTTGACAATGACAATCCAATATTTGAGATTTTAATATAAACCATATTTGTTATAACGATTTTGTATCTTATTTTAATTTATTTTCATATATATATATATATATATATATATATATATATATATATATATATATATGTTTGTGATTTGATAATAATCAGAATTTAGTAAGCAAGTGAGTTGTGTAATAATTCACACTTTGAATTTAGTTGTTTATAACCGGATTCCAAAGAAATTGATTAGATAATAGCATGTTGTAGCTAATGGATGGTGAAAGTAGAAATAATAAATCACATATTGTGGCCAAGGCATTGTCTTCTCATGATATAATTTAATAATTAAGTGAGTTGTGTAATAATTCACACTTTGAATTTGGTCATGTTTTGTTAATTACCGGATTCCAAGGAAATCGATTAGATAATAGCATGTTATAGCTAGTAGATTGTGAAAGTAGAAATAAGAAAATCATATATTGTGACCAAGACATTATCTTATAATGCAAGAATTTAACAAGCGGGGTGAGCTGTGTAATAATTTACACTTTGAATTTAGTCATATTTTGTTTATAACCGGATTGCAAGGAAATTGATTAGATAATAACATGTTGTAGCGAATGGATGGTGAAAGTATAAATAATAAATCACATATTGCGGCCAAGGTATTGTCTTCTCATGATAAAATTTAATAAGTAAGTGAGTTGTGTAATAATTCACACTTTGAATTTGGTCATGTTTTGTCTATAATCGGATTCCATGAAAATTTATTAGATAATATCATGTTGTAACTATTGGATGGTAAAAGTGGAAATAATAAATCATATCTTGTGACCAAAGTATTGTCTTATCATGCCACGATTTAATAAGTGGGTGAGTTGTGTAATAATTCTTAATTTGAATTTGGTCATATTTTGTCTATAACCGGATTCCAAGGAATTGATTAGATAATAGTAGCATGTTATAGCTAGTGGATGGTGAAAGTAGAAATGAAAAAAAATCATATCTTGTGACTAAGGCATTGTCTTATCATACCAGAATTTAATAAGTTGGTGAGTTGTGTAACAAAAGATTCCCTTTTTATGTGGAAAGGGCCTGTATCAATAATTCTGATTTTACGTATGGACAATTCCTCAATATCTTTTTCATTCACAACAAAATATTTTCTTTGTGCGGTGGTAAAAAACATTCTTTTTTGGAGAGAGATACTATTTCACCTTCACCAATCGAGTCACAAGTATCTAACATATTAATATCTAACGATTTTCCACAAAGTGGTGACGAAAGGTATAACTTGTACAAATCTTTCCATTTTGCAATTTGATCCGATCCATTAGTTTGTAGAGGTATTTACTCGATCGCATACATTTCTAGAACACCTCTAACAGAGGAACAAATAGTCCATTTTGAAAAAAACCTATTGTCAACCTCTTTCAGATATGAATCTATCTAATTCAGAAGAGAAGAACTTGCATCAATATCTCAATTTCAATTCAAACATGGGTTTGATTCACACTCCATGTTAAGATAAATATTTACCATCTGAAAAGAGGAAAAAACAGAGTCTTTGTCTAAAGAAATGCGCTGAGAAAGGGCAGATGGATATAACTTTTCAACGAGATAGTGTTTTTTCAACTCTCTCAAAATGGAATACATTCCAAACATATATGTCATGGTTTCTTACTTCGACAGGGTAAAACTATCTAAATTTTTTATTTTTAGATACTTTTTCAGACCTATTGCCAATACTAAGTAGCAGTCAAAAATTTGTATCCTTTTTTCATTATATTATGCATGGATCAGATATATCATGGCGAATTCTTCGAACAAAATTCTGTCGTCCACAATGGACTCTGATAAGTGAGATTTCGAGTCAGTCTTTACATAATCTTCTTCTGTCCAAAGAAATGATTCATCGAAATAATGAGCCACCATCGATATCGACACATCTGAGATCGCCAAATATTCGGGAGTTCTTCTATTCAATCCTTTTCCTTCTTCTTGTTGCTGCATATCTCGTTCGTACACATCTTCTCTTTGTTTCCCGATCCTATAGTGAGTTACAGACAGAGTTCGAAAAGGTAAAATCTTTGATGATTCCATCATACATGATTGAGTTGCAAAAACTTCTGGATAGGTATCCTACATCTGAACTAAATTCTTTCTGGTTAAAGAATCTTTTTCTAGTTGCTCTGGAACAATTAGGAGATTCTCTAAAAGAAATACGGGGTTTTGATGGCAACATGCTATGGGGTGGTGATCCCACTTATGGGGTCAAATCAATACGTTCAAAGAAGAAATATTTGAATATCAATTTCATCGATATCATCGATCTCATAAGTATCATACCAATTCCCATCAATCGAATCACTTTTTCGAGAAATACGAGACATCTAAGTCATACAAGTAAAGAGTTCCATTCATTGATAAGAAAAAGAAAAAACGTGAGCGGTGATTGGATTGATGATAAAATATAATCTTGGGTCGCGAACAGTAATTCAATTGATGATAAAGAAAGAGAATTCTTGGTTCAGTTCTCAACCTTAAGGGCAGAAAAAAGGATTGATCAAATTCTATTGAGTCTGACTCATAGTGATCATTTATCAAAGAATGACTCTGGTGCAAATAATTGAACAATCGGGATCAATTTACTTACGATACTTAGTTGACATTCATACAAAGTATCTAATGAATTATGAGTTCAATGCATCCTATTTAGCAGAAAGACGGATATTCCTTGCTCATTATTAGACAATCACTTATCCACAAACTTCATGTGGGGCTAACCGTTTTCATTTCCCGTCTCATGTAAAACCTTTTTCGATCCGCTTAGCCCTATCCCCCTCTAGGGGTCTTTTAATGATAGGTTCGATAGGAACCGGACGATCCTATTTGGTCAAATACCTAGCGACAAACTCCTATGTTCCTTTTATTACAGTATTTCTGAACAAGTTCCTGGATAACAAGCCTAAATAATTCACAATTTGAATTTGGTCATATTTTGCTAATAACCGGATTATAAGGAAATTGATTAAATAATATCATGTTGTAGATAGTGGATTTGTGTAATAATTCAAACCAAAATAGTATTCTCAGAATTTTATTAGAAATCATGGTTAATAAATTCAAAAAAAATAACTCAAACAACATTTTTATTTAATAGAAATAAGTGAAAACAACAAACAAAATAATTGAAATGAGCACACACAACAATTATTGAATACATCCCACATAACAAAAATTGAAAACATCACACAAAAACATGTTACTCCACATATAAACTTTTCGATAACTCCGTGAACATCCCCCAAAACAAAATGACCGTGTATTAGAAGCACAACAAAGAAGGAAAAAGTGGAATCAATTTGAAATTCTTTACTTGCTCCCATGTATATGTTGCAATAGCATAGAAGGTATCATCTGAAGAGTTGAAAGTTAGTCCGAGGGAGATTTTGTTAAATGAGGATTTGTTGATAGGGGATTTTGTGATAGAGGAATACTTAAGAATTAAATCTAGAGAGAGAAAGTGCTAAAGTAGTAGAGATAGAAAGTTGTACTATTCATCTCGAAATTTGTAAAGCGTGTGTGGTCCTTTTATAGTACAATTGCGGACCCCACACGCTTTAATTTGGACTAATTACATATTTCGGTCCTTGCTCTGAAGTTCCTTCCTATCTTGACCTTATCTTTACAATTAACGCATTTTAGCCCTTATACATTTATTTCTATGCATTTTGGCCCTTATACATTTATTTCTATGCATTTTAGCCCTTATACATTTATTCTTCCTCATCAGTAGCCCCCCAGTCTTAGTAAAAATCGTTTTGCTAAGACTGAACAATTCTTCTCATCGGCCAAAATCTCTTCGAACTTCAAAAATCTCTTCGAACTTCACAGGTCCCTCAGGCATAAAAGTTGCTTCTTCGAAAGATTGTTCCTTCGGACTTCATAAGTCCCTCTGGCATAAAAGTGAATTACTTGAAAGTTTCCTCGAATATCTGCCAAGACCCCTTCGAATTTCTGCTATACCAAGTAGCCCCCCCGATCCTTGCAACATTTTAAGCAAAATGTTCGTCGGACAATTATGTACTTAGGAGAAAAAATGGTGCTAGGATTGATGATGTCATTGCACAGATACCAACGTCAGCATACGTTTGAAGAAACGGTACCTATTCTTTTGTCAGAAACCCTTCCGCTTCCCATGACAACCTCTGACACAAGACTCTTCATCTTCTGCTATAGCTAGGTTGTCATACATTTCTCACCTATAAGGACCATCGTACCCCTAGGCAAACAGCATAAAAATGTCCCCGGGCTCCTTTTACCAAAGAAGCCCATTAATCTTCTATAAATACCAACCTCTTTCTTCATTAATGTAACTTCTGTTCAATCATTTCTAGAGAGATAAAGCTGGCGCACAGAGCTCGTCGAATTCCTGAGTGGCTGTTGATTAGTAAACGGTTCGAGGAGAGGGTTGCCGCTGGTGAAGACGTAAGGCCTCATCCCCCGCCATTGACTACAACATTCTTCGGTCCTTGGCCTCCTTCGAACAACTCGACCGCCAATATACCCCGTGAAGTAGCTCGTCAAAGCTTACTCAGCGAAACCAACCCTCCTAAAGAAATGGGCAAAGAGAGGTCACACAAACATGCATCAGGTTCGAAGAGGAAGAAATCTCATAGAGATAGAAAAGGTTCGCACGATCGAAAACGAGCCAAAGAAGCTCCCCTAAGCATTCGAGAACCAGCTGCCACAACCAACATTGAACATCTGCCAAGAAGATCTTCAAGCCCTCGACAAACTTCGAGGAGTCCCCCTCGAAACCCAGCTAATCCTCGGCGGACTTCGAGGAGTCCTCCACGAAAAGCAGCTAGTCCTCGACGGACTTCGAGGAGTCCTCTTCGAAAACCAGCTAGTCCTCAACGAAACCCGAACCGAAGTGACTCTGCTAACCCTTTTCAAAATCAAAATCAACAGGAGAACTCTGGAATTCCTCCTCGACATCCAGACCGTCACCATGATGCTACCAGTCCTATTCAAAGACTCGGGACAGATGTTTCTAGTCTGCCCTCCACGCCATCCATGACCATTCATGGTACTCAGTTTTCTCCCTCAAGGACCCTTATTACCGACGAGGACATGCGTGTCTTACATGAGCAGACTTTAGACCCCCAAATTACAAAGCCTGTTGAAAAGCCCATCAAACAGAAATCGTCTATTGTTCTTCCCTTAGGCCCTTCGAACGGTGCAACCTCCTCGTCGACACTGTCCGAGGAGCAGGCTCGCCGGATAGCTCCCAAATTAAAAGGAGACATAGTGCTTCCCTTGGAGTTGGATAATATTGCCGGCAACAACATTAGAGGCATCGAGAATAAGCACATGGTGGCCCTTGCCAATATCAAGTACAAGTATTTTTCAAAGGCTGAAGAGACGATGCTTAGGGCTCGATGGGGCATTCCCACTTACATTGATATCAGATTTCCCTCCGAAGGAGAAACACCCTTATCTGTGAGGGATCACGAAGTGGTGGTCTACACATAAATCATGAACTGGGGGCTAAGGTACCCCTTAGACCCCTTCTTCATTGAATACATGTCGAAAATAGATCTCTGTCCCTCGCAAGTTGGGCCCAATATGTGGTTCACACTAATGGCATGCATAATGGCCTCAAGGCTCTCAGGCCAAGAATTCTCACTGGAACAGATCATTGGTCTTGCTGGTCTTGCTCGAAACCCTTACTTCCCCTTCTACTCACTGACATTCAACCGGGGGCAAAAGGTGTTAAAGGATCTTCTGGAAGCAGATAAGAAGTGGAGGCAACAGTTTCTTTTTTTCTCTGGTTGCTGGGAGACCGGCTCCCAGGCCACTCCTTCGAATCCACATAAGCTCTCCCTAAAGTGGACCACAAAATGTAAGTATTTTTGAATCATTATACGCCCTCGAACAAGTTGTTAAGTTTGTTACTCCTTCGAACTTCATAAGTGTCTTCGAACAATACATTCTGCGTAACCATTGTTATCTTTTGTTATTTTGTTTCAGCCATGACCGGAGTATCCAAACCCTATACCGACTACGTCGAAGGGGCAACCACTGTTTTCACTAACCTTCGCCTGTGGGCAAAAGAAAAGTGGGACAATCGCTTTCGCCGTTGCTTTGTCGATGAGAACTTGGCCAGAAGTCGACTTTGGAGGCTTGATCCTCTAGATCGTATAAGTATGAGGGGCCTAATGACTCCGCCTTCTGAACGCGAAGTGTTAGAACGATGCAGCAAGCCGGATGTGATAATCTATTTTCCCAAACGCTCTCGCTCGCAAAGTCACCTGGATGACCCTCCAGAAGATGAGGCTGTACAACCTCAACCAACAAATCCCAAACCAGTTGCTAAGGCTCAAAAACCACATTCTTCGAGGGACATAGGGTCCTCGAATTCTAGTAACCTTCGAGCAACTGAAACCCTGCGAACAGTTGAAGCCCCTCAAACAGATGGAGCCCCTCGAACAAACGTTGTTATGCCACCAAATCCCTCTGCTACTATCCTTCCACCAAAGAAGGACAACAAGAAAAAGGACTTGAAAGGAAAGGGCATTCTTCTTGAGCCCATCGAAGAGCAGTCTGAGGGAGGAGAAACTCCTGACAATAATGAAGGGACTAACTTTGACAGAGAAGGCCAAGATGGTGCAGTTGACGCTGAAAACAGGGATGGCCTATCACCCAAGGAAGCCTCCTACCAAACTTTGCACTCTCCTCTAACTGAGGCGTCTCAACCAGCCTCCTTCGAAGGCAGTCCAAGGGTGGCTCCTATTCCTGCCCCTCGAACAAACCCCCCATTATTTGTTCATCCTGATGTGGCCTGTGGTAATTTTTCTGAGTTCGATTCTGCAGATCTAGGATCTCCGTCGAGCTCCTTCGAGGTCCCCTTAGACGATGAGTTTTCAATGAGTCTGCGAAGGCTGCTGCACACGTCAGTTAATCGAGGAAAGAAGATGCGCCATCTTGAGAAGCGCAAGAATCACTATAAGTTTAAAGCCTCAGTTGCTGCCGCTAAGCTCGAAGAAGCCAAGAAGGAACATGCAGTTGTCGAAGGCCAAGCTGATGCCTTGTATGAACGTCTTTCCGCTGCTGAGCATTATATAACAGTAATAGAACATTGCTGCCAGAAAGAGAGGGACTTATACAAGAAAAAGACTGACACCCAAGAGCTGTCAATCTCTGAATATAAAGCAGGGCATCGCAAGGCGTGCGATGCATTCGAGCAATGTAGTGAGGGTTTTAAAAATGTAGTCGAGGAGCGCGACAATTTGAAAAGAAAAATTAAAAGTTTCCCAGTGGAGATCGAAGAGGCAAAGGAAAAAGGTGCAGATGCTTATGCTGCCACATGTTCGAAGACGTTACAAGCTCGAGACGCTGCCACTCGAGCTGGCCTATTGACCCAAATATACACTGAGCACCCTGAGTATGAACTGGGTCCCTTCTGGAAGCTTGTCCCCCCAGAACTTCGTCCACCCCAAATAGTTGTCAGTGAGAGTGAAGACTCAGAAAGTGAAGGGAGTGATAATTCGAAGAACGCCGATTAAACGAAAGGGTCGTAGGTAGTTTTTTGTATGGCCTAAAAGGCCTTTGTTCTTTTTTGTAATGGTTAGAAGTAATTGGAAATTTAAGTCATCAATATATTGTTCTTCGAATTTATCGTGGCACTAGCCCTTCGAATAATGAACATTTGGACCAATTTATCATTAGGCCTGCGACAGAATTTGAAAAATTGACCTGGCCTTCGAAAAATTTGCACTTAGAAAGATTCAACAAGTGTTATACTTGTAGTAATGCCTTCGAATTTTTGCCCTCGAACAATTATGTACAAGAAGGCCTTCGAATGTTAACCCGCTGGATCGTCGAAAAATTGTTACTTAGGCAGATTTGACCAAGTTTTATTTTGATACCTAGGCCTTCGAACTCCACCTTATGTGGCCTTCGAAAAATAATTACTTAAACATATGTTCCAAGTTTTATATTTATAACTAGGCCTTCGAACTCCAGCTTTCGTGGCCTTCGGACAATTTGTAGGGTCTCCGAGAAAAAAAGAAAATCAGACCTATAATGAAAAAACGTAATGTGATCCTGAAAATAGTTTGAAAGTCCCTAAATCATCGTGGCACATCGTCATGTGACCCGAAGAATAGTTTGAAAATCCCAAATCGTCGTGGCACACCGTCATGTGACCCGAAGAATAGTTTGAAAGTCCCAAGTCATCGTGGCATATCTTAATGTTAATGTGGTTCAGAAAATAGGTCAAAGGACAATGATTCGAGACACATATTAATGCGACTCAAAAAATAATGTGAGGGACAATAATTCGAGGCACATGTTAATGTGACCCAAAAAATAGTGCGAGGGACAACAATTCGAGGCACATGTTAATGTGACCCAAAAAATAGTTAAAGGCAAAGAAACGTTGTATTAACGGGATCACCGGAACACCTCATTAAAACCTTCCTGTGCCTAGCAGGGTAGGAAAGAGTGTGTCCTCACCAAAAGTTTTCTCAAGGTATACAAAGAAAATAAAAAGAAATACAATATCCTATCTGAGCTCTGCTAATCGAGGTACAACTTTAAATGCTCAATATTCCAAGGTAAGCAGAGATATCGTCCATCTTTATCTTTTAGCCGATATGTGCCTGGTTTAATCTTGTCGGTGACCTCATAGGGGCCTTCCCAATTAGGGCCTAGCTTCCCCAGACTCTTGTCCTTAGTGTGTAAGAAAATTTTCCGTAGGACCTTGTCTCCCACCTGAAAGTCCCTATGGTTGACTTTGGATGCGTATCGACTCCTCATAAGAGTTTGATAATGAAGGGAAGTCAGTTGCGCCCGCTGTCTTTTTTCCTCCACCAAGTCCAAAGCCAATGTTTTGTGCGCGTCATTCGTGTCTGCATCATAAGCTGCTATTCGATGTGAAGGGAAGAGGATCTCCGAGGGAACCACGGCATCCATTCCATAAACTAAGGCAAAAGGAGACACAGCGGTGGCAGTTCGTGGGGTCGTTCGATATGCCCATAGCACTTCCTGTAAATAGTCGGGCCATTTCCCCGCCTTTCCTTCTAAGTTCTTCCTCAGCCCGTCGAGGATGGTGCGATTGGTTACTTCCACCTGGCCATTTGCCTGAAGATGAAATGGCGCCGAGAAACATTGTCTTATTCCCCTTGACACACAAAAATTGTGAAATTCTTTGTTATCAAATTGTGGACCATTGTCCGTCGTAATCTGCAATGGCATACCAAAACGACAACAGATATTAGACAAAACAAATTTGATCACATCCTTGGCTTTCGTGCCCGCAAGTGGCTCAGCCTCTACCCACTTAGAAAAGTAATCAACGGCTACAATTATCGTCTGTCTGCCCCCAGAGGCCACAGGTAGGGGTCCAACCAAGTCAATGCCCCATCTGTCAAAAGGAACCGCCTCTGGGATACTTTCCATCAGTGCTCCTGGCTTGTGGATTATATTAGCGTACCGCTGGCACGTGTCACAATGCTTGACCAAATCTTTTGCATCGGCCGAAATAGTTGGCCAGTAATAACCTGCCAAGAATACTCGGCGAATCAGAGCTTTATATCCACAATGAGCGGATCCTTCGCCATCGTGTAACTCGGAGAGGATAATTTGTGAGTCGGGTCCATTCAAGCACCTCAGTAATGGCCGACTCAGAGATTTCTTATACAACGATCCGTCCAACAAAATGTAACCGTGAGACTTGAATCTTACTCTTCTGGCTTCATATTTGTCGGTGGGCAAAATGTCATGAGCCAAAAAATCAATGATAACTGTTCTCCAATCAGGGGTAACCGCATGATTTTCCTCCAAGACATTCATCACATGGTCCTTAGTGATAGAGATCGACGGGCATGTCTGGGTCAAAACCCACGGATAACCCTCGGTCCGAGAAGCAGAAGCAAGAGAATCTGGGATGGCATTCATTTCCCGTCGGACATGCTCGAACTTGACGCCTTCGAATCCCGACGCCAAATCTTTCATCAGTTTCAAGTATTGTACCAATGTTTCCTTCTTTGCCTCGGACTCTCCTAAAACCTGATTTATTACCAACTGAGAATCACTGACCAATTTTATCCGTCGAGCTCCGCATATCTGAGCTAATCGCAGGCCGGCTAAAGCTGCTTCGTACTCAGCTTCATTATTAGTGGCTTTGAATCCGAAACGGATGGCTTGGAACATGGCGACCCCTTGTGGGGATATTAACTGAACACCTGCCCCGCAGCCTGAGATGTTTGACCCCCCATCCGTTCGTACTACCCATTCTTCCTCAACAATTATGTCAGATACCTCCTGTTCATCCCTGTCAGAGTGAAATTCAACCAGAAAATCCGCTAAAACCTGTGCTTTTATTGCTGTGCGAGGCTCAAATGTTATGTCAAAGTCTCCCAACTCAACGGACCATTTAGTCATTCTGCCAGAGACGTCTGGTCGCTGTAATAGACTTTTCAGGGGAAACGTCGTTCGGACCACAATTGGATGCGCTTGAAAATAAGGTCTCATCTTTCGCGCTGCTGTCACCAACGCCAAAGCCACCTTCTCTAAAGTAAGATACCGCTTTTCGGCATCCAGCAAACTCTTGCTGACATAATAAATTGGCCTCAGGAGAGCGTCAGCTTCTCGGAGGAGCACGGAACTGACCGCACACGCGGATACCGCTATATAAACAATCAACGTCTCCCCCACCAATGGCTTAGATAAAACTTCCGGAGAGGTTAGATACTCCTGAATTTGACGAAAAGCCGTCGAACACTCTTCGGTCCAACAGAATTGCTTCGCATTCCGCAAAACTTTAAAGAATGGGGCACATTTGTCCGACGAGCGGGAAATGAATCGATTGAGAGCAGCCAACCGCCCTGTCAGGATTTGTACCTCTTTAATGTTTCGAGGAGGGCTCATAGTGATCAACGCTCTTAATTGCTCCGGGTCCGCCTCAATACCTTTCTCACTGATCATGTAACCAAGAAATTTACCCGACCGTACTCCAAAAATGCATTTTTCCGGATTGAGTTTTAGGTTAACCCTACGCAAGTTGTGAAATGTCTCTGTAAGGTCGGCAAAATGGTCTTCGTCTTTCTCACTTTTCACCAACATGTCGTCGATATAAGCTTCCATATTCCTCCCAATCTGCTCCTCGAAGGTCTTATTAACCAGTCGCTGATAAGTTGCCCCCGCGTTTTTTAGCCCGAATGGCATGACCTTGTAGCAGTATAGACCTCGCCCGGTAATAAAAGAAGTACTCTCCTCATCGTTAGCAGCCAATCGGATTTGATTGTATCCTGAGTAAGCATCCATGAAAGATAGCAACCGATTTCCGGAGGTCGAGTCTACTAATTGATCAATGCGCGGGACGAGAAAAGGATCCTTAGGACAAGCACGGTTTAAATCTGTGAAGTCGATACACATTCTCCACTTGCCATTCTTCTTCCTTACCAACACCGGATTCGATGCCCATAGGGGATAATGCGACTCGCGAATATGACCAATACTTAAAAGCCGTTCAACCTCCAACAGGATCGCTGAGGCCTTTTCCGGGGAGACAGGCCTCCTTTTTTGAACTATTGGTCGGACTTCCGATCGCAAGGCGAGCTGGTGACATATAATCTCCGTCGGCACCCCCGTGACATCCTGTGCACACCAAGCATACATATCGAGCCTGTCAGATAAAAAATTAATTAACTTTCCTCTAAATTCGGGGGAGAGATGAACCCCTATTTTCAGAACTTTCCCAGCCATGAACTCGTGTGTCGTAGAGTCCTCCTCCGGGACCTGAAATCCGGGGGCCTCCCTCGGATCATCACAAGGAATGACCTCGGAGGGTGGCCCCTTTAATTGCTATGCTGAGTCAGAGGGTCCCCCTCGAACTCCCTTAGAAGACAAGGCGATTTGGTAGCATTCTCGTGCCATCTTCTGGCTACTTCTGACTGTGCCAATATTGTTCCCGATCACATACTTCAGACACTGATGCACCGTGGAGATGACGCCATGCATCCGTGACAACCAAGAGCGACCTAGGATAGCATTATATGAGGTGGGCGCGTCGACCACAATGAAACGTACCTCTACCTCTTTTTTGAATGGTCCACGACCCAACTCCACCATACATTGAAATTCTCCCACGACAACCGCTGTAGCACCAGTGAAACCTACTATCGTTCTGTCAGATCTCCGGATGACCGGTGGGTCAGAAATGCGGCGATAAGTACTCATAAACAAAATGTTCGCAGAGCTTCCTGTGTCAATAAGTATTTTATGAATCTGATCCCCGGCAATGCCCGCCGCGATCACTATAGCGTCCTCGTGAGGGCCTGCAATATTACGCATATCATCATCATCAAAACAAATAATAGGGGAAGGCGATCGGTGCATTTGTGCGGAGACTCCAGCTTCGATCTGGGTGGTCAAATTCACCATGTGCCTTTTGCGCGAGCTGTTCGAATTCCCTGCGATGGTATCTCCGCCAAAGATTGCTAAGGACTCAAAAAATGCACACAGACTATACACTTTCCCCCTTGGGATTTCTTCTTCGACCAAGTTCACATTGTTCCTCCCAGCTTTCGGGTCCAAATATTCCTGCTCGACGTCAAAATCGTCAACCCCTTCGGAAATTACCATTGTTGTGTCAGTATTTTTTGAGACAGCTTTTACCACGGCATTCTTCTGGGAGTGCTTTTTGACATACTCCAATAGCATTCCATTTTCGATGAGAGCCTGCACCTCCTTCTTCAGGGCTATACAATCTTTGGTGTCGTGGCCCACATCCTCGTGATACTTGCAATATTTATTAACGCTTCTGTTCTCCCTCGGTGTTTGTATAGGAAAAGGTTTCCTAAACGTGACCGAATTTTTAGCTTTATCAAATATTGCAGCGACATTTTCCGTCAACTCCGTATAGTAGTCGGGCCGAGTCCATTTGTTTGACATGTATCTTCCCCCTTGATTTTGGTTCGATTGATTACCGAAATACTGCTGATTTGATTTTTGCCTTGGAGGATACTGACCCGTGCTTTTAGCCTGAACGCTCAATCGAGGGCCCTGAGTGCTTGGTTCAACCCGTTGAAGCTGATTGTGGTCCAATTGTTCTCCGGACCCTTTCTCTGAGGCTTGGGTTTCTTCCACCAAGATTCTCTTCTCAACTTGATCCAGCAATGCTCCAAAAGTCATCGCTTGGCTTTCTGCCACCGTGTCTTTCAACAACCCGGGGAGCAATCCCATTCTGAATGCTGCAAGCGCCACCGAATCCCTACAGTATTCCATATCTGTCTTGGTTTTGACAAAACGATTGGTGTAGTTTTTGAGGCTCTCCCCCACTTTTTGTCGACAGTATATTATGGTGTCCCCGTTGGCCCGAAACTTCTTGCTTCCCACGAAGTGCTGTCTGAAAATGTTCCAGAACATGTCAAAGTTCTTAATGGACCCCTGAGGTAGCCTGTTGTACCACTTAGATGCCACTCCCATAAAAGTTTGAGAGAATGCTCTACACAGGAGTTTATCATCGTCGTCAAAGTTTATCATGAAATTCTTAAATTGCTCGATATGATTATCCGGATCTTGAGTCCCGTCAAATTTTTCAAGCTTCGAAATGTCAAAATGCTTTGGGATATTCCCTACTAAGATCTCCGAAGACAAAGGAGAGGCTCTCCAATTGTGCCCTGTTCGATAAACATTGGACATCAGATTATCATTGTTTGAGAAGTACAAGCCCTCCTCGGAGGGCAAAGTATATTGTTGCTGCCATTCCGAATTCCGAGGACCCACATTATCCTTCCCTGGGCACTTCACCTGCTCATGAGAGCGATCATCTACTCGGTCATGGCGACTCCTCTCCCGCGAGGATTTCCTCTCCGAACTCCTTCCCCTCCGGGCTCCATCTTGCCTTCGACCACGCTTTTTCTTCCTGTGGCATCTTCGAGGAGATGATTCAGAAGTGCTATACCGCGAATAGCCGCTCGAAGAAGCTGAGTCCGAACGGTACTTGCCTTTCCTCCTTGGAGATCGTCGCTCACGCCTCCGAGACCTGTCATCCCTTTTCTTGGGACGAGTTTCAACGTCCCGTTCCTCTCTTTGCTCGACGGGCTCTCTCCTTATTTCAGATCGAATGTTTCTTTGGGTGCCTTCTTTCTCCGCCTTCAACTTTTCGATTTCCAGCAACAGTTCATTCCTCTGAGCCAAAAGAGCGGAGTCGTCAAAATCATTTTCAACTCGCCGACCTCCTTCTCCTTCGGACTCCAAGTCATTTCGAAAGTCATCCCTCTCCATGTTTTCCTCGCAGGGATCAACTAGATCGTCCCCCCGACCTTCCATGGTTCTCCTCGGAACAGGAATTATTTCCAGGGAGCGATGATCGTCGGAACGATTCTCGTTTCCCACAGACGGCGCCACTGAAGAGTTGAAAGTTAGTCCGAGGGAGATTTTGTTAAATGAGGATTTGTTGATAGGGGATTTTGTGATAGAGGAATACTTAAGAATTAAATCTAGAGAGAGAAAGTGCTAAAGTAGTAGAGAGAGAAAGTTGTACTATTCATCTCGAAATTTGTGAAGCGTGTGTGGTCCTTTTATAGTACAATTGCGGACCCCACACGCTTTAATTTGGACTAATTACATATTTCGGTCCTTGCTCTGAAGTTCCTTCCTATCTTGACCTTATCTTTACAATTAACGCATTTTAGCCCTTATACATTTATTTCTATGCATTTTGGCCCTTATACATTTATTCTTCCTCATCATCATCGAGTTAAGAAATTTTAAAAATGAGAAGGAATATCATGAAACATTGATGATCCCTTTCCATTTTCTAAGAAATTTTCTTTTAATATCATACAAAAGAAATGATTTTTTCAACAATTTATATCATCCAAGGTGCCTAAAGATACTTATACATAATAAGGTATTATGGAGAATGAGCTAAAATTTAAGTCGATATGATCAGGATGAACCTTGGCTTTGTGTCGACCGTGGCCCTCGCAAACCCAGTTGCCATCTCCTCTGACAGATGCAAATCCTGATATATTTATGAGAGAGAAAAATAAACTATACAACACTAAAACGGTTAATAGCTAACGAAATTTTGATATTGATTAGTATTTGAGAAAAACACAATTGAGTTTAAATATAAATAGGTAAACAAATCACAAAATTAGTCCGCATCTCTGCTTGTTGTCAGTTTTGTAGAATCTTAAACAATACTGAAAAATTATTACGACTCTAAAAAATACATGCATTCACGATAGTCTACATAAGTTAATAAATTAAAGTAGGATCATCCAAATCTCATAATATGCAAGGGTACTATCATGTTTTTAAAAATTCGTTTCGTTCGTCAAGTCAAGACGTTTAATTTGAATACCAATTTCTTCCAATTTTGATACCCAACTAAAAAATAAAAATCATTTGTGTTTGTCCATTAATGTTAGGGAAAAAGTGTTTATAAATATAAAGTCCAGTCATTATAAAATATGTTGAATCATTGATTAATAAATCTACTCTTGATCATTTGTAGTCTCATATTTTTAGAATTCTCTTAAAGAATGAAATTATTTCATTAGTTTTTGGTGTCATCTATGGGAATGTTTTTTTCAAAGAAATCCTATGTTTACAAATGGATATGACTAAGTCAAGAGTTGAAGAAGATATTAACATTTTTGCAATAACAATTTTGTCAAGTTTTGTTGTTCAAATTCTAATGAGACAAAATTCATGTATTATTTATGGAGGAGAAAGTTTAACAAAAAAAATGTATCAGTCAATTCAATTGATGAAACATCCTTATATTTTGTCAGTGATTCTTCTCTACATGTATCATTATTTATAAAGATTTGATGAGATTATTGATTTCACATGAGGATGATTTTTTGATAACTTTTCTTATTGATGGGATTATTAACGTGCTTTACAAAACAAGTTATGATCAATTAGTTGGAGTTATACCATTTAAAAAAACTAATAAAATTTTATTGATTTTTGTTGAAACATCAAATAATTGTGAAGAAAAGATTGAGTTAGATGTGAGTATCAGGAGAAGGGAATTTGAAAAGACTATAATTACGTTGTTTATGGTAGTTGAAGCTCAGAGTTCCTATAATGTTATTATATGAATAATTTGGTTATATAAAATGGAAGCAATATTGTCATCTTTTCATAAACGTGTAAAATATACAATCAATGGATGAATAAGAATAATTCAAGGAAATCAACAAATACTTAAAAATGTTATTTTTTATCTTTCTCCTCCAAAGAACGTAATAGATTCACTACATCAAGAGTTTTCGAGAGATATTGTTACTAAATAATCTTGTGAACCTATCATAATAGAGAAAGAAGATGAAATTGATGATCCACAAGAAGCCTGAAATGAAACTGAAGTATTAAAGGAAATAGAATATTATAATTTAACCGATGAAAAAATTATGAAGATTGGATGGGAGATTGAAGAAGAATTCAAAAAGAAATTCATAAATTGTTTGAGAGAATATTGATATTTTCGGGTGTAATATTTCTGAATTTGTCTTGAATTAGCAACATACATTAGGTTAAGGCCTATCTGTTAGAAAAATGACTTTTTAGTTGAAAAATTAGAAGCTATTGTTAAAGAAACTGATCAGCTATTAAACGTATAACATATCATGGAATCAAATATCCATCATGGTGAGCAAATCCAGTGTTAGTCAAAAATAAAAATGGACAATGGAAGATGTGTGTTGATTTTACTGACCTTAAATGAGCTTGTTCAAAAGATGTTTTTCTTTTCCTTAATATTTATCAATTTGTAGATGCAACAGCTCGTCACGAGTATATCTTTTATGGATGCTTATTGAGGTTATAATCAAATTAGAACACATCCAAATGATGAAGAAAGTATTGTCTTTACGATAAAAAAAATGATTGTAATGTTACAAGGTAATCTCATTTGGTTTTTCAAATGCTGGAACAATATATTGGAGACTTGTTAATCATATTTTTGCTAAGAATTTAGGCATAAATTTAGAAAATTATATAGATGATATGATAATTAAGACTGATAAGCGAGCATAAAATTGCATTGTATGAAAGCTTCGGGAATATAAGAAAATAGAATTTTAATCCGATCAAATGTTATTTTGGGGTAAATTTAGGTAAAATTTATCGGTTTTATAATAAGTAAGAAGGTAATTGGAACTAATATTAGTCAACTTAAAGCATTTTTATTGATAATTTTACCACCAAACTCCATCAAATAAGTACGAAAGTTGACGGCTTTGTCAAGATTTGTATCAATAGCGCGAGGTAAAACATAATTATTTTGTGATATTTTAGATGAGCTAAGATATTTCTTGGAATGATGATTATGAAAATTAATTTAATGATTTGAAA
Organism: Limnanthes douglasii subsp. nivea; assembly: GCA_036936605.1. Lineage (NCBI taxonomy): Eukaryota > Viridiplantae > Streptophyta > Magnoliopsida > Brassicales > Limnanthaceae > Limnanthes > Limnanthes douglasii. Next base: position 261,938,749 of record JAUPFV010000004.1, read on the forward strand.
CAATATTTAAGTTAGCCTAAAATTTTGATAACACAATATTTAGTTCCAACAAGAGCGTTGTAGATTAATCCGGCTGCTTTGTACTCCTTTGCTTTTTCAGTAATGCAAAAGTAGTCGTATGATCCGAAGACCAGATAATCGTCAGGATTCAGAGATTTTGGTTTTGGGGGGTATGCTAGCCTTGGATCTTCTGTTTTTGAGTTTTTTCTCATAAACTGGATAGAGATTGATCGGAGAATACAGGTTTTGATCGGAAAGTTTGAGTTTTATGATAAAGGTATTGAGAAAAATGAAGAACACGTTGAAGGTAGCCAAGGGTTTGAATTTTCTCTCAAGTGATTTGTATTGCGAAAGTTAAAGGCTATTGATGAATTTATAGAAAGATAGGAAGACGTGTGAAGTGAAAAGGACTTTGTGGTGATAGGGTAGAATTCAGAACGATGAATAATGTAGGAGTTTGATATCTGTCAGACTAGCTAGCTAGTTATGAATCTAGTAGCTAGATAATGATGATGGATTTGAACGGTCATTTGAAACAGTTACATTTGTATAAACTTTTGATGAAATTCGAAGCTTGTCTTTCTTCAGTTTGAGTTCGATGGTTATGTCTTGTATAAACTTCCATAATGATTCAGTGATTGTTTTTACTTCGTATCTGCATTTTCTATTGAGTTTTGGACAAGTTTTATATGGAATATTTGACTTCGAGTCTTTTTATCAAAGCCGATGAGGCATATGGAAGAATTCGAAGATATTTCAGTTCTGTGGCATATGGAAGAATTCAAAGATATTTTAGTTCTCATTCATTTACTGACATGAGAACTAGGGGGCTACTGATATGGAAGTACGAATTTAAGGACTAAAATGTGAATAATGTCAGTTTAGGAGAATAATTGTAACTATGTAACATTATTAAGGACTAAGGCTAACCTAATAAAGGGATTGGACACTTTTTCTATTTTACTGAATTGTACTCAAACTCTCTCTCTAAAAACTTTCTCTAAAATTCACATATAACATTTTCCTAAGATTACACTCTTAATATCTAAACACACCAGTCCAAAAGAAAGCGAGCATTTGTTTTTGTATCTAGTAGGGTCCAAGTTTGTCGTTAGTAAGGTGTTAGTATGATAAGATGTTGGAATTCAGAAACTAATTTATTATGTAATTAAGACATTTGTTGATGCATAAACTAGATATTTAAACTTAGAAAAGTTAGCCATTTGTTTAATTCTATCTGCAAGGAAAATACGGTTAAACGGATGGATTACTGAAAGCTATTTTGTATTCTATTTGCAGTGAGAATGAAAGGTCGCAGATCGCTTTTGTTATCTTTCAAAGAGCAGAAACAGCAATTCTCTTATCTATAAGTTCATGCCATTTTATATGCCTTTGTCGTTTCGTCGTGCCTGAATCGGTCGATAGTTAATCTAGCCGCTGATAGAGACAAATGCAGGACAATAGTATAGTTTTGGTGTATTTTGTGGCTAATCATGGTAAGGAAATTATCTGCTTAAGTTTCGGTGTTCAGTGTTGTGAAGTATGATATGTTTTTTTATGAGGGGGCAACAATAGTTGATCAGCCTGTTACTATTGAGGCTGCCTTAGATTATACTCCACCAGCCGTAGCAACTGATGCGGTAATTTTATCAACTTTCTTTTGCATTTACTTGGCTTCTCTTTTGATATGGGGCATATGAGTAAGCTAGATAGAAAACGTGTGCCAGGAGACTGCCATATGCATCCACAGGATTCTTCAGATTTGCAGACTGAACGCGTGCCGCTCTGCAAACGAGTGCCAGGAGAAAGAGATATGGGTGCTTCTCCCAGGAGAATTTGTGTCAAGGAAGGAAAGATAAGTGAGACTAAAGACGAGGATGAAGTTCAATCAGTTTTTGCAGAGGCGAATGAAAAAGCTTTAGAACAAAGCCCGAGGTTATTGCAGCCAAAGAAAGATATGCAGATGTTCGAGACCGAAGAGAAGCTAAAGATTGGTAAAAGATACTCTGTGAAACCAAGGATACGTGTCAAGCATAGCAAATCTATCCTTGGACTTTTTATGAGGACTTTTTATGATTATCCAAGGATACGTGTCATGCATACCAAAGATACTCACTTAGTCTTTCTCTTCAAAATCCCTAATTTATTCTTTCTTTTTCCAATTCTATTATCCTGGTCCTCCTGCTTAAATTTTGAAAATTGTTAAATGAAATTGTTAAAGTTAAAAAGTCATGGTTGTCATTTCAGGAATAATCACGTTTGGATTGGATTAGTATCAGAAAGACATAATATCATCTCTGAATTGTTTTGATTACAGTCCGATTAATATACCTATTGTTTATCTAAAAAAAACTTTCTACACATTTTAAAATCGTATCTTCGACCACAAGAGTAGCTACTGACCAGAAGAAGTTCTATGAAGAAATTTAATAAGCTGTCAAATCAATATTGTTTAGGAGAGTAAAGTATCGATACTTACGAACCAGCCTTTTGAATGGTTATATATGTGATCGGCATCGAGGTTGAACCTTGTTTGTTGTTTCAGATTTCAGCTTATTTTTTGTTTTGAGGCTAAGAAGAAGGACCCTAGAATTAAGGACAAAGATTATGAGAACTCAATCAAGGCGATGAGAGCTCAAATAGACGTACTTGATTGCATTAACAAAACAAATGCAAGATTATTTACAAAAGAAACTAAGATTATTTCCAGAAGAAACTAGTAGAGAAAGATGAACTTTTGATATCGGCGAGGTTACGAAAGATCATAAAAGATCTTTTTTGGACTTTTAGGGTTTTGAGGTTATTGGGCTGGATTAAATTAGGTAGATGGGCCTACCGGGTTTTGGGGTATTGGGCTGGATTAAATTAGGTAGATGGGCCTCGGATTTTGGGGTTATTGGGCTGAATTAAATTAGGTAAATGGACCTATCGGATTTTTTAGTTGGTTGGACCGGGTTATGGATAGAATTAGGACTAAAAGGTTAGGGTTTTTGCGTTGTTTCTTGATTAAGGGATGAAACTATGTAAAATTACGTCTCTATGTCAAAAAAAAAATCAAACATAAATAAATAAAAATATTATAAAGGGTGCGTTATATAAATTTTTTTTATACTATCATTAGTTTTATTCCTAGCAAACATTTTTAAATTACCATTAGTTCTACCCCGAGCAAACATTTTTATAATACCATTAGTTCTATTCCGAGCAAACATTTGAAAACGCCAAAGAGAACAAATTTTTAAAAAGTTTTCATTAGGTTTTGCAATAAGCCGGCGAAAATTATTTTCACTACCAGATGACAAATTAGTAAATAAATTTCATTAAGTTTGCAATAAGCTGGCGAAAAGCACTATTTTCCCACTGCGTAAAAAAACTATTCGCAGGAAAAAACAGAGTTTAGCCGGACACATACGAATATAAAAAACGTCACATACCTCTTTTATAAAAGACAGACTAATTATATGAGCATCTGTAGTAGATATTGATAAGATATACTGAAAAGTGAATAATATTTCCAATTTGTATATTCTCAAAAACTAATTGGTTTCTGTAAACCAAACAAGATATCTATCACAAAGAGAAAGTTATGATTATCCAAACAGAATTAGGCACTGAGTGACATAGAGACAATGGACGATAACTTGTATTTAACAGTTTTGGTAGATTTCTGAGGCTGAAATACAACTTCGGTATGCGATCTTACCGTCACTTCCTTCAACTCAGAACCTGAAGCCCCTACGTTGCGATAATCACGAGAATAGTACACTACTTGAAGTTTCGACGGAGCTGAAAATTTTGAATTACAAGTCAATTTAGAAATGCGGTAATAAAGTTGAACTTATTGTTACTACTTTCTGAAGCACCAATATGGAACCCCTCTGACCTATTGGAGACAAATTCTTTATCATATTTGATTTTAAAGAGATGCGTGGTAGATTGACCATAGATATAGTTAGCCCGACTATGATGCTTTTCCAGAATCTAGAGCCTTTTATTGAAGGTTACATCATTAGCTCCGGATTCCGGAATTATTCGTGCTAGAATTTAATAGCCCCAGGGACTGCTAGTCTGGGATCCATTAGCTTTACATTTTGGAGTAAGCACACTAAATTCTCGAGGCTCATAGTAAGTGGGGCTATAGGCTATTCAGTGTTAGGGATATGTTCAGAAGCTCCAAATGAATATTCGGGAAAATTTGTTATACAGAGTTTGATTCAAATTTTAAGTTCATCATCAAAACATCTGAAATCTTTCTCGAATATTTTTACTATAAGAATATAAAAACTAGTTTTCTTTTAGCAAAAGTCCTTTCACTTCCAAACAAAAGATAAGTTTCAAGATTTTTCTTCGTTGGTGCTAATTAAAGTTCAAGTCGACTTGTGTATCCATGTGGTTTTGTCGAGAACAAGTCTTTTAATGACTAAAAGAATTTGAGGACGTTACCAAAGAAAAGCACATGATCAGTAACCTAGGAATAACTATTATCCGACGCAGAACGTAACAGAAGTTGAAAGCATAAAAAAGAGAGAGCAAGATTACCGAATCCGAGCATACTAGTGTGCTGGATAACTACATGACCAACTTTGGATCTTCTGATATTTCTTAAAGCCAAGGTATCTCCCTTCTTCCCTTTAAATTCTAGGAATTCACCCAACACATATTTCTCAGCTTTGAGCTCCAGCCTGCATATTGTATTATATTTTTGTCTATTACAAACAGAATAAATTAACGACCATAACTTAAATAAGAAAGTTGTAAAAACATCAAAGAAACAGGTTTATCATCACCGATTGTCACATACTAAAATTGATGAGTATCTTTAGAAGAATAATATCGCTCAATTTGGATATTAACTGAAATATAATCCTGAATGTTATAGAGAGTTATCATATTACTACAAGCCAGTAGTAATCAATCAAACAACCACGAGAACATTTTACGATTTATTAAATTTATAAAAGAAGTTGATTAAATATTTTGTATAAGTAGAATATATATTGAAGTTTATGGTCGAGCCAGAAATCAATGTTGCCTCTACCAGAATGCCAGTATATGTATTTTCTGTTGATTTTTTTATTTTATTGATCTTGTTCCAAACTTTAGAACCTTTTTGTTTATGGTTTGTTTGTAAGGGATGGAGTTTAAGACAATATATAGATTGCATAAATTTTGACCCACAGTGTTTGATTTTATCTTAAAGTTAACCACAGTAGTAAGATTGGTTGTTTGAATATTTTCGATCTGTCTAATGTTTAAGCCATTTTCATCATATGGTTTACAGAGTTTTTTCCATTCTGACCGTATTATAGGTTTAGTAGTTTCATTGTAACCCCAAATGAATTTGTTCAGTAGTTTGTTGATTCTTGATATAACATTTTTTGGCAGTTCAGTACTTTGCATATAATAGATTGGATAAGCAAGGAAGACCGATTTTATGCGAATCAACCTCCCACCAAGAGACATGATTTTAAACTTCAACTCTAATATTTTACTTCTTATTTTCTCAATAAGATTGTCAAAATAACAGTAACTGATGTTTGAGTAGACTGTTATGTCAAGGTATTTGAAAGGTAAATAGTTATATTTAAAACCCAAGGTAGTTTCCATATAATTAATTATGGATTTACTTATGTGAGAATGAGATATAAATGTTATTTTAGATTTGTTAACTTGGTTACCAGACATGATTTGATATAACTCAAGAAAATCACAGATTTTCTTGACATTATTAATGGTTCTATTTGTAAATATAATTATGTCATCAGCGAAGGCTATGGATTGAATGATTATTGACCATCTATAATAATATCCCATAGTAGTGTAATGTTGAGTGAATTTTTTAATTCCTCTTATTAAAAATTCTTCAGCAATGATGAACAAGATGGGTGATATTGGATCACCCTACCTAACATCATTGCAGGAATTTAAGAAACCAAAAGAGATATCATTTATTATTATTGAGAAGAATACATTTTTATGCCTCTTTTGATTAGATTAATAAATTGTGATCTCAATCCAAAGGCTTGCATCATGTTATATATGAAATTTAAGGCTATCCTATCAAATGCTTTTTCCATATCAAGATTTATGATTATGTTATCTCCCTCTTGTTGTTTTGTTTAAGTCATGTGTTAACTCTTGTGTTATTAAGATGTTTTCTTGGATGTTCTTGTTTTCAACAAAATTACCCGGATCATATGAAATGATTTTGGGAATAATTTTAGAAATTATATTATTAATGATCTTGTACACTATTTTATTGAGTATTGTACAGTGGCTGAGAGACCTGAATTCTCACCATGTGTTTGGACAATTTATTTTAGGAATTATGAATATTACATTTATAAAGATGCTTTAGAAGTATAGATAGTGTTGAAATAAGCTGTAAGTGCTTCAGAAAGTTCATTTTTAATGATTGTGAAGCATGTTTGAAAGAATATGGAGTTGAATCCATCAACTCCATAAATACTATTTGGATTAAGATTGGTAATTACGTATGTATCTCATCCATTGAGGGATTTACCATTAGGAGATGATTTCATTGATCTGTTCTTAATTTAGAAATAATGGCATCAATGATACTTAAGTTTGATTGGTTGTTATTGCAATTTCATATATTTTTTATATAGGTTACAACTGCTTGTCCTATTTGGTTTTGATATTCTTTCCAAGTATTATTAATTGTTATCCCATAAATTCTATTTATTTTCCTTCTTTTGTTAACAAATCTATGAAAACATTTGGTGTTCTTATCACCATATTTAAGCCAGAGGGGTGCATTTTTTTTTCTACTTATATGTTTCTTCTCTGGTAAACAAGTTTAAGTGGATAGCTATGGATTTATAGAGATTGATTTTGTTTTCTGTATTATTATATTCTTCTAATTTTTTTTCAAGAATTTTGACATCTTCTTCTACTTTCGCAATATTATCAAAAATATTTCCAAATATTTTTAAGTGAATGCTTGAGTCTTCTGAGCTTTGACCAAAAAACATGTATGGGGTTGCCAAACATGGGTTCTTGCTAGTTGGTTTCAACTGTTTTTATTGAATCTTTATGGAGAAGCCACATATTTTGGAATTTGAAACGTGTTTTAGGTTTGGATGTAGTTGATGATACTGAAATCACTAAGGGTGAATGGTATGAGCCAGTTTTAACCATATGATTTACCCTAGTGATGTCAAAATATTCAGTCGAGTGGGCAATGTGTAATACTATGTCAAGTATTTTCCATTTATTATTGTTTGACCATGTAAAGTTAGATCCTGAGTAGCCAGGATCATCAAAATTACAGTCTATTAACATGTTTTTAAATTCATCTTTGCTTCTCAAACAGAAGATGGAACATGCTAGTTGTTCAGTTGCTTTAAAGATAATGTTAAAATCACCAGCAATAAGCTAGGGAAGTTCTGTTTCTGAGATTTGTCTTAGATGATCCCTCAGATGCAGTCTTTGAGATCTCGTGTATTTTGCATAGAGAATAGTGACCATGACATCTTTGTTGGAAGAAGGATGGTTCACCATTGTGTGCAAAAATTGCTTAGGATTACAGATAATCTAAATTTTGAATTGATTTCTCTTAAATAGCCATATTTTATTGTTAATATTTGAAAATTTTGTTTCAAAACCAATTTTTTTAGCTATTTTATCATTATAGATCATTGACTCTTGAAGATCAATGAAATATATGTTCTCTGTTTTCACAATAGCTTTTTATCCTTCTTGTGGTACCTTGGTTACCTACTTCTCTTGCATTCCAATTTAATAAGGTTATGGTCATTTTGAATTCGAGTTAGAGGATTTATTTGATCCTTTGAAATTCAAAGGTTTGCTAATTAAATTTCTTTTAAGGATTTTAATCTTTGGTTTGGTTGAATTTTTAGTTTCTTTTTTGGCAATTTCATTGTTCATTTCATGAGAATATGGAAGGCTAATGGTTGGTCTGGGCTTGAGTGAATCAAGTTAATTATAAAAAATATTCTCTGCATTGAATATGTTAAATAAATTACGAAATGTGATAAATTGAATAGTTTCAATCACCTCTCTATCAGAAATGTCAGGTTTTTTTTATCTTGATTAAGAGTAAGAATTATATCATTTTAAAATTAATTTTGAGGGTTTGAGGATGGAGATATGGTTATATTTCCTGTATTAGTCAGATTTGAGATTAAGTTTGGTTCAATTTGAAGATAATAAGTTTTTGAAAACTGTAAAATGTCATTTTTCTTCTTTACTTGTTGGTTTTTTATTTTCAAAGGATTCTTGTTGATCCTTAGAGGGTGGCAAGTTGGTATATTGTTGGTTTGAACCAACAATAACAGATTTTAGTTTCTTAACCCATATTTCCATTGGTTGGTCTAATGTTTTTGTAAGGATGTTGATTGGGTCAGGGATGTTGGGGGGTTTTTGAGATGTTAAGGGTTTTATCATTAGTTCTTTACAGTGACTAACATTGTGACCCAAATGTTTACATGTTTTACAATAGACATGCTTATCATCATAATTGGTATCCTGCCAAAAACCATTTTGGACTCCAAAATTGATCATGATTTTGTTTATAAGAGTTTTGAAGACATCATCAATGATCCAAGCTTTACAAACATTAAAGCTTGCTCTGTTTTTTTAGGAACCCATATTGCCAGAGGTAATCCAATTCTTTTGGCAATACGAGTTACTGAATCATTATTGTATAACATTTCTTGTATTTTAGGCATAAATATCCAAACTAAGTCAGAGGGGACTATAGTCTAGGATTGAAATCGGGGGACCATTTGAAGATTATAAAACAAATTGACTCATTAATCTAACATTACGTTTTTCCAGAAAGATTTAATATCAGCTATTAGGTAAAACTCAACGAAGAAATACCTATAGTCCCAGATTGAGACACTAAATGCACCACAAAACCTAAATGACCTTAAGTATGATTTGAAGTCTTCTAAAGATGGTCTCCTGAAGGAGAATTTAGCAACTAGGGTTATTTTAGAAAGAGAAGATAGAAAATTCTTATTTGATTCCTGGAATGTGATGGCTTTGTAGTGTTCTCTTATCTTCGTGGATGACTTTTTCATGCTTAAATTTCTTTCATGAGCTTTCCAAGATGTCTGAAAATGATTTTTGTGTTGAGTGGATGTTCTTCAGGAGTTTTTCTTGATGGTTAGCTAGACCCATATCGAAGATGGGATTGTTGACGAGGATCAGATAGTCTGCTGTGACGACACCATGAGAGAAAAATCCTCTTGTAGTGATATTGTCTTCTGGAGTTCTTGAATTGGGGCTTTGAGAGATTTTGGTTTTGGGAGGATTTCAATTGGTTTGGTGGTGTCTCCTTCTTGTTGAGCGTTTATATTGACCTTGAAGTGAGGTATGTGATGAGGTAAGGCTATCGATTTGGCGGTTTGTCTTCACTGTCGGTAATTGGTTTTGAATATTGATTTTACGGTTTGGGATTGTTGGAGAGAGAAGTCATCCAATTACCTCACATATTTTATTTTTCATCTAACTATTCACTAATTTAATCATAAACTCAATATACTTTTATATATAAATAATAAAATAGAAATGTTATCCATTATTAATTACTTATTATTATTATCCACAAAAATATAATATGGATAACTTAAACTTAAAAACTCATAAATAAAATGAATTATTACATTAAAAAATTTAATGAATCTTTTCATTTTTAATTTAAAAAATTATTAAACCTTATTACCTTGTTCAAATCGGGTTAATTTTCATTATTAACGATTGTTTTTTTATTGCTCACTCTATTTGATGCTCTTAATTTTCGTATTATATTATAATTATTTATTTAATATCCTATTAATAAATAATTTTGATATATAATTAATAATATTAATATTTCATACGTGAGTATCTAAATTATCGAGTTAATGGGTATTAAGTCATTAGTTTTCAAATTTTAACATATGAACTAAAATATTAAATTATTATATATATTTATATAAACATATTTATAAAATGTTTAGAAACATATTAATAGTAATCCTACTTTTAACTAAAGTTTCAAAATATATTTATTTTAAAGCATATTTATCAAATGGATAATAAATCAATAAACATCTATAACCAAAACTATTTACCTCAGAGTATGAGAATATATTAATAACGAGGTGGTTTTGAAACTAAATTATTCATAATAATCACTTGGATTTTTTTAATATCTAACATACCTCGTGTTTTTATTACTATCTTGATCTATTTGTATTCTTTTTTCATTTGATCAATATGTTCTTCAGTTTTAGATTAATTTTTCTTTTACTTCAATCAAGATTTTTCACTAATTGTGGTATTTAACGATTCACGTGATTTTTTTCTGAGTTATTTTGTTGTTGTTTTATGATTATATGATTGTTTTAATAATGTTGATTCTTTGATTTCGTACATACGTGTAAATATTTTGAAAAATATGTCAAAAAGTAGAATTTGAAAAAATTCTAACCTTTCAAAGGGAAGCATGACTTTCGGTAGTAATTTTTATCCGAGTTATTGTAGAGTGCATTGTGTTTTAGCTCTTAATTTAGTAACCTGGGAACAAATATGAGTAATCATTTACCCAAAAATAACCCAGAGTTCATGGGTTATGGAAAATGTCCTGTACCAGCTCATAACCCTGAGTTTGCACACCAAACTCAAATATGCCAATCTGAAATTATTTTTTATACATGGATAGCGACATTATAGTTTCTAACACAGAGCAACATAGGAAGTGGTGGTGAATCTGTTGTCCCGAAGGCAGAGTACGTCGTAAGCAGCGTGCTATCCCGGGGATTCAGTCTCGGTAAAGACGCACTTAAGAAAGCCAAGTCCTTTGACAATAAACACCAGTTATCTTCAACTGCCAGTGCCACGGTCGCTTCTCTGGACCAAAAAATTGGTGTCAGTGAGAAATTCAGTGCTGGTACAACGCTGGTGAATGACAAAATGAATGAAATGGACCAGAAATTTCAGGTCTCTGAAAAAACCAAGTCTGCGTACGCAGCTGCATGGCAAACGGTGAGTGGTGCAGGATCAGCTGTCATGAAGAATCGACATATATTGACTGGTGCTACTTGGGTCACTGGTGCATTCAGTCGAGTGACCAAAGCAGCTGGTGATCTGAGCCCGAAACCAACAGAGAAAGTATCGGCCGAGGAGGAGACACATCCTGGTGTAGCAAGTCATGAGACAGAAAAACAAGTAAAATCTACTTAAGTTAAGCAATCTTCTGATATGGGTATAGTTAATTCTATGATCTACAGGCTACTATGTAATTAACTTCAAACTGGGATCAAATCCATCATGTTATTATAATTTGTAATCTATTATGTCATATATGTTTGATTATACTGGAGTCAGAAAGCAATAGTTTATAATAAAAATATATCTTTGGTCTAGTTCTTTCAGTTTTATTCTCAGAAAACATGTTTGATCGTTACAGATTTTGAAGACGATTTTTTTGGTCATATGAAATTACTAGCTTCCAAGCATTTATAATCAATCTAGGTTGCCTTTATTTATTTTTTTCTTTCTACATCTTCATTCTAATTTTTTGTACATTAGTATAAAACTTAGTTTCTGTAGAGGAAAATAATTGTAAAATAGATATTGAAAATGGTAAAATAGAGAAGTGACTAAAGGAATTATAAAAAAGATCGATTTGATTCCGGATGCTGTGTGGTCTCAATGTTTGATCTTTTTAAACAAATCATAAAATCTACACTTACCTGCACGTTCCGTCATAAAATCGGATGATCCAGAGCGGCACGCATTCAGTCTGCAAATGGAATCTTGTCGGAGCAGTACCCTGGTTGACGAACCGTTTGAATATGGTACAACCATCAAATCTGAAGAATCCTGTGGATGCATATGGCAGCTATATTAGTGCAACTGGAATTAAGATTCGAACACGACAGCCTCCAAATCGACCATATTCAGACGGTTTTGTCAACCAGGGTACTGCTAAAAAGAAGAATCCGTTTGCAAACTGAACGTGTGCCGCTCTGCAAACGTGTGCCGGGAGAAATAGATATGGGTGACATTGTGAACAAGGGTGCTTCTCCCAGGAGAATTTGTGTCAAGGAAGGAAAGATAAGTGAGACTAAAGACGAGGATGAAGTTCAATCAGTTTTTGCAGAGGCGAATGAAAAAGCTTTAGAACAAAGCCCGAGCTTATTGCAGCCAAAGAAAGATATGCAGATGTTCGAGACCGAAAAGAAGCTAAAGATTGGTAAAAGATACTCTGTGAAACCAAGGATACGTGTCAAGCATAGCAAATCTATCAGCTACAAAACAGGGACGTCTCTGTCTTCAGCTAGAGTCAGCAAACACTGTTGGATGAATGATTCATTAGGTTATGTGGTTTTCGGAGTTTTAGTTGTGCTGTTGGCGATAGTCCTCACTGGAATGTGCATAGCTTTAAATGTGTAAGTTGCCTTTAGAACGCCAAGCCACGTTTTGGGAATGTTGTAGGATACGTAGTAATAGGGGGTAAAAAACACATCCTTCGTATTTTCCACTTGTAACAATGCAGTCCTTCTCCTTTGTGGTTGTAATAAACTGGTCCCCTGTGTTTGATGCAGCAGTAGTAAAAAAGTAAGTAGCCGTAGTAAAAAAAGTAAAAAATTGTTTTACTTTTACCATAACCTTTTAATCCTAATTCTATCTATAACCCGGCCCAACCAACTAAAAACCCCAATAGGTCCATCAACCTAATTTAATCCAACCTAGTAATCCTAAAACCCTAACTTCTAACTCGCCGACTCAATAACCCAATAAAAGATCCAATTCATTGATTTCTCAAACCCTTTACCTCTAAGTTTTTCATTCCTCCAACCCTTTACCTCTAATAAGTTTTTCATTCCTCCAAGTTTTGCAACTTAAGTTGCATCCTGTGAAAATTTAGCCTTTCTCTCCAAAATCCCTAATTTATTCTTTCTTTTCCCAATTCTATTACCCTAGCCAATTCTATTACCCTTGCCCTCGTATACCTCAACCTGCTCAAATTTTGAAAATTGTTAAAGTTAAAAAGTCATGGTTGTCATTTCAGAAATAATTTCGTTTGGATTGGATTAGTATTAGAAAGACATAATATCATCTCTGAATTTTTTTATTACGGTCCCATTAATATATCTATCGTTTATCTAAAGAAACTTTCTACACATTTTAAAATCGTATCTTCGACCACAAGAGTAGCTACTGACCAGAAGAAGTTCTATGAAGAAATTTAATAAGCTGTCAAATCAATATTGTTTAGGAGAGTAAAGTATCGATACTTACAAACCAGCTTTTTGAATGGCTATATATGTGATTGGCGTCGAAGGACCCTGGAGTTAAGGACAAAGATGATGAGAACTCAAGGCGATGAGAGCTCAAATAGACTACTTGATTGCATTAACAAAACAGATGGAAGATTATTTACAAAAGAAACTAAAATTATTTACAGAAGAAACTAGTAGAGAAAGATGAACTTTTGATATCGGCGGACGAAAGATCAGAGGGTTACGGATTTTTTTTAGACTTTAGGGTTTTGGGGTTATTGGGCTGGATTAAATTAGGTAGATGGGCCTATCGGGTTTTGGGGTTATTGGGCTAGATTAAATTAGGTAGATGGACCTATCGGGTTTTGGGGTTATTGGTCTGGATTAAATTAGATAGATGGGCCTATCGGATTTTGGGTTATTGGGCTGGATTAAATTAGGTAGATGGATCTATCAGGTTTTTTAGTTGGTTGAACCATGTTATGTATAGAATTAGGCAGGTTATGTATAGAATTAGGGCTAAAAGGTTAGGATAAAGTAAAACAGTTTTTTACAGTTTTTTTTTATGCTATCATTAGTTTTATTCCTAGCAAACATTTTTAAATTACCATTAGTTCTATTACGAGCAAACATTTAAAAACACCAAAGAGAACAAATTTTTAAAAAGTTTTCATTAGGTTTTGCAGTAAGCCAGCGAAAATTATTTTCACTACCAGATGACAAATTAGTAAATAAATTTCATTAAGTTTGCAATAAGCTGGCGAAAAGCACTATTTTCCCACTGCGTAAAAAAACTATTCGCAGGAAAAAACAGAGTTTAGCCGGACACATACGAATATAAAAAACGTCACATACCTCTTTTATAAAAGACAGACTAATTATATGAGCATCTGTAGTAGATATTGATAAGATATACTGAAAAGTGAATAATATTTCCAATTTGTATATTCTCAAAAACTAATTGGTTTCTGTAAACCAAACAAGATATCTATCACAAAGAGAAAGTTATGATTATCCAAACAGAATTAGGCACTGAGTGACATAGAGACAATGGACGATAACTTGTATTTAACAGTTTTGGTAGATTTCTGAGGCTGAAATACAACTTCGGTATGCGATCTTACCGTCACTTCCTTCAACTCAGAACCTGAAGCCCCTACGTTGCGATAATCACGAGAATAGTACACTACTTGAAGTTTCGACGGAGCTGAAAATTTTGAATTACAAGTCAATTTAGAAATGCGGTAATAAAGTTGAACTTATTGTTACTACTTTCTGAAGCACCAATATGGAACCCCTCTGACCTATTGGAGACAAATTCTTTATCATATTTGATTTTAAAGAGATGCGTGGTAGATTGACCATAGATATAGTTAGCCCGACTATGATGCTTTTCCAGAATCTAGAGCCTTTTATTAAAGGTTACTTCATTAGCTCCAGAATTCCGGAATTATCCGTGCTAGAATTTAATAGCTCCAGGGACTGCTAGTCTGGGATCCATTAGCTTTACATTTTGGAGTTAGCACACTAAATTCTCGAGGCTGATAGTAGGGGGGGCTATAGGCTATTCAGTGTTAGGGATATATTTAGAAGCTCCAAATGAATATTCGGAAAAATTTGTCACACAAGGTTTGATTCAAATTTTGAGTTCGTCCTCAAAACATCTGAAATTTTTCTCGAATATTTTTACTATAAGAATATAAAAACTAGTTTTCCTTTAGCAAAAGTCCTTTCACTTCCAAACAAAAGACAAGTTTCAAGATTTTTCTTCGTTGGTGCTAATTAAAGTCGACTTGTGTATCCATGTGGTTTTGGCGAGAACAAGTCTTTTAATGACTAAGAATTTGAGGACGTTACCAAAGAAAAGCACATGATCAGTAACCTAGAAATAACTATTAAGAAAAGCACATTATCAGTAACCTAGGAATAACTATTATCCGATGCAGAGCGTAACAGAAGTTGAAAGCATAAAAACGAGAGAGCAAGATTACCGAATCCGAGCATACTAGTGTGCTGGATAACTACATGACCAACTTTGGATCTTTTGATATTTCTTAAAGCCAAGGTATCTTCCTGCTTCCCTTTAAATTCTAGAAATTCACCCAACACATATTTTTCACCTTTGAGCTCCAGCCTGCATATTGTATCATATATTTGCCGATTACAAACAGATTAAATTAACGACCATAAACTTAAATAAGGAAGTTGTAAAAACAACAAAGAAACAGGTTTATCATCACCAATTGTCACATACTAAAATTGATAAGTATCTTTAATAGAATAATATCGCTCAATTTGAATATTAGCTGGAATGTAATCCTGAATGTTATAGAGAGGTATCATATTACTACAAGCCAGTAATCAATCAAACAGCCACGAGAACATTTTACGATTTATTAAATTTATAAAAAAGGTTAGATTGAATATTTTGTATACGTAGAATATATATTGAAGTTTATGGTGCAGAAGCAACAAACCTATCCCACATCGGAGCCGTACTGAGAACCGAATTAAGTTTCTGCTCAAACGATTCATGTGCCTCTTTCTTTCCTCCGGCAAAAGTACCCTTAACCCAACCCGATATTAAACTTTTTGGTTCAGGTTTTAGTAGTACCCATTGGTCATAAGTAATAACCTCATCTGGAAAATTATCTGGGGTACTGAAACAAATTAGAAGCCATATAGCAAATTACACCATGAATAACCCAAAAACAAAGTGATCGTGTATTAGGATCTAGGAATCTTATAAGCAAAGCGACGGAAGAAAAGGTGGAATCAATTTAAAATTCTTTCCTTGCTCCAATGTATATGCTCTAATGTAAACTTCATTTTAAAACTGAGAAGGAAGCTCATGAAAAGTTGATGATCCCCTTCCATTTTCAACAAAATTTTGTTTTAATAGCATATAAGAGAAAGCATTTGTCCAACAATTTATATCATCCAAGCAGCCTAAAGATAATTATACATAATAAGGTATTACCGAGTTAAGAATGAGCTAAAATCTGAGTCCATATACTTACAGGATCTGGATGAACCTCCGCTTTGTGTCGACCGTGAGCCTCGCAAAGCCAGTTGCCATCTCCTCTGACAGATACAAATCCTGATATATTTTTGACACATATCACCACTGCTTCCCTGTAATCATGCTTCAAAATAGAAAGTTTAGCTCTGAATAATGTTTGACGCCAAAAAGATCAGCTAATAGAAAATTTTGTGTATAGATTTTATACCGTGACCCTTGCAAACCCAGTTGCCATCTCCTCTGATAGATACAAATCATGATATATTTTTAACACATATCACCACTGCTTCCCTGTAATCACGCTTCAATGTCAGCCACAATAACGTGTACTAAATAGAAAGTTTAGCTCTGAATAATGTTTAGACACCAAAAAGATAAGCTAATAGAAAATTTTGTGTATAAATTTTTGAAGCCAACGTAGATGAATGATTTACCGTTTGGTGACAAGAACTAAATCGACGCTCTGTCGTGAAGCAGTGTCAGCATCTGGGATTCGAAGACCGAGGTGTGTCTTTCCTCCATAAAGCTTTTCTAGTCTATAATCCGAAATGAAGTCTGAAATGAATCCACTAAATCACCATAGATAGCTTCACTCATATAATTGGTAACGAAGTATATAAAACTCAATTGGTTTTGCAATAAACCAACCAAACATACTCTTGATTTCTTAGCAGCTAAAAATGAAGAAGAACATTAGAATCAGAGGTTTCGACATCGAGAACATCATCCGCGAAAAAGAAACCCTTTACTAATTGATAACTTTTCTTCTAGATGGGATAATTGTTATGAGATTATTAATTAATACTGGAAGTTCGGTTAATGTACTTTACAAAACAAGTTTGATCAATTAGTTGGAGTTATACTATTTAAAAAAAACTAATAAAATTTTATTGATTTTTGTTGAAACATCAAATAATTGTGAAGAAAAGATTGAGTTAGATGTGAGTATTGGGAGAGGAGAATTTGAAAAGACTATCACTACGTTGTTTATGGTAGCCGAATCTCAGAGTTCCTATAATTTTATTATATGAATAATTTGGTTATATAAAATGGAAGCAATATCGTCATCTTTTCATAAACGTTTAAAATATACAATCAATGGATGAATAAGAATAATTATATGAAACCAATACACTTAAAATGTTATTTTTTATTTTTCTACTCCAAAGAATGTAATAGATTCACTACATCAAGAGTTTTTGATAGATATTGTTACTAAATATCTTGCGAACCTATCGTAATAGAGAAAGAAGATGACATTTATGATCCACAAGAAGCCTCAAATGAAACTGAAGTATTAAAGGAAATAGAATATTATGATTTAACCGATCAAAAAATGATGAAGATTGGAAGGAAGATTGGAAAAGAATTCAAAAAGAAATTCATAAATTGTTTGAGAGAATATTGATATTTTTTGTGTAATATTTCTGAATTTGTCCTGAATTAGCAACTAACATTAGGTTAACGTCTATCTGTTAGAAAAGAAGGTCTTTTTAGTTGAAAAATTAGAAGCTATTGTTTAAGAAATTGAGCAGCTATTAAACATATAGCATATCATAGAATTAAAATATCCATTATGGTTAGCAAATCCAGTATTAGTCAAAAATAAAAATGGATAGTTAAAGATGTTTGTTGATTTTACTAACCTTAAATGAGCTTGTTCAAAAGATGTTTTTCTTTTTCTTAATATTTACAAATTTGTAGATGCAACAGTTGGTCATGAGTATATCTTTTATGGATGCTTATTGAGTTATAATCAAATTAGAACACATCTAAATGATGAAGAAAGTATTGTTTTTACGATAAAAAATGATTGGAATGTTACAAGGTAATCTCATTTGGTTTTTAAAATGTTGGAACAACATATTAGAGACATGTTAATCATATTTTTGCTAATAATTTAGGCATAAATAGAAGATTATGTAGATGATATGATAATTAAGACTCATAAGGGAGCATAAAATTGCATTGTATGAAAGCTTCGAGAATATAAGAAAGTAGAATTTTAATCCGATGAAATGTTATTTTGGGGTAAATTTAGGTAAAATTTATCGGTTTTATAATAAGTAAGAAGGTAATTGGAACTAATATTAGTATGGTCCAAGTTTGTCGTTAGCAAGGTGTTGGTATGATAATATGTTGGAATTCAGAAACTAATTTATTATGTAATTAAGACATTGGTTGATGCATCAACTAGTTACTTAAACTCAGAAAAGTTAGCCATTGGTTTAGTTCTATCTGCAAGGAAAATACGATTGAATTTTCAAACTCATGTCATTATTGTTAGAACTTTTTTCCCGTTGAAAAGTATACTTCGTAAAATGGATGTATATGAGAGATTGACAAGGTGGTCAATTGAGTTGGGTGAATATAAAATTCATTCTGAACCATGAGTAGTAATAAAAGCCTAAACGATGGTTGAGTTTATCAACAGGTTTCGAGAGGAAATTAGATAAAATGGAAGAAGATGAACCGTTAAAATATAATTTCAAGGATATGAAATGGGTTATTCAAGTTGATGGATCTTGTGGTATAAATGGTAGTAGAACTGGTATTGTTTTGACAGTTCTGGAGGGGAGATAAAATTAAGTAACTTATTAAATTCATATTTCTCACTACCAATAATGAAGTAGAATATGAAGTTGTGTTGGTTAGAATGATATTAACTCATATTTGTGGGGCAAAATTTCTTCATTTGTTATCTGATTCTCAATTCGTGGTTGGTCATTCCTAAAAAAATTGAAATAAAACAATAAAATATGAGGAAATATATGGAATAACTGAATTAAAAAAAAGGTATGATGATCAAGTTTTAATAATTAGAAAATAAAAAAGTAGATTTGTAGTAACATTTGGTAATGTAGAATATAATTTGTTGGTAATAATACAAGAAATACCGTTAGTTTTTGGAAATTTAGAAAAACGGGGAGTATTATGAATATATAATGATTATTA
This sequence comes from Limnanthes douglasii subsp. nivea, assembly GCA_036936605.1. NCBI lineage: Eukaryota > Viridiplantae > Streptophyta > Magnoliopsida > Brassicales > Limnanthaceae > Limnanthes > Limnanthes douglasii. The sequence continues at coordinate 261,957,988 of JAUPFV010000004.1, forward strand.
GTGACAAAAATATCTACTAGTGTTTAAAAATGAAATTATCCCATCTGATAAATCTCAATCTCATGCATTACGATTGCGTGTTGAAAAGTATGTTATCATTGATGATTTTTAATATAAAAAGTGTTACGTTTCCTTTGTTACTATGTTTAGAAAAGAAATAAGCTTAGTTCAGTTTAAAGGATTTGTATGAGGGAGAAATATTTGCGCACTATGTATATTGTGAATTGATAAGATGTTTTTTCTTGGCAGGCTTTTATTCACCAACGCTTTCAGTTGACGCAAAGTTGTTGGTAGAAAATTATGATCATTGTTAGTGTTTTACTAATACAATTCGTATTAATAGCGAGAAAACATGATCAAATCATGTCCCGTGTTAATTTGCTACATGGATGATTGATTTAGTATGAGCATTACTAATGGCGACAAGAAAAATAAAGATTTTATTCATGGTTGTTGATTATTTTACAAAATAGGTGAAAGTAAAGGCATTAACAAGAACGAGGTCAAAAGAATTTTGTAAATTTTTTCAATCTTGCATTTTGAGTTGTTATGAAATTCCAATGATGTTAATGACGGATAAAGAACCTCATTTACAAAATCATATGGTAACAAATTTTTATAGAAAGTATGGTACATGCTTTACTATATGTCCGAAATCATTTTGCTGATAATATAGTAATCCATCTAGAAGTGCTCTAGATTCAGCTGGATGAAGGATTGTTTTTACCTAATATAGTACATCTAACATAAATGAGATCACCATTTTCATTTCTAAAAAAAAACCACTGCTAGCCTCACCGTTAGAAAGACATGAAGTATCACAATTCAATTTCAAACGATTTGATAGTGGAGGATGTGATTTAATATATAAACAATGTTTCTTCTTTGATAATTGATTAAAGAAATACATGTCATAAGAAATTTTTAAGTCTCCATTCCAATGTTTATGTTTGATAATGTTAAAGATATCAAGAGATGATATTATATATAAAATATTATTAATTATATTTTGGGATGAGAACTTAATGCTATTATATTTGGATTTGTTTATAGCACTCTAAATAGCCCAAAACATTATTGGAGGTAAAATAGTTATAATGTGTATTTGTATAGCATTGGAAAGGAACCATGATCTAATAATGTGGTTTACATCCATGTGATTACCTATATTAATGTTAAAAAATCAATAAAATGTTTCCAAACATCCCAAAAAATATGGCAAGATACAAAGAGGTGATTAAAGTTTTCTAGGTTTTGACAGTGTTGACATTTGGATGCTAAACTAAAACCTTTCATTTGAATGAAATAGTCTACTGATATTAAATTGTTTAGGATCCTACAAATAGTGAAAGAGCACTTCTTTGGAGTGATATTGTTCCAAATATTATTTAGTATAGTATATTTTTTGTCCTTGTTCCTGATTTCATTCCTAGTATATTTGAGGGAAAATTTGCCATCAGATGATAACGTCCACAGAATAGCATTGTGGTTAAGGTTAAAAGATGATTTTTTTAATTCTATTGATGTCAAATTGAATGGAATTATCCCTTAGTTTGGCTAGATTCCAATCATTATTTATCTAAAATTCAGAAATTTTAACTTGGTTATACATATAGTTAGGCTTTGAATAGTACATCGTCCCTCGACTATCGCGTTTGGTGGCAGCTTAAGAAACCTCAACTGATCTTGTCTCCTTTTCTTCTTTTGCAAGTACTTGTAAGTCGCAACAACCACAAGAATTATTACCACCATTGGCAACGCAATCAGTAAAATTACTATATCAACACGCACCTCTTTTATTCTCTTGGTTGAGCCAGAGTCAACTTCCGAAGCTACAAAATACAGCATATCATCAGTCTATTCAATTTTCCTGAAAACTCAAGCCTCAGGCAGCTATGCAAATAATAAATCTCAAGAAACATAAATATGTTTTTGCTTCAAGAAATTAAAATGGCAGGACACTCACCCTCTGGAAGTTGTGCCTTTGGAAGTTGTGAGCATCCCTGACAAAGAAAGCTAGTAGTGATTTAGTTTTCCTTAACATGTATGTTCTTTTCGTCACTATTAAAATATGAAAGGCAAAACTCCCACTCATCAAACACATTATTTGTCTTGATGGTATCTTGCTCGTAAAATCCATATCGCTTACATTTCGTGTCGCGAAATTCAGTCAAAGGCTAAACAACGAGAAACAATTAACAACATCAGATCATCTATTAAAGCTAAATTTTCAGAAAACAAAACAGAACCTTATGAAGAATTTCTAGTGATCACAAATCTATTACTAAATCCACACTTTCTTATGAAAACAAAAACAACCATAACAAAAGTTCTGTTTGCTGTGTACGAACACATACCTTCCATGATTCTTGACCTTTGAAGGTGTACAGCACAGCGGTTCCGGTGACATCCGGTAATACCGTCATGTACTCTCCTTGGCACTGAAAGTAAACCTTCGGGTTCGATGTGAACCAATCGTGTGTGCTAAAAACTTGAAACGACTAGAATATTACGAATCCCGTTTATCTAACTCTTGCATCATAAAAAATCAAAGCTAAAATTCAAACACCCAATCCAAAATTTGGAAAGTTATTTATATATTATCAAGATCATCAAAACGAGCAAAACCCAGCAAAACAGAATAAAAATTGTACCTGGTAAATAGGAGAGGAAAATCGAGCATATAAGAAATCTGACATAGTGCTCAGAATGAAGAAAATAAGAGATCGACATTTTTGACGAAGTAACTCTTGATTAGGTTTTTGGGAGGCGATACGAAGAGAATTGAAAATGGAAGAAAAAATGTGAAATTTCTGAGTTTCTCGCATTTTCTTGCTCTATGGCGGCTGTTTATAAGCTTTGTTGTATTTTCTCGTTCTAACGACGGTTTTTTATAATCTTTCTCTCTTCTCACCGTCTTCACCCTTCCACCACTCATCGAACCAGAGAAAACCCATTTCATTTAACCAGATTTTATGTCCTCTAGCTGCGTTTGGTATAAATTTAGGAGTAGATTTAGGGTTTAGGTTTAGAGATTTGATTTGGGGATTTGATTTAGAACAAGAGAGAGTGATTTGGGGATTCCACGTAGGATAAATAATTCCATCTGGATAAACACAGTAAATTATTAATGCCAAGTTGGATATTATAAGGGTAGGTGGGTCATTTAATGTCGTAGACTACGTTTTAGGTTTGACATAAACTCAAGGGACGAGTGGTGATACAAAAATCTGGGGACTACGGCGATATGTGGCAGCCTCTCATGAATCAGAGGATCTGGTGGACTAACTTTATCCAAACGCGATAGTCCAGGGACTGTCAGCGGACATTTGAAAGTTAAGGGACTATCTGCCACCAAACGCGATAGTCGAGGGACGATGTACTGTTCAAAGCCCATATAGTTATTATCATTTGGGGTAGAGTGATCAAGGTGTGAAAATGACTCTATTTATCGAGCCAGAAATCAATGTTTCCTCTACCAGAATGCCAGTATATGTATTTTCTGTTGATTCTTTTATTTTATTGATCTTGTTCCAAACTTTAGAATCTTTTTGTTTATGGTTTGTTTGTAAGGGATGGACTTTAGGACAATATATAGATTGCATACATTTTGACCCATAGTGTGTTATTTTATCTGAAAGTTAACCACATTTGTAAGATTGGTTGTTTGAATGTTTTCGATCTGTCTAATGTTTAAGCCATTTTCATCATATGGTTTACAGAGTTTTGTCCATTCTTACCATATTATAGGTTTAGTAGTTTCATTGTAACCCTAAAGGAATTTGTTTAGTAGTTTGTTTATTCTTGATATAACATTTGTTGGCAGTTCAGTACTTTGCATATAATAGATTGGATAAGCAAAGAAGACTGATTTTATGAGCATCAACCTCCCACTAAGAGACATGATTTTAAACTTCGACTCTAATATTTTACTTCTTATTTTCTCAACAAGATTGTCAAAATAACAGTAATTGATGTTTGAGTAGACTGTTATGTCAAGGTATTTGAAAGGTAAATAGTTATGTTTGAAACCCAAGGTAGTTTCCATAGAACTAATTCTGGATTTACTTATGTGAGAATGCGACATAATTGTTTTTTTAGATTTGTTAACTTTCTTAACAGACATGATTTGATATAACTCAAGAAAATCACAGATTTTCTTGACATTATTAATGGATCCATTTGTAAATATAATTATATCATCAGCGAAGGCTAGGCATTGAATGATTATTGACCATCTATAATAATATCCCATAGTACTGTAATGTTGAGTGAATATTTTAATGTCTCTTATTAAAAATTCTTCAGCAATGATGAACAAGATGGGTGATATTGGATCACCCTACCTGACATCATTGCAGGAATTTAAGAAACCAAAAGAGATATCATTTATTATTATTGAGAAGAATACATTTTCGATGCCTCTTTTGATTAGATTAATAAATTGTGATCTAAATCCAAAGGCTTGCATAATGTTATATATGAAATTTAAGTCTATCCTATCAAATGCTTTTTCCATATCAAGATTTATGATTATGTTATCTCCCTTTTGTTTTTTTGTTTAAGACATGTGTTAACTCTTGTGTTATTAAGTTGTTTTCTTGGATGTTCTTATTTTCAACAAAATTACCCGGCTCATATGAAATGATTTTGGGAACAATTTTGGAAATTATATTATTAATGATCGTGTACTCTATTTTATTGAATATTTACAGTGGCCGATAGGCCTGAATTCTCACCATGTGTTTGGACAATTTATTTTAGGAATTATGAATATTACAGTTATAAAGATGCTTTAGAAGTATAGATAGTGTTGAAATAAGCTGTAAGTGCTTCAGAAAGTTCATTTTTAATGACTGTGAAGCATGTTTGAAAGAATATGGAGTTGAATCCATCAACTCCATAAATACTATTTGGATTAAGATTGGTAATTACGTATGTATCTCATCCATTGAGGGATTTATCATTAGGAGATGATTTTCTTGATCTGTTATTAATTTAGAAATAATGGCATCAATGATACTTAAGTTTGATTGGTTGCTATTGCAATTTAATATATTTTTTATATAGGTTATAACCACTTGTCCTATTTGGTTTTGATATTCCTTCCAAGTATTATTAATTGTTATTCTATAAATTCTATTTATTTTCCTTCATTTGTTAACAAATCTATGAAAACATTTGGTGTTTTTATCACCATATTTAAGCCAGAGAGGTGTATTTTTTTCTCTCAATATGTTTCTTCTCTGGCAAGCAAGTTTAAGTGGATAGTTATGGATTTATAGAGATTGATTTTGTTTTCGTTATTATTATATTCTTCTAATTTTCTTTCAAGAATTTTGACATCATCTTCTACTTTGGCAATATTATCAAAAATATTTCCAAATAATTTTTAAGTGAATGCTTGAGTCTTCTGAGCTTTGACCAAAAAACATGTATGGGGTTGCCAAACATGGGTTCTTGCTAGTTGGTTTCAACTGTTTTTATTGAATCTTTATGGATAAGCCACATATTTTGGAATTTGAAGCGTGTTTTAGGTTTTGATGTAGTTGATGATACTGAAATCACTAAGGGTGAATGGTATGAGCCAGTTTTGACCATATGCTTTACCCTAGTGATGTAAAAATATTCAGTTCAGTGGGCAATGTGTAATACTATGTCAAGTATTTTCCATTTATTATTGTTTGACTATGTAAAGTTAGATCCTGAGTAGCCAGCATCATCAAGATTACAATCCAGTAACATGTTTTTAAATTTATCCTTGCTTCTCAAACAGAAGATGGAACATGCCAGTTGTTCAGTTGCTTTAAAGATAATGTTAAAGTCACCAGCAATAAGCTAGGGAAGTTCTGTTTCTGAGATTTGTCTTAGGTGATCCCACATATGCAGTCTCTGTGATCTGGTGTATTTTGCATAGAGAATAGTGACCATGACTTCTTTGTTGGAAGAAGGATGGTTCACCATTGTGTGCAAAAAATGCTTAGGATTACAGATAATCTAAATTTTGAATTGATTTCTCTTAAATAGCCATATTTTATTGTTAATATTTGAAATTTTTGTTTCAAAACTGTTAGAATATTCAGTGTATTAATGTTATAATATTCAGTGTATTAATGTTAGAATATTCAGTGTATTAAGTTTCCTTGTATAGGCCTCTAAGTTCTCTATATATTGAGAGCCTTACTTGGGTTTGCATTATAAAAATAAAAATACAAAAAGGATTAATGTTTCTTAGTAACTGATTATGCCCCCACTGTGTCTTTGTCTCTTTAAGCCGCTTCATGCGGCTACTTCTCTCTTTGTTTTTTAACATGGTATCAGAGCACGTGTCATTCTGGGAATTCTGAACATCCTCAACAAAGATGGCTGGCAATGAAGTCGTGGTCAGTCAAATTCCTGATGAATTAACAATGCAGATTGCTGCCATTCTCAGAAATGGTCTTTGAACACAACAACAAACAACTAACCCCGAGAATTTATCCCTAGGGATTAAACTCGGTGGTGACAACTATGCCTTATGGGAAAACCTGATGAAGAAAGTAATTGGGAGAAGGGGGAGAGGTTCTCACATTACAGGGGAGCCGACACCTCCATCCAAAACTGACAACACATATACAAGGTGGGAACAAGATGATCAATGTGTTTTCACATGGATTATCCAGAATCTTGAATCCATCTTGGTGAATAATGTCTCGCAATATCCCACTCCAAAAGCCCTCTGGGATGGGTTAGCCACCACATACGGTTCTGGTACAGATTCCTTAGAGGTGTTTGACCTTCATAAGAGGGCTAACTCATTAAGGCAAGAGTCTGATACACTAGAAGACTTGTGGAGCAAACTGCAGAACATCTGGATGTCTATAGATAGGCGAGATCCGAAACCTATGAAAGACCCAGAAGACATTCAGATCTACAATAAAAAAACTCAAGAACAAAGACTTTATCAATTGCTAATGGCGATTAATGACAAGCTGGAACCAGTCAAGAGAGATATCCTGAAAAAGGATTCTCTTCCTTCCGTGGAAACAGCATATGCTACAATACGAAAGGAAGTGGCCAGGCTTAATATACTAAAATCAAGTTCTTCTGATAGTGACTCAATTGAAATTGGAACGGGTTTGGCTGCTAAATATTCTGCACAAAGGTTTAAATTCTGGTCCAAAGAGAAAGAAGATAAATCCAAGTTGTACTGCACTCATTGTGGGATGAAGAAACACACTAAAGAGACATGTTTCGAGCTGGTTGGTTATCCAGAATGGTGGGAGGACGGTCATAAGGAGAAAAATAACCAGTGTTTCAGATCTAATGTCAAACGGGCTTCATCTACAAGTGGCGATGAAGATCCGACTAAAAATGAGCAAGGAAGTGACACTGGTTTTGGAGGAATGGCGGCGAACTCCTATGAAAAACTTGGAGGTAAAGGGTTTGAGAAATCAATGAATTAGATCTTTGATTGCGGGGCTACGGAGACCATGTCTTATGATCCTAAAAACTTTGGTGACATGTCATCTCCAAAGAAGTCCCATATTGAGACTGCTAGTGGAGAAATTTGTGAAGTCAAAGGGGGAGGTTCAATTTTTTTTTTGGAAAAAATGGAAATTAAAAACTGCCTCTATATTCCTTCACTATCCTTAAAGTTATTATCTGTTAGTCAAGTGACAAAACAACTCAACCGTGTGGTTCTTATGTATCCATGTTTTTCCATTTTACAGGACATTCGTACGAAGGAGATCATTGGGCGTGGTTTCGAACAAGAAGGTCTCTATTATGTTGATGAGGTAGTTCATAAGGGACATGCCATGCTTGCTCATGGAACAACCGAAAGGCAACTTTGGTTATGGCAGCGACGACTTGGTCATCCTTTTTTTAGCTATCTTAAAAGTTTGTTTCCTAGTCTTTTTTTTTGAATAATTCCATTCATGAGAAATGTGAAACCTGCATTCTTGCAAAAAATCGTAGGGTCTCATTTAATCAAAGTAATACTAGAGTTGATTATGCTTTTTCGCTAATCCATTCTGATGTTTGGGGTCCTGCACCAAATTCCACTAACAATCAAATCAAATAGTTTGTTGTATTTGTGGATGATTTCTCAAGAATGACTTGGATATACTTCATGAAACATAAATCGGAAGTACCAGAAATATTTGTTTGTTTTTATAAAATGATTTTGACTCAATTTGAGAAAAAAAATACAGATTCTCCGTTCTGATAATGGAACAGAGTTTGTCAACCAAATAATGCATAATTTTTTTCAAAACAAATGGTCTTATCCATCAAACCACTTTTCCAAACACACCTCAACAAAACGGTACTTCAGAACGAAAAAATCGTACTTTACTTGAAAAAACTCGTGCTATTATGATTGAATCTAGAGTTCCTCATTCTCTTTGGCTAGAAGCTCTTGCTACAGCAACGTATCTTGCAAATCGTCTACCAACCCGATGTCTAGGAAATAAAACTCCATTACAAGTGCTTGCCACCAAGTTACAATTCCATCTGTTATGACCTTACCACCTCGTGTCTTTGGTTGTTCGGTGTTTGTTCATATCCCTAAAACTAGTCGAAACAAACTTAATCCGTGTGCTGAAAAGTGTGTATTCGTTGGGTATGGTGTCCATCAAATGGGCTATCGGTGTTACAATCCGGTTACTCGTCGAATCCATGTCACCATGGACTGTGACTTCTTAGAATCTGATTATTTTTCTGATCACCAATCTCGTGCTCAGGGGGAGAAAGTAAGTGAATCACTCGACTGGTTGTTATATGAAAGTTACTTTGAGGATGTGCCGAACAGAGTCGGTAGATGACGCCACCGAAAACGCCTCTTCCAACATAAAGGAGACTGACGAGGCAATTCTTACTACCAATGATTCTCCCGAAGACAATGTCCAATAAGAAATAAATGCCATGGATAGTACCAGCGAATCAGCCGAAAAAATGTCCGTCAAGAGGTAAACAATTTACAATACATAATTCACAAAATGCTACTGACCATGACATTTCAGGAAGTTCATTTGTTGAAACTCAAACTCTGGTTCTTCCCCTAAGAAAAAATAGAGGGTTTCCTCCTAACCGGTATTCAGCGGAACACGTTCCTCGTGCTTCTACATATCCGGTAAAAATGGATAGGAAAGGAATGACGAAGATTGCAAAGGCGTTTTCAGCTACTATTCTCTCTAAACAAATCCCTAAAACAGCTCAAGAAGCTAAGAAGATGACTGAATGGCATGAGTCAATGAATACCGAAATGGAAGCTCTAAAAAGGAATGGTACATGGGAGAATTGTGTGTTACCACAAGGAAAGAAAACAGTCGGGTGTAGATGGATGTTTAATATAAAATATAAATCTGATGGCACCATTGAGCGATACAAGGCAAGATTGGTTGCCAAAGGATATACACAAGCATATGGTATAGACTACTCTGAAACGTTCTCTCGGGTTGCAAAGATTGACACTATCAGAGTTTTACTTTCAATAGCCGCGAATAAAGATTGGCCTCTTCATCAATTTGATGTAAAGAATGCTTTCTTACATGGAGACTTTGAAGAAGAGGTATATATGGAACCCCCACTAGGGTTCTCTGATGATTTTCAAGAAAATGAGGTATGTAAACTGAAAAAGGCATTACATGGCTCAAACAGTCTCCTCGTGCTTGGTTTGGGAGATTTACAATGGCAAGAAGCAGTATAGCTACAAACAAAGTAATGGGGATCATACCTTGTTTTACAAAAAGAGAGGAGAATTAGTCACTTGTCTTATAATATATGTCGACGATATGATTATAATGGGGAATAACGAAGAAGAAATTATCTCTCTTAGGAAAAACCTCTTCAAGGAGTTCAAAATGAAAGACATTGGGGGATTGAAATATTTCCTAGGAATCGAGGTTCTTAGGTCAAGAGGAGGGATTTATATCTCCCAATGGAAATATATATTGGATTTATTTGCTGAAGTTGGCATGGTGGATTGCAAACCAAATGACACGCCTATGGTTGTGAATCAAAAACTAAATGTAATTGAAGGGGCCAAACCAGCGAGTAAAGAAAGGCACCAAAGGTTGGTGGGAAAATTGATTTACCTGGCTCACACTCGACCCGACATTGCATACGTGGTGGGAGTAGTTAGCCAGTTCATGCATCATCCTCATGAACACTATATGGAGGCAGTAATGATGATTATTCGATATCTCAAAGGCACACCAGGAAGAGGCATAATTTTTAAGAAAAATGGACACCTTGATGTTGAAGTATTCACAGATGCTGATTGGGGAGGGAATCCTAACGACAAGCGATCAACTGCTGGCTACTTTACTCTTCTTGGAGGTAACTTGGTGACTTGGAGGAGTAAGAAACAGAAAGTAGTATCACTGTCAAGTGCTGAATCAGAATTTAGAGTAATCGGTAAGGGGATTACCGAGATACTTTGGTTAAAGAAGATAATGAAAGAAATCGGATCCCCTCTGAAGTGTCCAACTCAGTTAATATGCGATAATAAACTGCGATTAAGATTTCAGAGAACCCGGTACAACACGATAGAACAAAGCACGTTGAAATAGATAAACACTTCATTAAAGAAAAGATTGAAGATGGGACAGTCGAACTTCCGTTTGTTAGATCCGAAGACCAACTGGCAGACATCCTCACGAAAGCGGTTGCTGCAAGAACATTCGAATCAGTTTTATCCAAGTTGGGTATTGGTGATCCCACTACACAACTTGAGGGGGTGTTAGAATAATCAAATAAACATATCTTTAAGTGGCAAACCCTTATAACAACTCACGAATATATATTAATTTCATCTCGATGAGATACATCTACTCTTTATCTTGAATTTGGCTTTGGACATTTACTCTTTATCTTGAATTTTGCTTTGGATACATTTAATAATTTTGGATTCAGCATAAATTCATTAAAATTTCATCAAAATACTTTTATATCTCTTCGAATCATATATTAAACTGCATTAGAAGAGCGTGACTTCAAAACAAAATGTAAGAATTATTTTTTCTTCATCTTTTCTTTTTCTTATCAACATTAGATATCGATATCATTATTTTATCTGTTCGAAACTTCGATGAAAAATTGTTTGAAGTATTTTTTTTAAACAATTCAAAACATATAATGAGTGGTACTAGTTTTTTTCATTTTAAAAAACAAAACATACGGTTATTTTTGTATTTTTCATTGAATTACTGTTTAAAAAATATGAATTTTTAAAATTTAAAATTTATAAATTAAACAAAAAAATGCGAAATGTTCTTTTGATTTGTTAAAACTAATATCATAATTTTATCCGTTCGTTGATTAAGTTTCAAAATTGGTGTAGATAATTGAGTTTATGATCTTATCCATTAGTTCATTAAGTTCCGAATTTGGTGCAGTTTCAAACTTGGTAGATAATTGAGTTCATGATCTTATCCGTTAGTTAATTAAGTTTCAAACTTGGGTAGATAATTGAGTTTATAATCTTATCTAGTTAATTAAGTTTTTGAGTTCATGATCTTATCCGTTAGTTAATTAAGTTTCAAACTTGGGTAGATAATTGAGTTTATAATCTTATCTAGTTAATTAAGTTTCGAATTTGGTATAGATAACTGAGTTTATGGTCTTATATGTTCGTTAATTAAGTTTTGAATTTTGGTGTAGATAGTTGAGTTTATGACGATGGAGTTTTTGGCTCTATATTTATAACCGGACAGAATTTCTAAGTTTTCGGTTTTTGACTCTATATTTAGAACATGATAGGATTTTTTTACCTTTCTATACATTAATACATATAAATACCCAAAATATTTTTAAGAATAATTTAATATCTGCGATTATAATATTTTTATAAATACTAAATCGAATTTATTTTTATATTTTTGATTTTTTATATTTATTTTGTAACTTTATAATTTAATATTTATAATTTTAGATTTTTCTAACAAAAGTGGAAGACTCAATCCAAACATGAACCTTTATTTGTTCACACATTTATCACACAGTTTCTCTATCTCATCCTTTCAATTGTTATATGACCAAAGCTATTTCCTCCATGTTATTTTTTATTTCCTCAATCTTTCAAACTTTCAAAAACACTAGTGACTTGCATTTACCAAATTACCCTTATTTTTATTTCATATTTATCAGTAGATGTCATTTATCTAATAGATAGTCTTATATGAAAAAACACAGCATTAACCTAACTTTAATCCAAGATATATGATTTTATCTCTAAAATTAACCCTAAAACAAAGAACTTCAATAATTGCGATGACGAAAAGAGACGTATACTATGCGGACATAGTGAAAGACTTGTTATCGCTTTTGGATTGTTAAATACAGAAGCAGGAACTCGACTGCAGGTAATGAAGAACCTTCGTGTTTGTTCTGAATTTTTTTTTTAACACTGAGCATGTGATTCCGAGTGGCCTACTCGGAATCACATGCTTTTTTTTAAACCGAGCAGCAACTGATTCTGAGAGGGCCACTCGGAATCAGCTGCTGCTCGGTTTAAAAAAAGCATGTGATTTCGAGTAGGCCACTCGGAATCACATGCTGAGTGGGCAAAAAAAAATCAGAACAGTAGGATATCCCAAGGCGAACCCAAGATCAAACCCTAATCGATTCTAACAATGAAATCAAACCCCAAATGAAACAAAGAAGATGATTTCGTTATCTTACCCCAAATCAAACCCCAAATCGAAGAACAAAATCTAACTACAAACCCTAATCGAAAAATGAAGAAGCAAAGAAGATGATTTCGTTATCTTCCATTCGGCTACTCTCTCTCAGAATATGTTTTGTAATGGGGAAGAACCTAGAATTTCTTTCTCCAAGCTTTCTCTATCTTCAAATCAGCTGTTGTAAGGTAGTGATAAGTGAAAAATGGGATTTCTTCTTTGTAAGGTAGTTATTTAGGGTGAATAATGGGTTTTGTTGTACTGAATGGGTAATGGTTTTGTGAAGAAAAAATGGATAAAATGGCAATTTTGTAACTTCCTTTATGGAGGAAATAACATCATGGAGGATTTTTCAAAAGATGGAGGAAATAAAAAATAACATGGAGGAAATAGATTTGGCCTTGTTATATTATAATTCCAAACTTAATTAATAAATTAATAATTATTATTATTTAATTATTTATATTTATAAAATATTCAGAGAATATTTGTAATAGTCATACTTGTAACTGAAGTTTTACAATTTATTTATGTTAAAATGTATTTGTCAAATTGTTTACATTGTTTAAAATAAATTAACTTTATATTATAAATAAAAAAATTATTTATCAAATCGTTAATCTTATAATATTTATTACTAGCATAAATCCGTTATCTCTCGTATCCATATTTGTTTTTATAGCTTAAAAATTTATTTGTTTTTATTAAATCTCAAAATAAAATATTTACCGCAAATCAATCTCCTGCATTTGTTTCCTCGAGTTGAAATGCCTTTACCACTTCGGGAGGTATGAGGATGGTCTCAGATAAGATTTCAGAGCCTCAGCTGCTCAAACAGCTCTGTTTGAGGCTCAATAAATTCTTGCCACTGATTTTCTCAACCCTCTCCTTGTTTCTAAAGAATCAGAGGCTTCTGATTGTTTTACCTTTTTCAGTCGAGTGGAAGAATCCTTTCTTAAGCAGAAATCTAGAGAAAATTGAATCGAGCTGGGAGACTGGAAGACTAAGTTCTTTCATAATAACATTAAAGCCCGGATTTTCTGTAATAAAATTCTCTCGATCTCCGATAATCAGGGAGAAACTATCACCTCCCCGATTAGAGTTTCTAACGTCTTTGTGATTTTTTTGAGAAATCCTTAGGTACAAAGCATTCTGCCTTCTATCCTGGTCTTGATAGAGTTTCGACTCTGATTTCTTCCTTCGTTACTCAAACTGATAAAGAGTCAATGATCTGTGAGATCTCTAACGCGGAAATTAAATCGTCTCTTTACAGTATTGATAGTGACAAATCTCCTAGTCCTGATGGTTTCAATTCTAGTTTTTTTAAAGCCACTTGAAATATTGTTGGCCCTGACATTTGTAAAGGAGTCCAAGACTTCTTTCTCACTGGAACTCTGATTGATTCATGGAATGCGACCTCTATTGCTCTTATCCCTAAAAAGACTTCTCCTTCGGGGCCTGCGGACTATAGACCAATTGCTCTTTGCAATGTTGTCTATAAAATCATATCTAAAATTCTGGCCAATAGAATCAAAATAGCCTTTCCTTACCTAATTGATTCTTCCCAATCGACTTTCGTTGCGGGAAGGAACATTTTTGATAACATCCTTATGTCTCAGGAACTCATGAGGGGTTACAACAATAGTGGTAAAGAAAAAAGGGTTGCCCTAAAAATAGATATAATGAAAGCCTTTGATAATGTTCGATTGCACCTCATTCTTGACATTCTAGTTGCAATGCAATTTCCTGAGAAGATGATCACTTCGATTATCAAGTGCATCTCTACTCCCTCCTACTCTATAATCATAAATGGAGATCTTCATGGAAATTTCAAAGGTAAAAAAGGTCTTCACCAGGGTGACCCTCTATCCCCCTTCTCTTTGTGCTTGTTATGCAAGTACTTTCGAGCATCCTTAAAGAGAAAAGCCAGGATCGGACTTTCCGTTTTCATTGGAAATGTCATAAGCAGAAAATCATCAATCTCTGTTTTGCAGATGACCTAATGATTTTCTGCCATGGTGACACTCGATCCCTTAGCCTTATCAAGGATGCTCTGGATGATTTCTACTCTCTTTCTGGTCTCAAAGTTAATCCCTCAAAAAGTCATATATTCTTCTCGGGAATTGACCATCACCTTCGGTCGAATCTTTTAACAATTTTGAATTTCCCTGAAGGTTCCCTCCCGGTAAAGTACTTGGGAGTTCCTCTCATCACTGGTAGACTTACCCATTCAGACTGTCGCCCCCTCTTGCACAAAATAACCTCCCGAATTGATTCTTGGACTACCAATCACCTCTCTTATGCTGGTAGACTCCAATTTATCAAATCGGTCTTATTTGCGGGTCAGGTTTATTGGTCCTCGATTTTTATCATACCTTATAGGATAACTAAAGAGTTAAACCAATATCTTTGTCGCTTCAACTATGAAAAGTTATGGGGCCAAAGTTGCATGGTCGACCGTTACCACTCCCTATAAAGAGGGCGGCCTTGGGATTCTAGACTTAAAAATTTGGAATCAAGGGGCCGTCCTTAAGCACCTGTGGTCTGTCGTTAGTAACAAAACTCAATCTATCTGGTGCGAGTGGATTAAAGCTGAAAAGATAAAAAAAAAATTATGGGAAGTTTCATTGAGTTCCTCGTCCACTTGGATTTGGAGGAAAATTCTTCGTCTTCGACCTTTGGCTTGTAATTTATACAGGGTGGCTATCGGAAACGGTCAGAACACTTCATTCTGGCATGATCCTTGGCTCCTCTCGTCGTCTCTTGCATCCCACTACGGGACTGAAGTCGTCAGCGATTCCCGTTTGGGAAGCAACTTAAAAGTTTCGAAAATTATCAGCAATGGTGAATATAATTGGCCTGAAAAATCTGAGATCGGCTCGAGCGCGCAGTCGAAACCACCTGGATGAAATCCACAAGCTAATTCTCTCCCTTCCCCATCCGAACATTCTATCAAGGGATGTTCCCTACTGGACGGCTAAGGCAGGAAGTATCATCTTTACAATTAAGGACACTTACAATGTCCTTCGTGCGCCTACCCCTAAAAAGGGATGGATGAGGTTAATATGGAATAAATATAATATTCTGTGCCACTCTTTTATTTCATGGTTGGCTATCAAGGGAAAGCTTGCCACCAAAGACAAGCTTTGTGGCTGGGGTTATAATATCCCAGCTACTTGCACCCTCTGTCACTCTGATTCGGAAACTATATCGCATATCCTCTTTGAATGTAGTTACTCCCAGAGTATCTGGACTTACACCAGTGTCAAACTTGGTTTTTATTTTCTCTCTTCTTGCTGGCAATCTTGTATTATCGAGGCATCAAGATGGTCTAATTCTCGACACCAGAGTATTTGGCGAACTTGTTTCAATGCGGTTATCTACCACATTTGGAAAGAGCGGAATTCAAGAATTTTTGGATCTCCCCCGACTTTGGCCTCTGCAATTTCATATCATATCTTATCGGATCTCCGATTTAGATTTCATGGTACCAAGATTAACTGGTAAAGTTATTGTATTTAACTCTAACTTACTCCTTCTTGTGATACAGGTACTCGCTGTCTGGACTGGAGCATGGATTTCGATTGGGACGAACATGGAGTCACCACTCATCCACCTCAGCCAACTAGTCATTTGCATGTTACAAGCTTATGTTGCTATCCGGGTGTCGTATTTTGGGTAGCTCTATTTTGACTTGCTAGTGTTTATCGTTCTAGAGGCTTAATTGTTGTAAGCTTGAGGGGTATACCCCAGAACCATGTATGAATTTTTCTAATTAATTTAAGTTTTCATTTCACCCAAAAAAAACTGAATATGTATTACCAAACCATTAAAAGATTACTTGGATTCAAATAAAAAAAAACTGTAAATATCTCTTATCCTTAAAATTGATAATGAATTTAGAATAAATCTATGTAGTTGATTTAATCAAATAAATATATCTTTAAGTGGCAAACCTTTATAACAACTCTCGTATATATATATATATATATATATATATATATATATATATTAATTTCATCTCGATAAAATACATTTACTCTTTATCTTGAATTTGACTTTAGATACATTTAATAATTTTAGATTCGGTATAAATTCATTAAAATTACATCAAAATACCTTTATATTTGTTCAATTCAAATTAAGGGTTTGAAGATTAAACTCCATTAGAAGAGCATTAAACTCCATTCGAAGAGCATGACTTCAAAAGAAAATGTAAGAATGATTTTTCTATTTATCAAAATTAGATATCGGATATCATTATTTTATCTGTTTAAAACTTCTATGAAAACTTGTATAATTTTTTTTAAAGTAATTCAAAATATATAATGAGTGATTCTATTTTTTTCATTTTAAAAAACAAGACATACGGAATTTTTGTATTTTTTTTTTGAATTACGGTTTAAAATATACGAATTTTTAAAATTTTAAATTTATAAAGTAAAGAAAAAAAATATTGAATGTTCTTTTGATTTGTTAAAACCAATATCATAATTTTGTCATGATTAAGTTTCAAATTTGGTGTAGATAAATGAGTTAATGATCTTATTTATTAGTTAATTAAGTTTCAAATTTGGTGTAGATAATTGAGTTTATGATTTTCCTTAAAACATATTTATCAAATCGTTCATTTTATTTAAAATAATTTTATTTTATATAAGAAATAAAAAAATTATTTATGAATTCGTTAATTTATAATATTTATTACTACCATAAATTTATCCTCTTTCCTCCCTTTATAATTTCAAAATTAATTTATTTTAATTTAATTTCAAAATAAAATATTTACCGCAAATCAATTTCCTATATTATTTATAACTTACCCGACTATATTATATATATTACCAAATCATTAAAAAATACTTAGAATTCAAATAAAAAAATGTAAATATTGTTTAAAATATATTATCCTTAAAGTTGATAGCGAAATTAGAATATATCTAAGTAGTTGACAAATAAATATATTTTTAATTTGGTTTTAGATATATTTAATAATTTTGGATATAATCAAATTAAGAATTTAAAGATTAACCTTCTAAGAACCTGACTTCAAAAGAAATTGTAGGAGTTGCTTTTTTTATCTTATTTTTTTTTTTATCAAATTAGATAATCGATATTCTGATTTTATATGTTTGAATCGATCTTTTAAAATATTTTTTGTTAAAAAAATTCAAAACATATGATTAATGGTACTAATTTTGTTAATATTAAAAAAAGTATTTTAAGATTTGTTTTTTCGAATTATGGTTTCAAAAATACGGATTTTTAAATTGTTTAATTTATAGGACGCGGAACCTTTTTTATTTTGTTAAATGCAAAACTTTTTTTTTTATTTTATTAAATAAAAAACTTAGGTAATCTTTCAAATTTTGATGTAGGTAATTGAACTTATGATCTTACCTGCATAGTTGTTAGCATCGCGATACGTATCGGATTCTAAACCACCGGTGATACGTATTTAATTATGTGTCGCTAAGATTGTGTATCGGAAGAAGATTATGGATATTATTATGTATTGCTGAGATTATGTATCCGAAGATATATATGAGATGTTATCGTATTATCGCACGATAATTTTTTCCTTTTCAAAAATTAAAAGTTTTGAAAATAAAAAATAGAATTTGAATGTAAAATTTTGAAGTTAACTATTTGTTTAACGGTCAATAAACCAACTATATATATATATATATATGATTCTATGCATTCAATTTCAATCGTTTGAACCAATTAACTAATGTATACGTCTAATCAATAATTAAAACACGAAACAGTTGTTACTCTATCTCAATTATTAAAACATGAAGATAGAGACTAACTATTATCTAAAGATATTAAACAAATATATTAGTTTAAATTTAATTTTAAATTGTAAACTAACCTCGAGGAAATAATAAAAGCGAAAGTCGTTTCTTTCTAAACTTTTCCTTCTCTCAGGTAAAGCTTTCTTACTTCAAATTTTTTTCATTGTCTTTTCTTTCTCAAGTGTCTTCTAAATTAATCCCATTCAAAAATATTAATAAAGTGAAACATCATCTTATATATATCACTGTATCTATCTATACGATACGATTCGCGATACACGATACGAAAAAAATCAAAATCGATACACGATTTGACAACTATGTTTATCTTTTAGTTAATTAAGTTTCAAATTTTATTGCAGATAGTTGAGCTTATGATCTCATCTGTTCTGTTCGTTAATTAATTTTCAAATTTTGTTGTAGATAGATGAGCTTATGATGATGTACTAATGGTTTCTGAGTATTTATACGTTGACTTGGCAGTTTGATAGGTTCATACCAAATCGTTCTGCTATGGACTTTAGCTATGCACATTACATGCTGGCAGAAGGGAGGAAAAAGAATGAAAACGGAGCACCTTGTTTGGCTTTAACAGAGGCCTATCACAAAATATTGGGAAAAGCTCTTAACATGAATCGAACACGGATTCTAGCTTTTAAGAACAAGCCTCCTGTAGAACCTCCCTCTAATCACGAATTAGCTCACCGTCCTAAATTTGTAAATCCTCGCAAATACATACCCAAAGTAAGTGAAATATTATTGTCTTTATATACAGGTGTATAGATACTGCCCGACCCCACATATCAATTTTATAATTTGAAATCAAGTTTTGTATATTAATTTGATCCTGTTACAGGTAGCTGAGAGAACGTTGGATGCGACTGGCTTCATTGACGATTTATCCTTAAACCTCATGGATTGGGGCGGTAGCAACATTCTTGCAATTTCTTTAGGGAGCATCATATATTTTTGGGATCCTTCTAGTGGCTCAACCTCGGAAGTTTTCACTATTGATGAGGAAGATAGTCATGTCACGAGTGTCAACTGGGCTACTGATGGTTTGAAAATCGCCATGGGTTTAAACAACTCTGAAGTTCAGATATGGGATTGTGAATCAACCAAACTGGTACTAAATAATTTATTCTACTTGTATTTGAGTAATAAAAACTTTGGACACTAAGAACTTTATGATATGTTTGTGCAGTTAAGAACTTTGACACGTGGTCACAAAGGGAGAGTGGACTCACTGGCATGGAACAAGCATATACTTACTACAGGCGGTATGCAGGGTCGGATCGTCAATAACGATATTAGGGCTAGATCGCACATTGTCAAAATGTACAGGAGACATAGTCAAGAAGTGTGCGGGCTGAAATGGTCTGACTCCGGCCGACTATTAGCAAGTGGTGGCAACGATGGTTTACTTCATATATGAGACACATAAAATTCTTATTCAAATTGAACCGCGCAATGGCTTCCTAGGCTTGAAGATCATACTGTTATATATTATTCAATATCACATCAAATAATATATAACAAATCGCAGAAAAATAATTACCCTTTATAGATTCATTTAGTGAATAAACCGAAAACCAAGAACACTTACGGGTTTGCATGCTGCTCTCCATCTAGTATTCTCTTCTGTTCTTTTGTAATCTTCAGCGATTCCACGTTTCCTAGAGATCCCGTTTATGAAATTTAGAAACATGCAGAATCAAATTAGAGAAGAAGGAAAAGGTTTCCAGACACTGAAGGAAGCGGCCGTATTTATGATTAGAGTTTAGAGTGATGAAATACCTAAACTTAGCCCTTATTTATAGACTTTACAATGTGAAACCCAACATTGTAAAGCCCATCCTTTATTACTTTCTTGTATCTGGGACCATAACCCAATAAATTATTAATTCAATTTATATCCCTGATTAATTAATTCAGGCTTTAAGTGTTGAGATTTGGGCCCTCTTAATCACAGTGCCCAAATTCAACCCGGTTACAACACTTGAGCCCATAACGCCTTTTTACCCATAGGTCCAAATTAGTTAATCAAATAATTAACTCGACTACTTTTAATTTGGACTTCATTAAGACAATAATCGAATATGTTTATTTAGCATGTCGACCCAAATTATTGTTAGTCTATAAATATCTTAAATAAAAATATTCTAACACATACATCTGCAGTCAAGGCTCTTGCGTGGTGTCCTTACCGAGAGAACCTGATGGAGTCTGGTAGAGGTGGGAGTGATAGTTCGATTAGGTTTTGTGATACTCATACGGGTGCTTGTTTGAATTCGGTTAATATTGGGTCTAAGTTTGCGCTTTTCTATGGAATAAGAATGAGAAAGAGTTGTTAAGTTCTAATGGAGTTGACCAGAATCAGTTAACCCTGTGGAGGTATCCATCAATGGTGAAATTGGCCGAGCTCAGTGGTCACACATCAAAGGTCCTTAGCATGACCCAAGTACATATCAAATAACTTAAATCTAAATAAGTTCTAATTTTATTTTTCTAAACATACATTAGAATAATTTTTTGTTGATTCTTGGTAGGGCTGTTATTCGCTTCAGTCCGGGTTTTGACGAAACCGAACCGGACCTCTTAGTTTTTGTTTCTAATTTTTGGAACAAGACCGCTAAAATTTTGGTTCGGTTTGGTTTGGTTCGATCAGTTTGGTCTAATTCGGTCTGAACTTAGTCGTTTTTTTTCGGTTCAATCTCATTTTGATTCGTTCCGTTATTAGTCAGGTTAATTTTTTTTAAATCCAATCATAATTGGATTTATAATTTTTTTTACAAAAATTATATAAAAGTTAAAGTTTAGAAAACCTTCGGTTTTAACGGTTTTGTTTGTTTGATTTTATCGGTTCTGTTCCGTAACGATTATATAGGCTTATCTGTTTTATCAAATCGGTTCTAGTAGTTTATTGATTTTATCGTCTCGGTTCCAAACCAGTTTAGTGTTTCGGTTCCTTAACAATCTCAGTTTTTAATATGAAACCACAAACCAAGACTATTAATGTGTTATCGATCCGGTTTTTATCGGTTTGGTTCTGATCCGGGTCCAATCGTCTATAACCGTTGACCGCCTAATTCTAGGTAAAGCTCAATCTTGACCCGAAACTTTTGGGGCAAAACATATTAAATTAATCATTAAAATTTCTTTTAGCGCCTGATCCAAAACATAAATCCTCGAGCTTGAGCCGAGCGGAGCTTAGAGCCTTGCTTCCACTGAGTCTTAGTAAATGTCTTGGTTCCATTCTAGTTTGATTATATGATTTTATATTTGTTATAATAAATGTATAATATTTTAGAGCCCATATGGTTGCACAGTTGCAACAGTGACAGGTGATGGATGCATAAAGATTTAGAATGTATTTGGATCTCCGAACGCAAATACTAAATCGACATTTAAGTCTATCCCGGAGCCATTTTCCTCTGCTGGTCTAATTAGATGGAATGTATTCAGATCTCCGGACGCAAATACTAAATCGACATTTAAGTCTAGCACGGAGACATTTGCCTCTGTTGGTCTAATTAGATGATGCAAAATTAGTGTTTGCAAAATTAGTGATATGTAATTCGACCACTTTACTATCGAAAGGTAAGATGTCTTAATTTTTTTGGTAAAAGGAAATGTTTTATGTTTCATGAAACAAATTAAGTTCATTTTTCTATTTATTTTATTATTTTTCCATTGTTTTATGGTTAAATAGCAGCGGAACTTTTAAAATGTATTTGGATCCAGATGGTCAAGGTTATGCAAACACCGATATGATTGTGAGCTTTTATGAATTTCGGAGAGAATGACAAACCCCGGAGCCTGTCAGAGTCGGAAGGGGAACAGACACGAAGAGGGACACAAAATCTAATTTATATTTTTTTCCATTTCAATTACAAAAATGGAAGTTGGGATATATCATGTAAAAAACACTATGTACTCAAATATGATAATGAAAAGTCATTTTTACAGGTGAGAAACTAAGTTATTGAGACATGGATTGTGTTTTATTAAGAAATGGTCCAACTAATGCAGAATATAATTTATTAAGAATTTTATTTAAACAAAAAAGTTAAGACATCATTTTTAAACCGGTAAAATATTATTTTATTTCATTAAAAAAAATTATAATCATTTTATATAAATTATTTTTTATTTAACTTGTATAGTTATCTAATTTATATAATTAATCGTGATTATGATACATCTTCATCCTATTTTTTTATGGAGATTAAAAATGACATAGGGACATAAACACTATTATATATTGATGAGTCTTGATTTTCTCACCACTCACTGTGGGAATCAGACAGGGGCAATTCATACAAAAACCACCCATTGTACCATCCGAGCAGGACTAATGTATTAAAAACTAAATCACTTCATGACTAAGCTAATTACCTACTTGCTTAAAAACTAATGAGTCATTGAACTCGACCCGAGTTCATAAATGTGACACGAAAGCCCATGTGACCCATAATTAAGGGTATAAATACCCAACCACTTTCATTAATGAGGGTAATGAACATTTAATACAACCAGGCAGCTCGAATCTCTCACTACAAACTATACAAACATTAAATCTTTCTACGTAATAAAGCTACTCTTGATCATTTGTAGTATCATCGTTTTAGAATTCTCTTAAAGAATGAAATTATTTCATTATTTTTAGCGTCATCTACGTGAATGTTTTCTTCAAAAAACTCCTATGTTTTACAAATGGAGATGACTAAGTCAAGAGTTGAAGAAGATATTAACGTTTTTACAATAACATTTTTGTCAAGTTTTGTTGTTCAAATTCTAATGAAAGTGATTCTACTCTACACGTATCATTACTGATAAAGATTTGATGAGATTATTGATTTCACATGAGGATGAATTTTTGATAACTTTTCTTATGGATGAGATTATTGTTATGAGATTATTAATTGATACTGGAGGTTCGGTTAATGTGTTTTACAAAACAAGTTTCATCAATTAGTTTGAGTTATACCATTTTTTTAAAAAAACTAATAAAATTTTATTGATTTTTGTTGAAACATCAAATAATTGTGAAGAAAAGATTGAGTTAGACGTGAGTATCGGGAGAGGGGAATTTGAAAAGACTATCACTACGTTGTTTATGGTAGTTGAAGTTCAGAGTTCTTATAATGTTATTATATGAATAATTTGGTTATATAAAATAGAAGCAATATCGTCATCTTTTCATAAACGTGTAAAATATACAATCAATGGATGAATAAGAATAATTCAATGAAACTAATACACTTAAAAATGTTATTTTTTTATTTTTCTACTCCAAAGAACGTAATAGATTCACTACATCAAGAGTTTTCGATAGATATTGTTACTAAATATCTTGCGAACCTGTCGGAATAGAGAAAGAAGATGACATTCATGATCCACAAGAAGCCTGAAATGAAACTGAAGTATTAAAGGAAATAGAATATTATGATTTAACCGATAAAAAAATTATGAAGATTGGAAGGAAGATTGGAAAAGAATTCAAAAAGAAATTCATAAATTGTTTCAGAGAATATTGATATTTTTTGTGTAATATTTCTGAATTTGTCCAGAATTAGCAACAAACATTAGGTTAAGGCATATCTGTTAGAAAAGAAGGTCTTTTAGTTGAAAAATTAGAAGTTATTGTTTAAGAAATTGATCAGCTATTAAACGTATAACATATCATAGAATTAAAATATCCATTATGGTTAGCAAATCTAGTGTTAGTCAAAAATAAAAAGGGATAGTTGAAGATGTGTGTTGATTTTACTAACCTTAAATGAGCTTGTTCAAAGATGTTTTTCTTTTTCTTAATATTTATCAATTTGTAGATGCAACAGCTGGTCATGAGTATATATTTTATGGATGCTTATTGAAAGTAGAATTTTAATCCGATGAAATGTTATTTTGGGGTAAATTTAGGTAAAATTTATCGGTTTTATAATAAGTAAGAAGGTAATTGGAACTAATAGTTGTCAACTTAAAGCATTTTTATTGATAATTTCTCCACCAAAGTCCATCAAATAAGTACGAAAGTTGATGGTTTTGTCGAGATTTGTATCAAGCGCGCGAGGTAAAACATAATTATTTTGCGATATTTTAGATGAGCTAAGATATTTCTTGGAATGATGGTTATGCAAATTAATTTAATGATTTGAAACAATATTTAAGTTAACCTGAAATTTTGATAACACCAAAAGAAAGCGAGCCTTTGTTTTTGTATCTAGTAGGGTCCAAGTTTGTCGTTAGCAAGGTGTTAGTATGATAATATGTTGGAATTCAGAAACTAATTTATTATGTAATTAAGACATTGGTTGATGCATAAACTAGTTACTTAAACTCAGAAAATTTAGCCATTGGTTTAGTTTTATCTGCAAGGAAAATACGATTGAATTTTCAAACTCATGTCATTATTGTTAGAACTTTTTTCCCGTTGAAAAGTATACTTCGTAAAATGGATGTATATGGGAGATTGACAAGGTGGTCAATTGAGTTGGGTGAATATAAAATTCATTCTGAACCATGAGTAGTAATAAAAGCCTAAACGATGGTTGAGTTTATCAACAGGTTTCGAGAGGAAATTAGATAAAATGGAAGAAGATGAACCGTTAAAATATAATTTCAAGGATATGAAATGGGTTATTCAAGTTGATGGATCTTGTGGTATAAATTGTAGTAGAACTGGTATTGTTTTAACAGTTCTGGAGGGGAGATAAAATTAAGTAACTTATTAAATTCATATTTCTCACTACCAATAATGAAGTAGAATATGAAGTTGTGTTGGCTAGAATGATATTAACTCATATTTGTGGGGCAAAATTTCTTCATTTGTTATCTGATTCTCAATTCGTGGTTGGTCATTCCTAAAAAAATTGAAATAAAACAATAAAATATGAGGAAATATATGGAATAACTGAATTTAAAAAAAGGTATGATGATCAAGTTTTAATAATTAGAAAATAAAAAAGTAGATTTGTAGTAACATTTGGTAATGTAGAATATAATTTGTTGGTAATAATACAAGAAATACCGTTAGTTTTTGGAAATTTAGAAAAACGGGGAGTATTATGAATATATAATGATTATTAGTGACAAAAATATCTACTACTGTTTAAAGATGAAATTATACCATCTGATAAATCTCAATCTCATGCATTACGATTGCGTGTTGAAAAGTATGTTATCATTGATGATTTTTAATATAAAAAAGCGTTACGTTGCCTTTGTTACTATGTTTAGAAAAGAAATAAGCTTTGTTCAGTTTAAAGGATTTGTATGAGGGAGAAATAGTTGCGCACTATGGATATTGTGAACTGATAAGATGTTTTCTCTTAGCAGGCTTTTATTCACAAATACTTTCAATTGACGCAAAGTTGTTGGTAGAAAATTGTGATCATTGTTAGTGTTTTACTAATACAATTCGTATTCATAGCGAGAAAATATGATCAAATCATGTCCCGTGTTTATTTGCTACATGGATGATTGATTTAGTATGAGCATTACTAATGGCGGCAAGAAAAATAAAGATTTTATTAATGGTTGTTGATTATTTTACAAAATAGGTGAAAGCAAAGGCATTAACAAGAACGAGGTTAGAAGAATTTTGTAAATTTTTGCAATCTTGCATTTTGAGTTGTTATGAAATTCCAATGATGTTAATGACGGATAAATAACCTCATTCACAAAATCATATGGTAACAAATTTTTATAGAAAGTATGGTACATGTTTTACTATATGTTTAAAATCATTTTGCTGATAATATAGTAATCCATCTAGAAGTGCTCTAGATTCAGCTGGATGAAGGATTGTTTTTACCTAATATAGTACATCTAACATAAATGAGACCACCATTTTCATTTCTAAAAAAAAAACCACTGCTAGCCTCACCGTTAGAAAGACATGAAGTATCACAATTCAATTTCAAACGATTTGATAGTGGAGGATGTGATTTAATATATAAGCAATGTTTCTTCTTTGATAATTGATTAAAGAAATACATGTCATAAGAAATTTTTAAGTCTCCATTCCAATGTTTATGTTTGATAATGTTAAAGATATCAAGAGATGATATTATATATAAAATATTATTAATTATATTTTGGGATGAGAACTTAATGCTATTATATTTGGATTTGTTTATAGCACTCTAAATAGCCCAAAACATTATTGGAGGTAAAATAGTTATAATGTGTATTTGTTTAGCATTGGAAAGGAACCATGATCTAATAATGTGGTTTACATCCATGTGATTACCTATATTAATGTTAAAAAATCAATAAAATGTTTCCAAACATCCCAAAAAATATGGCAAGATACAAAGAGGTGATTAAAGTTTTCTAGGTTTTGACAGTGTTGACATTTGGATGCTAAACTAAAACCTTTCATTTGAATGAAATAGTCTACTGATATTAAATTGTGTAGGATCCTACAAATAGTGAAAGAGCACTTCTTTGGAGTGATATTGTTCCAAATATTATTTAGTATAGTATATTTTTTGTCCTTGTTCCTGATTTCATTCCCAATATATTTGAGGAAAAATTTGCCATCAGATGATAATGTCCATAGAATAGCATTGTGGTTAAGGTTAAAAGATAATTTTTTTAATTCTATTGATGTTAAATTGAAGGGAATTATCCCTTAGTTTGGCTAGATTCCAATTATTATTTATCTAAAATTCAAAAAAATTTAGCTTGGTGACAGGTGGCAGCCTCTGATGAATCAGAGGATCTGGTGGACTAACTTTATTCAAACGCGATAGTCGAGGGACTATCAGCGGACATTTGAAAGTCAAGGGACTATTTGCTACCAAACGCAATAGTCGAGGGACGATGTGATGTTCAAAGCCCATATAGTTATTATTATTTGGGGTAGAGTGATCAAGGTGTGAGAATGACTCCATTTGTCGAGCCAGAAATCAATGTTGCCTCTACCAGAATGCTAGTATGTGTATTTTCTGTTGATTCTTTTATTTTATTGATCTTGTTCCAAACTTTAAAATCTTTTTATTTATGGTTTTTTTATAAGTGATGGACTTTAAGAAATATATATAGATTGCATAAATTTTGACCCATAATGTTTGATTTTATCTGAAAGTTAACCACAGTTGTAAGATTGGTTGTTTGAATGTTTTCGATCTGTCTAATGTTTAAGCCATTTTCATCATATGGTTTACAGATTTTTGTCCATTCTGACCATATTATAGGTTTAGTAGTTTCATTGTAACCCCAAATGAATTTTTTTTAGTAGTTTGTTTATTCTTGATATAACATTTTTTGGCAGTTCAGTACTTTGCAAATAATAGATTGGATAAGCCAGGAAGACCGATTTTATGAGAATCAACCTCCCACCAAGAGACATGATTTTAAACTTCGACTCTAATATTTTACTTCTTATTTTCTCAATAAGATTGTCAAAATAACAGTAATTGATGTTTTAGTAGATTGTTATGTCAAGGTATTTGAAAGGTAAATAGTTATGTTTAAAACCCAAGGTAGTTTCCATAGAATTAATTCTGGATTTACTTATGTGAGAATCAGACATAAATGTTTTTTTAGATTTGTTAACTTGCTTACCAGACATGATTTGATATAACTCAAGAAAATCACAGATTTTCTTGGCATTATTAATGAATCCATTTGTAAATATAATTACATCATCAGCGAAGGCTAGGCATTGAATGATTATTGACCATCTATAATAATATCCCATAGTAGTGTAATGTTGAGTGAATTTTTTAATTCCTCTTATTAAAAATTCTTTAGCAATAATGAACAAGATGGGTGATATTGGATCACCCTACCTGACATCATTGCAGAAATTTAAGAAACCAAAAGAGATATCATCTATTATTGTTGAGAAAAATACATTTTCGATGCCTCTTTTGATTAGATTAATAAATTGTGATCTGAATCCAAAGGCTTGCATAATGTTATATATGAAATTTAAGTTTATCCTATAAAATGATTTTTCCATATCAAGATTTGTGATTATGTTATCTACCTCTTGTTTTTTTGTTTAAGTCATGTGTTAACTCTTGTGTTATTAAGATGTTATCTTGGATGTTCTTGTTTTAAACAAAATTACCCTGCTCATATGAAATGATTTTGGGAATAATTTTAGAAATTATATTCTTAATGATCTTGTACACTATTTTATTGAATATTGTACAGTGGCTGATAGGCCTGAATTCTCACCATGTGTTTGGACAATTTATTTTAGGAATTATGAATATTACAGTTATAAAGATTCTTTAGAAGTATAGATAGTGTTGAAATAAGCTGTAAGTGCTTCAGAAAGTTCATTTTTAATGATTGTGAAGCATGTTTGAAAGAATATGGAGTTGAATCCATCAACTCCATAAATACTATTTGGATTAAGATTGGTAATTACGTATGTATCTCATCCATTGAGGAATTTATCATTAGGAGATGATTTTCTTGATCTGTTATTAATTTAGAAATAATGGCATCAATGATACTTAAGTTTGATTGGTTGTTATTTCAATTTAATATATTTTTTATATAAGTTACAACTACTTGTCCTATTTGGTTTTGATATTCTTTCCAAGTATTATTAATTGTTATTCTATAAATTCTATTTATTTTCCTTATTTTTTTAACAAATCTATGAAAACATTTGGTGTTCTTATCACCATATTTAAGCCAGAGGGGTGCATTTTTTTCTCCCAATATGTTTCTTCTCTGGCAAGCAAGTTTAAGTGGATAGCTATGGATTTATAGAGATTGATTTTGTTTTCTGTATTATTATATTCTTCTAATTTTCTTTCAATAATTTTGACATCTTCTTCTACTTTGGCAATATTATCAAAAATATTTCCAAATAATTTTTAAGTGAATGCTTGAGTCTTTTGAGCTTTGACCAAAAAACATGTATGGGGTTGCCAAACATGGGTTCTTGCTAGTTGGTTTCAACTGTTTTTATTGAATATTTATGGAGAAGCCACATATTTTAGAATTTGAAGCGTGTTTTAGGTTTGGATGTAGTTGATGATACTAAAATCACTAAGGGTGAATGGTGTGAGCCAGTTTTGACCATATGCTTTACCCTAGTCAAGTATTTTCCATTTATTATTGTTTGACCATGTAAAGTTAGATCCTGAGTAGCCAGGATCATCAAGATTACAGTCCATTAACATGTTTTTAAATTCATCATTGCTTCTCAAACAGAAGATGGAACATGCCAGATGTTCAGTTGCTTTAAAGATAATGTTAAAGTCACAATCAATAAGCTAGGGATGTTCTGTTTCTCAGATGTCTTAGATGATCCCACAGATGCAGTCTCTGAGATCTGGTGTATTTTGCATAGAGAATAGTGACCATGATTTCTTTGTTGGAAGAAGGATGGTTCACCATTGTGTGAAAAAATTACTTAGGATTACAGATAATCTAAATTTTGAATCGATTTCTCTTAAATAACCATATTTTATTGTTAATATTTGAAAATTTTGTTTCAAAACCAATTGTTTTAGCTATTTTATCATTAGAGATCATTGAATCTTGAAGATCAATGAAATATATGTTCTCTGTTTTCACAATAGCTTTTTATCCTTCTTATGGTACCTTGGTTACCTACTTCTCTTGCATTCCAATTTAATAAGGTTATAGTCATTTTGAATTCGAGTTAGAGGATTTATTTGATCCTTTGAAATTCAGAGGTTTGTTAATTAAATTTCTTTTAAGGATTTTAATCTTTGGTTTGGTTGAATTTTTAGTTTCTTTTGTGGTTTCTTTTTTGGCAATTTCTTTGTTCATTTCATGAGAATAGGGAAGGCTAATGGTTGGTCTCGCCTTGAGTGAATCAAGTTAATTATAAAAAAAATTCTCTTCATTAAATATGTTAAATGAATTACGAAAGGTGATAAATTGAATAGCTTAAGAGTAAGAATTATATCATTTTAAAATTAATTTGAGGGTTTGAGGATGGAGATATGGTTATATTTCCCGTATTAGTCAGATTTGAGATTAAGTTTGGTTCAATTTGAAGATAATAAGTTTTTGAAAACTGTAAAATGTCATTTTTCTTCTTTACTTGTTGGTTTTTTTATTTTCAAAGGATTCTTGTTGATCATTAGAGGGTGGCAAGTTGGTATATTGTTGGTTTGAACCAACAATAACATATTTTAGTTTCTTAACCCATATTTCCATTGGTTGGTCTAATGTTTTTGTAAGGATGTTGATTGGGTTAGGTATGTTGGGGTTTTTTGAGATGTTAAGGGTTTTATCATTAGTTCTTTACAGTGACTAGCATTGTGACATGTTTTACAATATACATGCTTATCATCATAATTGGTATCCTGCCAAAAACCATCTTGGACTCCAAAATTGATCATGATTTTGTTTATAAGAGTTTTGAAGACATCATCAATGATCCAAGCTTTACAAATATTAAAGCTTGCTCTGTTTTTTTAGGAACCCATATTGCCAGAGGTAATCCAATTCTTTTGGCAATACGCGTTACTGAAATCGGGGGACCATTTGAAGATTATAAAAGAAAATTGACCGATTAATCTAACATTACATTTTTCTAGAAAGATTTAATATTAGCCATTAGGTAAAACTCAATGAAGAAATACCTATAGTCCTAGATTGAGACACTAAATGCACCACAAAACCTAAATGACCCTAAGTATGATTTAAAGTCTTCTAAAGATGGTCTCCTGAAGGAGAATTTAGCAACTA
This sequence comes from Limnanthes douglasii subsp. nivea, assembly GCA_036936605.1. NCBI lineage: Eukaryota > Viridiplantae > Streptophyta > Magnoliopsida > Brassicales > Limnanthaceae > Limnanthes > Limnanthes douglasii. The sequence continues at coordinate 261,989,156 of JAUPFV010000004.1, forward strand.
GGGTTATTTTAGAAAGAGATGATGGAAAATTCTTATTTGATTCCTAGATATTGTCTTCTGGAGTGATATTGTAGTGATATTGTCTTCTGGAGTTCTTGAATTGGGGCTTTGAGAGATTTTGGTTTTGGGAGGATTTCAATTGGTTTGGTGGTGTCTCCTTCTTGTTGAGCGTTTATATTGACCTCGAAGTGAGGTCTTTGATGAGGTAAGGCCATCGATTTGGTGGTTTGTCTTCACTGTAGGAAATTGGTTTTGAATATTGATTTTACAAAATTTTGAAAACTCATAAAAACAAAATTTGGTCCACCAACAATTTAATGAATCTTTTCATTTTTAATTTGAAAAAATATCAAACCTTAGTACGTGGTTCAAATCCAGATTTCTAATTTTCATTATTAACGATCGTTTTTTTTATTTCTCACTATATGTCATGCTCTTAAGTTTCTATTGTATTATAATTCTATATTTAATATCTTATTAATAAATAATTTTAATATATAATAATAAAAAATATTAATATTTCATATTCAATTTAATATTTAAATCATTAGTTTTCAAATTTTAACATATGAACTAAACTATTAAATTATATATATATATATATATATATATATATAATGTTTAGAACATATTTATAATAATCAAACTTTTAAATAAAGTTTTAGAACATATTTATCAAAAAAACATATTTATCAAATAGGTAATATACCAATAAATATCCATAATCAAAACTATTTGAGAAAGTATTAATAACCACGTGATAAGTTACACATAATAATCACTTAAGATTTTTTTAATTAAGATTTTTTTAATATCTAACACACCTTGTGCTTTGTTTTTATTACGATTTTGATTTATTTGTTTCCTTATTTCATTTGATTAATATGTTCTTCAATTTCAAAGCGCAGAAGGGGCAGAAACAGAAACAGCCATTCTTTTATCTGTAAGTTCATGCCATTATATAGTCTTTGTCGTGCCTGAAGCGTTCTATAGTTAATCTAGCCGCTGATAGAGAGAAATGCAGGACAATAGTAGTGTATTTTGTGGTTAATCATGGTATGGAAATTATCTGCTTAAGTTTCGGTGTTCAGTGCTGTAAGTTATGATCTGTTTTTGTATCAGGGGGCAACAATAGCTGATCAGCCTGTTACTATTGAGGCTGCCTTAGATTATACTCCACCAGCCGTAGCAACTGATGCGGTAATTTTATCAACTTTCTTTTGCATTTACTTGGCTTCTGTTTTGATATAGGGCATATGAGTAATCCAGATAGAAAATTCTAGCCTTTCAAAGGGAAGCAAGAATTTCAGTAGTAATTTTTATCCGAGTTATTGCAGAGTGCATTGTGTTTCAGCTCATAATTTAGTAACCTGGGAACAAATTTTGAGTAATCATTTACCCTAGAATAACTCAGAGTTCATGAATTACGGAAAATGTCTTGTACCAGCTCATAACCCAGAGTTTGCACACCAAACTCAAATATGCCAATCCGAAATTATTTTTTTATACATGGGTACCGACATTATAGTTTCTAACACAGAGCAACGTAGAAAGTGGTGGTGAATCTGTTGTCCAGAAGGCAGAGTACGTCGTAAGCAGCGTGCTATCCCGGGGATTCAGTCTCGGTAAAGACGCACTTAACAAAGCCAAGTCCTTTGACAGTAAACACCAGCTATCTTCAACTGCCAGTGCCACGGTCGCTTCTCTGGACCAAAAAATTGGTGTCAGTGAGAAATTCAGTGCTGGTACAACGCTGGTGAATGACAAAATGAAGGAAATGGACCAGAAGTTTCAGGTGTCTGAGAAAACCAAGTCGGCGTACGCAGCTGCAGGGCAAACGGTGAGTGGTGCAGGGTCAGCTGTCATGAAGAATCGATATATATTGACTGGTGCTACTTGGGTCACTGGTGCATTCAGCCGCGTGACCAAAGCAGCTGGTGATCTAAGCCCGAAACCAACAGAGAAAGTATCGGCCGAGGAGGAGACACATCCTGGTGTAGCAAGTCATGAGACAGAAAAACAAGTAAAATCTACTTAAGTTAAACAATCTTCTGATATGGGTATAGTTAATTCTATGATTTACAGGCTACTATGTAATTAACTTCAAACTGGGATCAAATCGATATGTTATTATAATTTGTAATATATTATGTCATATATGTTTGATTATACTGGAGCCAGAAAGCAATAGTTTATAATAAAAATATATCTTTGGTCTAGTTCTTTTAGTTTTATTCTCAGAAAACATGCTTGATAGTTACAGATTTTGAAGATGATTTTTTTAGTCATATGACTACGGAGAATAATTTAGGTTGCCTTTATTTATTTTTTCTTTCTAAATCTTCTTTCTAATTTTTTTGTACATTAGTATAAAACTTAGTTTCTGTAGAGGAAAATAATTGTAAAATAAATATTGAAAATGGTAAAATAGAGTAGTGACTAAAGGAATTATAAAAAAGATAGACCACACCTGGTTTCATTAGCTTTCCTCTTTCCCTCTGCTCCACGGCCATAGATCAGTAATAGTAAAAAAAAAAAAGTAAAGATGAGGTTCATGGATTTGCCATTGGATTCTCTTCCTCTAGGGTTTCGGTATAGAGAAACCGAGCTCATCAATCACTACCTGAGGTTGAAGATCAACGGCCGTCACTCTGAAGTTCAGGTCATTCCTGAGATCGATGTTTGCCGATGGAGCCCTGGGACTTATCTACATGTTCCGTCATAAAATCGGATGATCCAGGTTCTTTTTCTTCCCTCGAGACAGTAAATACCCAACGACCACCGTTCTAACAGGGCTACTAAAACCAACGGTAAGGATAGGGCAATTTAACAAGGCTTTGATAGATTTGCTATGCTTCACACTTATCATTGGTTTCACAGAGTATCTTTTACCAATCTTTAGCTTCTCTTCGGTCTTGAAACCAAAGATACGTGTGAAGCATCGCAAATCTAAAGAAAATGAACCAAATTTATATAGTTCAAAAGAAATGAAAAACACAAAAAGAGAAGAAAATGAACCAAATTTATATAGTTCAAAAGAAATGAAAAACACAAAAAGAGAAATTGATTTTGAAGCATGAAAAACACAAAAAGATAGATTTTGAAACAGACTTAGTACTGATAATTTAATAAGTTATAATGATTTAATTTTGTCATTATCAAATCGATTTAAAAAATCTAAGTTAAAAAAGAAACTATCAAATGAAGTCATTATCAATATGATTTACTTCGGATTCTATGGCATAGAGTAGAAGAAACATTTAAACAGATGGAATTCAGATGAAAATGAAAAACACAACTTAATAAATTACGAAAGAGATTGATTTTGAAGCAGATTTAGTGCTAAATACAAATTTTCTATCCAAAACAACAAAAAAAGTTCAACCTCGATGCCAATCACATATATAGCCATTCAAAAGGCTTGTTTGTAGAAAAAAATGAAACAACTTTGCGACCCCATAGAGTTAAGGATGAAGATGAGAACTCAATCCTTTCGTCAAAGGTGATGGGAGCTCAACTAGACGTATTTGATTGCATTAAAGAAGAAATGGAAGATTATTTAAAGAATAAACTAAAATTATTACAGAAAAAACTAAGATTATTTACAGAAGAAAGCAGTAGAGAAAGATGAACTTTTGATATCGGCGGAGGTGAAAGATCATAGGGTAGGTATACGATTTTTTAGGGTTTTGGGTTATTGGGTTGGATTAAATTAGGTAGATGGGCCTATCGGATTTTTTTGGGTTGGATTAAATTAGGTAGATGGGCGTATCGGGTTTTTTAGTTGATTGGACCGGGATGGAATTAGGGCTAAAAGGTTAGGGTAAAAGTATCGATACTTTACTCTCCTAAACAATATTTATTTGACAGCTTATTAAATTCTGAATCGTCCAAATTTCTGAGTCATTGGCAAATCCACTTAACTTTGGATTCTCTATGAACCAAAAATTTGGAACCTTTAATAGGGTTAAATCTAAACCGTTTGAAGTTCAGATTAAGCAGAATCTTTGGATTTGAAGAAAAAAATGAAAAACTTTGTGACCCCATAAAGAGTTAAGGACAAAGATGATGGGAGCTCAATCCTTTCGTCAAAGGTGATGGGAGCTCAAATAGATGTACTTGATTGCATTAATAGAACAAATGGAAGATTATTTAAAGAGGAAACTAAGATTATTTACAGAAAAAACTAAGATTATTTACAAAAGAAACTAGTAGAGAAATATGAACTTTTGATATCTACAAAAGAAACTAGTAGAGAAATATGAACTTTTGATATCTACAAAAGAAACTAGTAGAGAAATATGAACTTTTGATATCGGCGGAGGTTATGAAAGATCATAGGGTTAAAGTATACGGTTTTTTTAGGGTTTTTGGTTTACTGGGTTGGATTAAATTAGGTAGATGGGCCTATCGAATTTTTTAGTTGGTTGGACCGGGTTATGGATGAAATTAGGGCTAAAAGGTTAGGGTAAAAGTAAAAATGTTTGATAGAAATTACTATTAACCGTCTAATCCGATCCTAAATTTGACTTTATTTATAATTAAAAAAAAATTAAAACATAAATTTTTAAACTAACCAATCTCAAACATAATATCAGAAGAGGAAAAGATTCAAAGAACTTGAAAAGTTATAAATGATCAGTGGAAGTATATAGACAAAGATCTTAAAAAATATCTTTAAAATTTATAGAATTACTTTATGGAAGGTGAATATAGTTAATAAATATATTATTTACTATATATAAAAAATTACTCAAACACCATAAATAAATGCTAGTTTTTTAATAATTAGTAAATATATTTTTTAATTATATTTTTACAAATTTACAATAATTTTTAATATATTTTTTATTTTTATATATAGTTTATATCTGCTGGATGCGTCGGGTTGGACAAATTAAAATTAGACGGGTCATAATTCATATATCTTTCCCCGATCCGTTAAATGTTCGGATTGGACAAAGCCCGATCTGATTGAGCCGGGTCGGATCAACATTGCCACCGTAGGTTTTTTTAGATTTTTAGGGTTTTGGGGTTATTGGGTTGGATTAAATTAGGTAAATGGACCTATCGAATTTTTTAGTTGGTTGGACTGGTTATGGATGGAATTAGGACTAAAAAGTTAAGGTAAAAGTAATACAGTTTTTTATTTTATTTTTATTTTTTACTGCTGCTATAAAGGAATGATATTATAAAGGGTGCGTTATATAAAAGCAATTTATACTATCATTAGTTTTATTCCGATTTTTATATTACCATTAGTTTTATTCCGAGCAAACATTTTTATATAACCATTAGTTTTATTCCGAACAAACATTTTTATATTACCATTAGTTCTATTCCGAGCAAACATTTGAAAACGCCAAAGAGAACAAATTTGTAAAAAGTTTTCATTAGGTTTTCGCTACCAGATGACAAATTAGTAGAGAAATTTCATTAAGTTTGCAATAAGCTGGCGAAAAGCACTATTTTCCCACTCCTTAAAAAAAACTATTCGCAGGAAAAAACAGAGTTTAGGCGGACACATACGAATATAAAAAACGTCACATACCTCTTTTATAAAAGAAAGACTAATTATACGGAGCATCTGTAGTAGATATTGATAAGATATACTGGAAAGTGAATTATATTTCCAATTTGTATACTCTCAAAAACTAATTGGTTTCTGTAAACCAAACAAGATATCTATCACAAAGAGAAAGTTATGATTATCGTACACAGAGAAACCAAACAGAATTAGGCACTGAGTGACATAGAGACAATGGACGATAGCTTGTATTTACTGATTTTGGTAGAATTCTGAGGCTGAAATACAACTTCGGTATGTGATCTTACCGTCACTTCCTTCGACTCAGAACCTGAAGCCCCTACGTTTCGATAATCACGAGAATAGTACACTACTTGAAGTTTCGACGGAGCTGAAAATTTTGAAGTACAAGTCAATTTAGAAATGCGGTAATAAAGTTGAACTTATTTTTACTACTTTCTGAAGCATCAATATGGAACCCCTCTTGACTTATTCGAGACAAATTCTTTATCATATTTGATTGTAAAGAGATGCGTGGTAGATTGACCATAGATATAGTTAGCCCGACTATGATGCTTTTCGAGAATCTAGAGCCTTTTATTAAAGGTTACATCATTAGCTCCGGATTCCGGAATTATCCGTGCTAGAATTTAATAGCTCCAGGGACTGCTAGTCTGGGATCCATTAGCTTTACATTTTCGAGTTAGCACACGAAATTCTCGAGGCTGATAGTAGGGCGGCTATAGGCTATTCAGTGTTAGTGATATATTTAAAACCTCCAAATGATATTCGGAAAAATTTGTTATTTGATTTAAATTTTGAGTTCGGCCTCAAAACATCTGAGATCTTTCTCGAATATTTTTACTATAAGAATATAAAAACTAGTTTTCCTTTAGCAAAAGTCCTTTCACTTCCAAACAAAAGACAAGTTTCGAGATTTTTCTTCGTTGGTGCTAATTAAAGTCGACTTGTGTATCCATGTAGTTTTGTCGAGAACAAGTCTTTTAATGACTAAAAGAATTTGAGGACGTTACCAAAGAAAAGCACATGATCAGTAACCTAGGAATAACTATTATCCGATGCAGAACGTAACAGAAGTTGAAAGCATAAAAAAGAGAGAGTAAGATTACCGAATCCGAGCATACTAGTGTGCTGGATAACTACATGACCAACTTTGGATCTTTTGATATGCCTTAAAACCAAGGTATCTTCCTGCTTCCCTTTAAATGCTAGAAATTCACCCAACACATATTTTTCACCTTTGAGCTCCAGCCTGCATATTGTATCATATGTTTGCCGATTACAAACAGATTAAATCAACGACCATAAACTTAAATAAGGAAGTTGTAAAACCATCAAAGAAACAGGTTTATCATCACCAATTGTCACATACTAAAATTGATGAGTATCTTTAATAGAATAATATCGCTCAATTTGAATATTAGCTGGAATGTAATCCTGAATGTTATAGAGAGGTATCATATTACTACAAGCCAGTAATCAATCAAACAGCCACGAGAACATTTTACGATTTATTAAATTTATAAAAAAGGTTAGATTGAATATTTTGTATACGTAGAATATATATTGAAGTTTATGGGGCAGAAGCAACAAACCTATCCCACATCGGAGCCGTACTGAGAACCGAATTAAGTTTCTGCTCAAAAGATTCATGTGCCTCTTTCTTTCCTCCGGCAAAAGTACCCTTAACCCAACCCGATATTAAACTTTTTGGTTCAGGTTTTAGTAGTACCCATTGGTCATAAGTAATAACCTCATCTGGAAAATTATTCGGGGTACTGAAACAAAAAAAAACAAATACCTTAAGAGCAAAAAACAAGAAAAGAAATACAAACAATAAATGGTTAACGTTAACTAATACTTTGGGGACACTTAAAATTAAATTATGCATAGCAGTAGTTATCTTTTAAGAGTAAAAACATATAAATCAATGTAAAAGAGAATGAGGCATAGGTGTGCCACCCCTAAAGAAATTCATCACTTAGCCAAAAGAAAAGACCAGTTTTGAAATTTAGAATTCTACCGGAATTTTGGATTGGGAAGTACAACTTTATAGGACAAATATCCTTTTGGTAAATCAACACCCCTCTGTTCGAGATATGACTCGAGGACTGAAACTTGTTTTCTACCCTCTTCAATCTGTCAGTATCAATAAAAAGGTCATACAAAATATAATAAAGGCTGATCAGTTTGCTCATGGACTACAAAGGTATACATATTTGTATGATGTGTCTGAATTGAATATATTCTGAAAGATGAGTTGCTGTATATTTTGAAGTTGTGCATGGGAACAAATATAGAGGTTATAGATTTAAAAAAAATATGAAAACTAAAAAGGGAAAGTAAGAAATTCTTATCTTGAAAGGACACTAACCATCCCTTAGTATGTTTCTAAAAGTATGAATTTGGAAGGGCAAAAAGAACAGATTCTAATCTTGACATGACAGTGAAGTCACGACACTAACCATCGCTTAGTATTGTTTTGCATGAATTAGCAAAACAATAGAAACACCGGAAGCTTAACAATCACGAGACATGTGTAACTGAGTGTTTTCTAATGCAAACTTACATCAGGCTATACACATTAGAAGCCTACTGATAAGAGTACAAAAGCCATATAGCAAATTACACCATGAATAACCCAACAACAAAATGATCCTGTATTAGAATCTGGGAAATTTAGAAGCAAAGCAAAGGAAGAAAAGGTGAAATCAATTTGAAATTCCTTACTTGCTCCAATGTATATGTTCTAATGTAAACTTCATTTTAAATATGAGAAGGAAGCTCATGAAACGTTGATGATCCCCTACCATTTTCTAAGAAATTTTCTTTTAATAGCAAACAAGAGAAAGTATTTGTCCAACAATTTATATCATCCAAGCAGCCTTAAGATGATTATACATAATAAGGTATTATCGAGTTAAGAAGAAGCTAAAATCTGAGTCGATACACTTACAGGATCAGGATGAACCTCCGCTTTGTGTCGACCGTGACCCTCGCAAACCCAGTTGCCATCTCCTCTGACAGATACAAAGCCTGATATATTTTTAACACATATCACCACTGCTTCCCTGTATTCATGATTCAATGTGAGCAATTGTAACGTGTACTACTTAGCAAGTTTAGCATGTTAGACGCCAAAAAGATAAGCTAATAGAAAATTTTGTGTATAGATTTGTGAAGCCAAAGTAGATGAAATGATTTACCGTTTGGTGACAAGAACTAAATCGACGTCCTGTCGTGAAGCAGTGTCAGCATCTGGGATTCGAAGACCCAGGTGTGTCTTTCCTCCATAAAGCTTTTCTAGTCTATAATCGGAAATGAAGCATGAAATGAATCCACTAAATCACCATAGATAGCTTCATATAATTAATTGGTAACGAAGTATAGAAAACTCAATTGGTTTTGCAATCAACCAGCCAAACATACTCTTGATTTCTTAGCAGCTAAAAATGTGAAAGAAAAGACGTACCTAGTGGCGACAGAGAAGAGAGCATTAGAATCAGAGGTTTCGACATCGAGAACATCATCCGTGAAAAAGAAAGCCTTTACTAATTTATAGAAAATCAGACCGAAGATGATCTCAATCCACATGATGGGATTCGTTGAACTCAGCAAGACCAACAAAGTTTTGATTCTTCCCCCAACAGTTCGAGATGATCAACCAGCAGGAAGAAAAGCGAGCGTCCTACAAAATCTTTTGACCCTTCTATACCTATAAATACCCAAAACATTTTAAAGAATAATTTAATATCTGCGATTATAATACTTTTATAAATACTAATTCGAAGTTATTTTTATATTTTTATTTGGCAGGTTTATGATTTAATATTTTAAATTTGATGATTTTTTTTTCTTAGTTTAAAAAATCAATAATAGCTGTTTTTTAACAAACCTCTATGGGAAGACTGAGTCATATTCGTCCCACAATTTACCTTTCTAATCCTCTCGATTTATATTATAATTCCACATGTAATAAATAAATTAATATGAATTAATAATAATAATAATAAATATCTAATAATTCTTATATTTTACTCCAATTGATCTTCAATCTATTGTTTTACTAGAGGTTACATTAATGTAGAACCAGCTAAGGATTTAGAATTTGGGGCTTTCGATTTTATTGAGCTTATGGTCTTACTGGATCCTAAAGAGAATGGTTTTTGGTTTAGGAGAATGATTTTCTCTAATCGAAGTTGGAGGATTTGGTTTGATGATGATAGAGAGCGAAAGAGGAGTAATCAAGAGAAAAAGGAGTTATCTGTTTTTTTTTTCTTTTAGTCTCTTGGGCTTTTAAGTTTTGTTTCATAGTCTAATCTACCTAAAACTTTGTAATTGCTTCAATTTAGTAATAAAACGTATTTTGATTAAAAAAATAAAATGCTCAATAATCATAAGTGAAATTTTACAACTTATTTACATTAAAACATACTTATCAAATCGTTCACATTATTTAAAATAAATAAACTTTATATTATAAATCAAAAATTTATTTATCAAATCGTTAATTTATAATATTTATTACTACCATAAATCTGTTATCTCTGGTTTCATACTTGTTTTTATAGCTTCATAATTTATTTGTTTTAATTAAATCTCAAATAAAATATTTACAATAAATCAATCTTCTATATTATTTCCGAACCATTAAAAGACATTAAAATATATCTAAGTAGCTGAATTATTCAAATAAATATATCTTTAAGTGGCACACCCTTATAACCATTCACTCACACTGATGTATATTAATTTCATCTGAGATGCATTTACCCTTATCTTGAATCTTCTTTAGATACATTTAACAATTTTGGATTCAGCGTAAATTCATTAACCAAAATATCTTTATATTTGTTCGAATCGGATTAGAGATTCAAAGATTAAACTCCGTTCAAAGAACATGACACCAAAAGAAAAATGCAAGAATCACTTTTTCTTATTTTTTTTCTATTAGAATTAGATAGGGTATTATTATTTTATCTGTTCGAAATTTCGGTGAAAATTTGTGTAAAATATTTTTTTAAAAACCAATTCAAAACATATAGTGAGTGTGGTATTAGTTTTTTCCATCTTAAAAAACAAAACATACGATATTTTGTATTTTTTTTTAATTACGGGTTTAAAAGGTACGGATTTTTAGAATTGTAAATTTATAAAATAAACAAAAAAAAATGCGAAATGTTTTTTGTTTTGTTAAAACCAATATCGTAATTTTATCCGTTTGTTTATTAAGTTTATCCGTTGCGTTGATTAAGTTTTGAATTTGGTGTAGATAATTGAGTTTATGATCTTATCTGTTAGTTAATTAAGTTTCAAATTTGGTGTAAATAATTGAGTTTATAATCTTATCTGTTTGTTAATTAAGTTTTGAATTTTGGTGTAGATAGTTGAGCTTATGATCTTATCCGTTTGTTAATTAAGTTTTGAATTTTGGTGTAGATAGTTGGATTTATGATTTTATCCGTTTGTTTATTAAGTTTCGATTTTTGGTGTAGATAATTGAGCTTATGATGATATATTAGGGTGTTATCGGTTAGAACGGATCACTAAGTTTTCGGTTTTATATTTAGAACCGGACCAGACCCCTAAGCTTTCGGTTCCGGTTCGGTCTGGGTTCGGTTCGTTTTCGGTCTCGTCTACTTAAAAGGAATTAATTATAATTTAATTTTTATTTTTTAACTTGAATAAATAATATAAAAATTAAAATTTTAGAAATTAATATTTGATTTTTATTAAAAATTAGTAATTAACTATTAATTTTGACAATATAATTTATAAAAAATAAAAAATAAAAAATAATCGGTTTTAACGGTTTTATTGATTCAATTCCTTATCGGTTTTACCGTTTTATCGATTTTATGGGTTCGGTTCTTTACCGGATTTATCGATTTGATTTCGTATCGGTTCTACCGGTTTATCGGTTCGGTTCCGAATCGGTTTTTATTGTTTTGGTTCCTTATTGGTTTCAGTTTTTAAGATGGAACAGTTATTAAGATGGAACAGTTAATGTTGGGTCCGCTTCCGGTCATAGGCGGAACCAGGATTTGAAATTAGGGAGGGCTAAACAAAATTTTCAAACCATGTAATTTGAAACTTCGTTTTTCTTTTCCAAATTTCTTTGGGAAAATATGATTTTTTTATTGGCAAGGTCTTTTTGAGATGAATTATCTTCGAAATTTATCCGAAGAATTGATGTCAGATTCTCTAATACATTGGCATAGTCCCGGATCACTCACTATATCTTTATTCAGTTCAAATTCTAAACTATCAACATTAAGTCTTGATATATGGACAGTCAGATCAGGATGAATTATATTATTATTACTTGGGCTAGTTGAACAACCAACATTATTCTTTGGCTTTTTAGCAAAAATAACGCTCTATTATAAGCCTACAACAATTAAATCGTGTACAAGCTATGTTATTGTTAAATAAAAATAAAAAAATAATAAATTTTATTACATATAAAAATATCTTATTAAACATAAAAATAATATTTAACAATAAATCTTATTATGTATGGTTGGTGTATGGTTGGTGCTTTAGAATCCAATATGTATCGTTGGTGCTTTAGAATAACAATACGTATCGCGATACCGACTATACGTATCACTATACTAACAACCATGCAGATAATATCATAAGCTCAATTATCTATACCAAAATTTGAAACCGAATGAACTAACATATAAGATCATCATATCGATTATCTAAGTTTTGCATTTAACAAAATAAAAAAGGTTCCGTGTACTATAATTCTAAATTTTTAAAAATCCATATTTTTGAAACCGTAATTCGAAGAAAAAAATTCTAAAATACTTTCTGTTTTGTTTTCTAAGATGAACAAAACTAGTACTATTCATTATATGTTTTGAATATCTTTTAACCAAAAATATTTCAAAAAACGTTTCAAACAAATAAAATTAAATTATCGGTTATTTAATTTGATAAGAAAAATAAGATAAAAAAGAACAATTCCTGCAATTTCTTTGGAAATCATGTTCTTAGACGGAGGTTTGATCTTTCAATGCTTAATCTGATTTTATCCAAGATTATTAAATGTATCTAAAAATCATATTCAAGATAAAAGAGTAAATATATCTTATCTTGATTAGAATAACCTTGTATAAAATAAAATCAAGATAGAGGAGATCATGAGAATAGAACTTCTATGATTGAAAAGCTCCAAGATTCAAGACTTCAAGGTCCATCTTCCTGCTTTATCTTCTCCGTTGAACAGAACATCATCATTCTGATTTCATTCTTCTCGATAGATTCTCTTCTGTCTTCTCCTCCTTCTTCATCAGTTTGGCTTGTAGCAGAGTCCTCTGTTTGAAAAGGAAAAGTAGGAATTGGTTCCTTGTTGATTACTCTGGCTTTATCTTCGTAATCTTAATCTGGGTGTAGCATATTGGTTGTAGCATATTGGTTGTGATCCTCTGTCATTGTTTGATTCTCGCTGTTCATGGAACCATTTCTAACTGCTCAAGAGGTTTACGGTTCTTCATCAATCAAAGAACATCAAGAAACGGACAGAAACTTGAATCAGTGGAAAGGTAAATCCTTTGCAAATGCTGTGACTGCTAGTCACAAAAGCAAGGATGATGATTTAGAGCAGGAATATATTTCCTATAAGAATGATCATATTTCATTACAGTATGGTGACAATGCTCTGCTTCATTTAAAATCTAAGTCGAAGCATACACTAGTTGGCAAATGTTCCTCTGGCCTGCCGAAAAGATATATGTTGATGGACTTCCTCAACAAATTTCAATTAGTTCAAGAATATAATTATACAATTAAATATTCAATACACATTTTAATTGAGTTTGACTTTTATAAAGATTTCAGCAAACTTTGGAGGAAAAGCGTTTGGACGATTGGCTCTACTAGGCTAAGGTTGTTGAAGTGGTCTGAAAACTTTAATGTTAAGTATGAAAGCCCGATAACTCCAATTTGGATCAAGATAGAAAATTTTCCTGAGCACATGTATAATGAGAAAGTTATCACTGATATAGCTTCTGTCCTTGGCAGCCCTATGCAGGTTAAGGTTCCTTCGAAGAACAGGGCTTATTATAACCATTTCCTGACCAGAATAGAAATGGACATTACTGGGAAAATATTCAATGATGTCTGGGTAGGTTTTGGCAGTAATCAAGGTTGTTGGGTGAGAATCACTTACTTCAACATGCTTAAATACTGCAAATCTTGCTTCCACATTGGTCATGGTGTTGATCAATGCAAAAAATCTAAGGATAATGATAAGCAAACTAATGTCGATGTTCAAGAAAGCAAGAAAGATGATACTATTAATGTTAATGGTATTGGTGCTCAAACTAAAGAAGACGTTGTGATCTCTTCTACTGAAATTAATGGGGCAGTTCAAACGCTTGAGTTTGGATTCAAGTCTATTAATAATGCTAAAGATAATGCTAAGGTTTATACATCTCCAAAGGGTTCTTACTATGGGAGTCTTCCATCTTCTCCACATCATGCTGATTGTCTAAACAATGTTGATACTCATTCTGATCCTGGTTTACACGATTATGTTGATGTCAACAATGCTGATAATAACAAGTTGGATCCTCAAGGTATTGGCTTGGTTGATAACAGTAAGGAGGATGAAATTGTAGGGGCTCTTCAAAGCCCTGAAAACATTAATAACAATTTGGAGTATGAAAACTTGGCATCTGAATTTTCCTCTCCTAAGGCTGATAAAGATAGTCCACAAGTCTCTACTAGAAGTCAAACAGCTATATCTACAAAGGCCAAGGGTGTTAAACCTGATAAAATATTAACAAGAAGCCAGTTAAGGAAGGACACATCTGAGGAATAAGAAGATTTTAGTTCCATAATCAACAGAGAACTTAAACAAGCAAGGAAGAAAAGGCTGGTCAGAAACTCTCGACAACCTTCAACTCCAAGTAACTCTAAACGTTCACTTAATTATGATTAACATATTAAATTGGAACATTATAGGGATTAAGGATAAATCTTCTTTTAGAATACTCAAACACCTTTCGAATAAGAATAAGGCTAGCATTGTTGCAATTCAGGAACCCTTGATCAGTTGTGATAATCTTAGTATCTATGCTTCTAAGCTTGGATTTAATCATTATTCTAACAATATTACCAACAAGATCTGGATTTTCTGGCATGACAACATTTCTATTAATGTTTTGATTGATCACGCTCAATGTTTACATATTGAAGCCAGTCATATTCATCTTAATATTAGCACATTATTTACTTTTGTTTATGCTAAATGCCAGCGATTAAATAGATTAAGTCTTTGGGATACTTTATATAATATCGCTTGTACTGATAAATCTTGGATGGTATGTGGTGACTTTAACGCTATTAGTTCAGTAGATGATCAGGTTGGTTGTGCTACATTCTGTCAAAATAGTGTTGATGACTTCAACAGGATGATCAGAGACTGCAGGCTTCAGGATGCTGGGTTTGCTGGGTCTCGCTTCACGTGGTCTAACAAGGCTAAATGGAGACGTCTTGATTGGATCTTTCTTAACATTACTTGGCTCAATCTGTTTAATAATACTAATGTCATGCATAAAGCCAGAACTGGGTCTGATCATGTTGTCATTCTCATTAATATTTCTAACTTGTCTCATGCTTTTAAAAAGAACTTTGGTTTTTAGAATATTTTGTTAATGGATGATGAGTTTATCCCTTTTGTCACTAAGAACTGGGCTCAGGAAATGGATGGTGACCCTCTGTCTATCTTCTGGCTTAAATTGAAAAGGTTAAAAACTGGTCTAATTGCTTGGAACAAGCAACATTTTTGGAATATTTTCTGCAAAATTAAAGCATTAGAGGATGATGTTCTTAGAGTTGAAGCTTTACATCAACAGCTTAATAACAACTTTACAAAAGAAGAGCTTAATAAGACTAATGCATTACTTTTGAATGCTTATAAAATTGAGGAAGAGTACTGGCTTCAGAAATGTAATGTTGACTGGATTAAAGATGGGGACAATAACTCCAAGCTTTTTCACAGTTATGTTACTACTAAAAGAAATAAAAATGCCATAAATGGTGTCAAGGAAAACAACACTTGGATTCTGGATAAGGATGCTATTGGTGCTTCAGCTGTTGCCTTCTTTACCAAAGCTCTTGCTACCAGTCCCTACAAAGACAAGCAGAGTGAGTCAGATAGTATGAATCACAGTATGTTTGATATTATTCCTAAAGTGATCACTCAGGATGATAACAAAAGTCTTCTTAAGCTTCGTGATGAAGATGAGGTCTTTAAAACTATCAACAGTCTGAAAGCATCTAGCGTGGTAGGTTTGGATGGTTTTAACCTTACTTTTCAAAAAAAATGTTGCAATGTTATTGAGCTTGATCTAATTTCTGCTCGTCTTCATTTCATTAGAGGTTTTAATATTCCTAAAGGCATCCTGGCAACATGTATTTACCTTATTCCTAAGTTTATAAACCCTAATAGTTGGACCGATTATCGTCCAATTAGTTTATGCTCCTTGCTTAACAGAATTATGGCTAGGCTCATTAATGATAGGCTGGTAATTTTGTTGCCTAAAGTCATCTCTAATACTCAGGGTGGATTTGTCCCTGGGAATTCTATTCATTCTAACATCTTAACTGCCAGAAAACTTAAAGACAATAACATCATTGTCCAGCTTGATATGTGTAAAGCTTTTGACAAGCTTAGTCATCCCTTCATTTTGAAAGTTTTGAAATGCTTTGGTTTCTCCAAAAGATTTAATGACCTTATACATAGTATGATCTCCAACGTTTATGTCTCAATTCTAATTAATGGTGCTTCCTATGGCTTTTTTAAGACTGTGAAAGGGCTTAGGAAGGGTGATCCCCTCTCACCTAGCCTATTTATAATCGCTGAGGAAGTGCTATTGAGAACTATCTCTCTTCTTTTTCTTTAAAATAAGGGCATGAGGTATAAAAGTCGTAACAAGTTATGCATCAGCAATCTGGCTTTTGCTGATGATATTCTATTGTTTACTAACTGCAAGGATGCAACATTAGCATCACTTAATAATTTTTTACAGGAATACCAAGCCACTTCTGGTCAAATTATCAATAAATCCAAGACCAAGGTCATTACTACTAATGGTACCAGTGAAGCTAAAATAAATTCTGTAGCTAACATCACTGGCTTCAACAATACTTCTTTACCTACTGTCTACCTTGGCATTATCATCAGCACCAATAACAAGTCTGCTATGTACATTAATCTCCTCAAAAAGATCAACAATCGTATTGATGACTGGGAATCAAAGCATTTATCATTTGTTGGTAGATTAACGTTGATTAATTATGTTCTTATGAACATTGTTCTCTATTGGATGCACACTAATGTTATTCCAAGCAATGTCATCAACAATATAGAAAAGGCTTTTAACAGCTTTCTGTGGGGATCTACAAGAACTGAGCATAGGATTCATTGTGTACTTGGAAGGGCATTTGCAAAACTTTCAAAGAAGGTGGATTGAACATCAGAAATTTGGCTGATGTTCAAACTTCTATCTCTTGCAAGCTTTGGATGCAATTTAGAGATAATAAGCTGCTCTGGGCAAATCTTGTCCATGACATTTATTGTAATAAGAAGCACCCCATGCAGCTTAAAAGCAACTTAAAGGGCTCTATGGTGTGGTACAGATTGATGAAGATTAAACCTGTAGCTGAGCAGTTTATATGCTGGTCTCTTGGGGATGGCAACATCGACTTCTGGTTGGACAGATGGTCCAATTCAGAGCCCCTCCTTACTCTAGACAGCTCTAATGACAGCAGTTGGTTTCATCATGAAAAGGTAAATCTGTATTGGTCTAACCACCAATGGAATTTGTCTAACATTGCTAGTCTTATCATTAAAGATGTCATAGATCACATAAACAACTGCATTATCAACCTCAATTGTAAAGATAGGATCTTATGGAGCATGTCTACTACTGGTTACTTTAGTCTTAAGAACACTTGGGATTGCATTAGAACACAATTTTGTGGATCCAGTATGTTTTCTAAGATTTGGAATGACATAACTCCTAAAAAGCATGCGTTTATTCACTGGAAAGTCATAAAAAACTTCATCTCTACTGATTCTATCCTAAGAAAAAGGCACGTGATTATTACTTCGAAATGTCAATTCTATCAAAATTATGAATCTACTGATCATCTTTTTATAGCTTGTGATATTGTCTGGGGTGTCTGGTTACATTTTGCTCATCACTTCAGCATTATTATATGCAGATACATGACCCATATACACATGACTAAAACTTGGCACAGATTCACTACCAAAGGCAATCATATAAGAAACGTTATTCCATCAATCATATTTAGTTTGACTTGGAAATATAGAAATCATGCTAAGTTTAAAAATGCTTGCATAACTTCTAAATTTATTATTAAGGAGGTCTATAGAGTTATATCATACATGAACACTGCTGGTATCTTTAAAGCTCAGCATTGGTCTAATGATAGAAAAGTTGCTGCTAGCTTTGGTCTCATTAACTTAGTCTGTAGGCCTGTTACTAGACCCTTTGTTTCTAAATCGATAGCGTCTAACCCTAGGAGGCTGAAACTAAACACCGATGCCTCTGTGGCTCATAATGGTGAAGCTGCTGCTGGAGTCATCATCAGAGATCATGAAGGTACTCTAATTCATGCCTATGGTAACTTATATGGTAAGCTTTCTCCCCTTATGGCTGAATCCCGTGCTCTATTGGATGGTCTGTTAATCTGTAAGTCTAAAGGCCTTAACAATATAGACATCAAGACTGATTCTTCTTTACTTGTTGATTTCATTAAGTCTGCTAACCATATTGCAACTCCCTGGTCTCTATCTCCTCTTCTAAGTTGTTGTAGAACTCTAATTACTACATCTATGACTCTTAACCATGTCTATAGAGATATCAATCGAGCTGCCGATTGGCTGGCTCGGTGGACTATTAAATGTAAAATGAAACAGGCGTATGATTTTAATTCTTCTCCTGTTGGTCTCAAATCTATTCTGGTGTTAGAGAGCTTAGGCATACCTTATGTTAACTCTGTGTAGTTGCTCCTCTGCAATTGTTCTCAAATCTTTCAAGTTTCAGGCTTGTTTCAATTTGTGTTTCCTGTGCTGGTTGAAGCTGGTCGGATGCGAGAGGTTCAAAGTTTCAAACTGCTTTTCTTTTCTGTCCATCGTGGTTGCTGCTACCTTGTGCTGATCGTTGGAAGTATTGATGATATCAAGTTTCATCTGTGAGAAGTTCGAAGTTTTAAGCAGATTTCATCCCTTGTGGTTGCTGACTTAAAGATGGTGTGCTATGGTGGTTTTGAGGCTTCTAATCTTCTATGCTGAGGGTGGTCTAATGTGCTCGCGCTACTCTTTCTTTTAGATTTTATGAATCTGCTCGAGTACATCGTTGAAGCTTGTTCTGATTCTTTCAAATGTTTGTATTAGGTTGAGTTTAAAACTTTAGTTTGGTTTTGGCGGAAAAATTAGAGCCAAATTATTTGTGTACTCAAACTTGAAATTTTCTAAATAATAGTCATTTTCACTTAAAAACATATATCTTATCTTGATTATTAAATACATGTGAGCCGTTATAAGCCTTTGACAATTAAAATGTATCTATTTGATTAAATTAAATATTCAGATATATTCTAACTTCGCTATCAACTTTAAGGATAATGAACCATATTTACGGTTTCTTATTTGAATTCATATGTTATATATTCAGTCCGGTTCTAAATATAGAACTGAAACCTTAGTGATCCATAAATCTATTTTCTTCCCTATGAGTTCTAGTCTCAATAAGAATGCTAGTTCTTAATGTTCATATGTTATGATATGAATATACCACACCAATTCGTTATGTATAGATGATGAGATTCCATTGATACAGAGCCAATTCCAATAGACTTATTGGAGGGTCCGGTCCCATTGGCGTGCATCCAGTAGGAATTGAACCTACGAATTCGCCAATTATGAGTTGGGCGCTTTAACCATTCAACCATGGATGCTTAGTGGGGATCCTCGTACATGATGAATAACCAAATTCCAATTGAAACGAACCGATAACACCCCTAATACATCATCATAAGCTCAACTATCTCCACCAAAATTAAGCTCAACTATTTACACCAAAATCCAAAACTTAATAAACAAACGGATAAGATCATAAGCTCAATTATCTACACCAAAATTGGTAACTTAATAAACAAACGGATAAGATCATAAGCTCAACTATCTACACCAAAATTCGAAACTTAATTAACAAACGGATAAGATCATTAGCTCAATTATCTACACCAAAATTCGAAACTTAATTAACAAAAGATAAGATTATAAGCTCAACTATCTACACCAAAATTCAAAACTTAATTAACAAACAGATAAGATCATAAGCTGAATTATCTACACCAAAATTCGAAACTTAATTAACAAAGAGATAAGATCATAAGCTAAACTATCTACACCAAAATTCGAAACTTAATTAACAAAGGGATAAGGTTATAAGCTCAACTATCTACACCAAAATTTGAAATTTAATTAACCGACAAATAAGATTATAAACTCGATTATTTACACCAAATTCGAACTTAATTTACTAACGGATAAGATCATAAACTCAATTACCTACACCAAATTTGAAATTTAATCAACGAACTGATAAAATTACGATATTGGTTTTAACAAAACAAAAGAACATTTCGCATTTTTTTTTACTTTATAAATTTAAAATTTTAAAAATCCCTATTTTTAAACTGTAATTCAAAGAAAAATAATTTTTTTATTATTAATATAAATTTATGGTAGTAATAAATATTACTAACGATTTGATAAATAAATTTTTGATTTATAATATAAAGTTAATTTATTTTAAACAATGTAAACAATTTGACAAATATATTTTAAGATAAATAAATTGTAAAACTTCCGTTACAAGTATGATTATTACAAAGGGAAATTGCACCTAAAGTACTCATTCAACTATTTTATTGTCACTTACTACCCAAGGTTTGATCAATTGTTACTTAATACCCAACTCAACTATCTTATTGTCACTTAAAACCTAATATTATTTTAATACCCTAATTACTCTTAACCCACTATTTAAACATAATTTTCTGTTTTCTTTCTATTTTAGCTTTTTGAAGATTTGAATTTGTTAGCCGCTCTAACCACCTAACCCTACGAACCACCACGAAGACCGGTTGAAATCGCATTTTCCGGTGATCGAAAGCTGTTGAAGGTTTGTTTATTTATGTAGGTTGTGGTGTTAGTCCTGTATAACCACTGTTTTCTACGTACATGAGTTGATCATGGTTTTTTGGAATCTGTTGGCTTACAAGTAATCGTGTTGCTTGCTTTTCAGGTAATTACCTACCGATTTCGAAGTTATTTATTGGTTTTCTCTGTTGGAATATGTTATATTCTATTGTTTTTAGACGTCATTGCCTGATTTCGAGCTTTTCTTTGTTTTTTTGGTTATAGTGATCTGTTATTGTTTGTTTAATATTGTTCGTTATATACTTATGTCCTTGTTTTCTGATGTTATATACTAATTTTATAGTGCTTTAGTTTTTTTATTTCATGTGTAGATTACGAGTTTTAGTTGTTCAGGCCTTACACTAAAGATGCGAATTGTTTGGTGTATTTGATGAGAAAGATGTTAATTGTATGATCAATTCGTATGGTGACATGTGAATCACATGAACGAAGTTTACATACGTTTCGCATGTTAGGATGCGAATTATGTGAAACTATAGAGTAGTGTGTGTATAAACAAATGCCAGGACTTTAGAGATTTTTTTACACAGTTCGCATGTTATGATGCGAACTATTTATAACTTTTTAGAGTATTGTACATCGAAACAAATATCAGGACTTTTTTTACACACAAATATCAGGACAAGATGTGAATTGCTTGATGTATGTATACACAATTCGCACCTTAGGATGTGAATTGTTTGATGCAGTAGTAAATAATTTGCACATGGTTTTGTGACTAATAACTAATAACTTGTTCTGTCCAGGGTAAGAGATGTCCAAATCACGAGTTTGTATTTTTAAATATGGTCACCAAACCGCAATTGTGCCTTTCATGGAGTTTGAAAGCTTTCAAAGTATCCAAGCTTATGTAGAGAACACATGGGAGGATCTTGCCACAGGTGACTACCTAATTACCTACTCCTGTGGGGATCACAATAATTGTTTCTGTAATAACCAGAATGATTTTGTTGGGTTGGTGTTATCTCTTGATTTGGAGCGTTTAAAACGGGTTAGTTTTCTCATAGAGCAGAACGTCTTCGATAAGGGTTCTGGTAATAAAAGTTCTGTTGATAAGAGCTCTGCTGGTAAGGATTATGCTGTAAAGTGTAAAGAGCGTAGCTTGATTTTGGGAGAACCATCTCCAATCAACTAGTTAGCAGGGAGAGTAGTAACGGTTTAGTTAATTCTGATCAGAGAAAAAACAACTTGCTACTGCCGGTTGGGCTGATGCTATTAGAGGAGTGGGTCAAGCTTTTGAAGAAGGTGCTGTCAGTCTGAGGTTGTCTTTGTGCAAGTTTGCGTTAGAACATGGTTTTTATTTTAAATACCTGCACAACACAGCAAATAAGATCACTGCTTATTGTGAAAATAAGTTCACAAGCGGGTGCAAATGGAGGCTTTATGCATCTATTGACTCAAGCACCAGCTTGATGACGATTAAGAAGTATGTCCCGCACCATACTTGTAGTCATGTTTTCTCCCAGAAGCATAAGCATAAGCGGCACAGGCATTTGACATCAGATTTAATTGCAGAGGAAATTCAGGATTCTCTACGGACCTGCCATTCGTTGACAGCCAAAACCATACAATCGACTGTCAAACAAGATTACGGTCTTGACATCTCTTATCGTTTGTCAGGGAATGCTTTAGAGAAGGCTAGGAGGGGAGTTTTTGGAGATAGTTCAAGTTCTTTTAGTTTACTCAGCGGATACTTCAAACGCTTGAAGATTCGGGATATTACTTCAGACTGCCAGTTGGAGTTGTCAGCTGGAAACCGATTCAAGCACTGTTTTGTAGCATTCGGTTTGTCCCTTCGGGGTTTTCATTCATGCCGTCCAATGTTGTTTGTCGATGGAACCCACTTATATGGCAAGTACAAGGGTACCTTGCTCACTGCTGTAGCAAATGACGGAAACAACGGTTAGTTACATTTATCTGGTTAATCTGAATGATATTTTTGTGTGAAAATGCTGATGCAATTTGCATCGGAGGCTGCGAATTAAGCAGTGTTATGATCTTAACCTTTCGCATCCTGTGCTGCGAACTAGGTATTATCTGAAATTGTACTTACATCGCAGCTTGAGTTAGGTATTATTTGAAGTTGTCACAAACAATTCGCATGCCAAGCTGCGAATTCCATGTATGAGCATTTAAAATGTCCCACATAATTCGCATGACAAGCTGCGAATTGTTTGTTCCAGGATAGCATGCGAATTGTTTACAATTTTTAACACTTTGGGTACTGTTGTAATGTTCATTTGATCTGCCTTTTTCCAAGACTATTCCCTGTTGTTGTTGGTGTAGTTAACATGGAAGATTGTGACAATTGGATGTGGTTTTTGGGGTGTTTGAAACCACATTTGCTGGATCGCCAGATCACATTTATTTCAGACCGTCATTCTGGTATCGTTAATGTTGTTTCTATCTTGTATCCAAACTGCTATCATGCGCACTTTTATTTCCATCTCATGCAGAATTTGAAGGCCAAACTGGAACATACTAACAGAGACTATAAAAAAGGATGTTGATTATCTTCCATCGTCTTGCTTATGCTCCCAGTCGAGAGCTTTTTAAAGATATACTAACGGTTAGTCTATGTGAAGGTGGTGACAGAATGAGTGATTTTCTTGCAAATTTACCCCCTGAAAAGTATGCGCATGCTTACATAAAAGGGAAGTGATACGGCTCTATGGCTTCTACTGCAGCTGAATCGTTTAACAATCAGATTAAAAAATATTGCGGCCTACATATTGTTGAGTTTATTGATTGGATTAGAGTCTTGCTTATGACTCAAGTTTCACGGAGATATGAAGAAGGTCTCGGCTGGAGTACTAATTTGGTTCCCGAGTACGAGAAGAAGCTAAAGCAGAATGTTGACATGTGCCGAACTTGGGTAGTACGTAAGTCCTCTACCACCATGTTCGAAGTCTTTTCCAATCCTGTGGCTGTTGTTAATCTGTTGGATTTCAAGTGTTCATGCGGATCATGGCAACAAGAGTGTTTTCCATGTTCTCATGCTTTAGCGGCATTACAATACACCGACCAAGATCCATTGAGTGTAATAGAACCCTTCTTTACGGTTAAGAATTACAGGGAAAGTTACTCTTTCAGCATA
The DNA here is from genome assembly GCA_036936605.1 of Limnanthes douglasii subsp. nivea. Taxonomy (NCBI): domain Eukaryota; kingdom Viridiplantae; phylum Streptophyta; class Magnoliopsida; order Brassicales; family Limnanthaceae; genus Limnanthes; species Limnanthes douglasii. Next base: position 262,013,078 of record JAUPFV010000004.1, read on the forward strand.
CCAGCTATAACTAATTTCGGGGAAGGGTCCAGCGCTAACGATCCTTCTTTTGTTGAAGTTCTACCTCCGAACGTTAAGAAACGCTCCAGAAGGCCTAAGAAAAAGCGAATCCCTTCTATAGGAGAAATCTCAACCAAGCAGTTGAGGTGTGGCTGATGTTCGAAATCAGGCCATAACCGGAGGACTTGTGATGTTCCAGTTTAAGGACAATCCGTGTTGTGGACAATTCTGGTTGGCCAGATCACATTTATTTGTAGTCCTGTTATTGTTCTGTACATCAAACTAAACATTTTTACATTCCTGTATTTTGTAATGCTATTATTAGAGTTACGAAATGTTAAGTGCTTTGGGTTGTAAGCATTTCGCATCCTGTGTTGCGAATTGTGTACAATATGTTGGTATATTGTTGCAAACATCTATCAGGATTACATGCTATTTTGTGTGAAATTTCACCAGGCTGCGAATCGTTAGTAAAATCATATCAAACATTTATCAACATTTGAGGCTGCGAACTGTGTTGAGCTATAACGCAATGCCTTTTCATATAAATATAAGGACTCCTGGCTGCAAATTACGACCAGAACATATGATAATAATTATGCGCATACGTTTCGCATGATAGGCTGCGAATTATGACCAGAATTATGATGCAAATGGAGAACAATTAGAAGTCCTGATATTTGTCACATGATAAGCTGCGAAGTGTGCTTTCAGTAAGGTTGAAAACAAGTAATATATCAGGTTAACATGCGAATAATTTGCAAATTATAATTGGATGCGAATCGTTTATATGATTGAAAGTCTGTAAACAAATTGGATTGCAAAAAAGAGGATTACAATATTTTCATGCACTAACAAATGTTTACATAGATCACTACAAGCTACTGCTGTTAGTTAGTTTCATTCCAAAAGATCAAAAAACAAAAACCAACTCTAGCAGTTAGTAGAGGATTCATCACCATCTTTTCCTCTTTCTCCTCTTTGTGCTGATCATCTTTCTCTTTCTCCTCTTTCTCTTCCACTTCCTCTTCATCTTCAATATCTACGTCCATCATGCTTAAAAATTTTGTCCTTGATGGACCAACTTCGTCTTCCCTCTTCCTTTTGTTGTTTCGAACCGCTGCCGTTTGAGCTTGCACATTTTCAGGCTGAGGTGCAGCAGCAAGCATTAAAACCTCTTCTGGCTGAGGTTCAGCAGCAACCAGTGGAACAACTTCCACTGGTTGAGAGTCAGCAGAGTAGTAGTCATCATACATGTCTAACCCGAAAACAGATACTGGGCTGTTTGGTGGTGCTGCTGACATAATCAACTCATCACTCCAGTTAACGGTTAAGGATGACCATGAGTCACCCAGAGAACCGAGTGAACTAGAGTTTGAGTATGAGGTGGTGGTTGTGGTGGTGGAAAAATACATGACTGTTTGAATTCGAAGAGAACAAGAGGTGTTTTAAAAAAAATATAGAGTTTGTTGTAAAATTAGCCTCTGGCTACTAGAGGTATTTATAGGGAAATGAGGTAATCATTACATAGCCTCCATGTCCAATCAGCATTTAATGGGTTATGTACTTGATTATATTGTTTTTTGTGTGCTCAATGAAGAAAACGTTTACAAGGCATAAGCCACAGCCTGTTCGTATCCTTGAACTTTATATTTTGAATTTTTTATTTTTGCACCAGCCTGCGAACTGTTTTAAGGTGGTATACCAGGCTGCGAACTGTTTATGTAGTGATAAGAACAAATCTATCAGGTTAGGATGCGAACTATTTGCTGATAAGTTAGGCTGCGAATTATGTACTGATAAATAAGCATCTATCAGGTTAGACTGCGAATTGTTCATACATACCAGGGATTTGCTGCGAATTATTTGGTTGGAATTATTTGAATATTAATCAACCCTTATAGATCAGGTTATGATGCGAACTATAAGCTAAGGAATATTCACATTTCTGAAAATGTAATTTGTTTATGTATGCACAACAAACTAAAAATTACAACTGATGTATTTACAAGCAAAAGCATAGTGTTTTAAAAAGTTACGAATCAGCCATATGTGATTCGGTCTTTGTCATTTAAAAAGTAATAAAACATTTCTGCTCTGAAGGCAGTTACCATATCTGGATCGTATTTTTTCTGCACGAATCCATGCTCGATAATATCTCTTGCATATTTGCAGACAAAAATACCACAGTCCAGGGTGCCTTGCTTTTGTTGTGGGATACCTCTTTCAACTTTCACCTTCCACCCTGTCTTGTATTTAGGTAGGAATCCTCTATCCAACAAATATTTGATCTGTGCATAATAATTAGTGTTAGAAATAAGCACAAAAACAACAACAGTTGGTGCCATACAATTCGCACCTTAGGCTGCGAATTGTATGACACAAATCCAACATGGGCATGTCACACGATTCGCAGCTTAAGCTGTGAATTATTTGATATGAAATCCGTTTTTTGTTGAAATGCCCCGTTCAACACAATTCGCATCATATACTGCGAATTGAGTTATGGATAGGCTGCGAAAAGCAATTGATTTACTTACAATTCGCAGCATATCCCGATCACAGTTCGCAGCATGCATACTTAAAATGTGTTTAAATTTAAGTGTATAGTTTGGAATATTTACCAGTTGTGCAGGTGTCCTTGTGGTGTAGTCTATGGCTTTCAGCTTAGGCAGAAGCGGATTGTAGTTTGAAATTGTCCTGTCGTCGACGTCAATAACGAGCAACGTCCAGTGGTTTATCTGGTCCTTTGTCTCGGTGCATACTGGAACGATGATGATGTTGGCATCTTTGCGCCCCATTCTAAAAGCCATGTCCACCAAATTTTCTACTTGCCAGCCTGCTTTCATTTGATGCTGCATCCAAGCAAGAGTATATTAAAATGAGAACATTTTCTGAAAACTTTGTTCAATTTACCTGAGCTAAACTTACCGCAGTCATGCCCGAAATCAGTACGGCGTCATGATGCTCTCCTTTAGCTTTAGTGCATGGAACTTTGAAGTCTGCTTCTTCAAGCATCTTTCGAATCCAAGCATCGATAACCTAAGAAAGGAGTTGTAGATTATGTTAAATATACAAGACATATTTGAAACATTGAAAATAGAATTGGTTGACAATTGGATACCTTTACGTCCAACTCCAGTTCTAAAGGTAGTGCCATGGTATCACTCGCTTGCACTCTGATTCCGTATGTAAACTTGGACTCTGGTAACTGCCATACCACTGGATCAGGGGTGTCGCTCTCGTAGGCTTTAACTAACTGTATTTTGTGGTATTCTGCCACATCGATACAGTCAGTTACTTTTGTTTTCTTTGGCCAGTCGTTGTATTCTACTTTTGGCGGTTCCCGTATTGTTATAATGAACTCTTCATCTTCCTCTGCCACTTGAGGTTGTGTTTGTGTCAGTAGAGTAAAACTTGGCTCCTCTATCTCTTTACTGGGCTCGAGCTTAGTAAATAACAAAAATCAAAAGTAGATGGGTGTCAGTAATTATAATTGCAACGACTCCAAACAGTTCGCATGCTAACATGCGAATTGTTTGGTTCCAGATGAATAAATTTCATAGTATCTATCGGGGTAGGATGCGAATTGTTCGAGGTTCCACTAAACAGTTCGCATGATACCCTGATATTCGTTTGTAATACCCCAATCCGTTTGCCAACACAAATCTCATGTCATGATGCAAAATCATTATAAGTAGCCCTTACCGCACGGTCAGCGACAACCAATGCCGTTGACTTGTTCGACATAGGATCTGGATCGTGTCCGTAGAAATCATTAATGTCATCCTCTGACATGTTCTCCAAGGACCGTTATATTATAGAATCATAATATCCATTATCAATTTCATTTAAAAATGTCTGTGAAACTTGAGTGTAAATACCATCAACAAAAGCATCGGGTAAACCTACTGTGTTATCGTGGGACTCTGGAGCTTGCAGTTGATTTGTTACCGGGCCTACAGTTTCACGTTGGCTTAGCAATTCTGACTTTGTTGACAGCATCGTTGGTCTTTGAGGTTCCACTGAAGAAGTGGTGTTGTCTTCTAAAGATGGTCCTTCCTGGCTGAGTAGTTCCGTCTTCTCACCGGGATGGGCAGGTTCTGACTCTTGAGGTGCTATCTCTTGCGTTAGCCTTTCTCTCTTTGCTAAGGTTATTTGTTGCTGCTGTTGTTGTTCTTGTTGTCCTTGTTTCTCTCGTTGTTGTTCTTGTTGTTGTTCTTGTTGTCGGTCTTCGTGTTGAACTTGTGGCTGCTGGTGTTGTTGCTGGTGGTGTTGTTGGTGGTGGTGCTGGTGTTGTTGCTGGTGGTGTTCTTCTTGTTGTTGCTGTTGGTGCTGGTGTTGTTGCTGGTGGTGTTCTTCTTGTTGTTGCTGTTGGTGTTGTTGTTGCTGGTGGTGTTCTTCTTGTTCTTGCTGTTGGTGTTGTTGTTGTTCTTCTTCTTGTTCTTACTGTTGGTGTTGTTGTTGTTCTTGTTGCTGCTGTTGTTGTTATTCTTGTTGTTGTCTTTCGGTCTCCTGTTTCATACAAAATTCTAAAAAAACAAAAGGGTGGAAGGGTTAAGCATACTATAACCATTGTTGCGAACGATTCGCATGCTAACCTGATATTTGTTTTCTCCACCTCAAACAATTCGCAGCTCAGCATGCGAATTGTGTAATAACCAATCCATTTTTTGAATACACAATTCGAAACATAAGATGCGAAACGTTTGGACAGGACTACACAAGAGTCCTGATATTTGTTTGATATCATCATATCATCCACTTACATCGTGTATCTTCTTTGGGTAATTCGGAGGAGACTCGTGTCTTTCTTTCTCTGTCTGTGTCTCCATGATGTCCATCTCTGCAGATTGTACCGGTATGGGTGAATGGTTGGCATCATCGTCCCTTTCTTCTGGCAGTACTCCATCAGCATGGTGCTGATCAGCATTAGGCACGGATGCTTTCTGATCAGCTATTGGGCTTTCAATCCGGCAAATTGGCTGAGAGATAGCATTGTGGAGTTGTTGTGCTTCAAGTTCCGCTATCTTGCGTTTAAATTATTTCAGCTGGAAAAATGATAGCAAACATTTTATAAACATATTAAGTTCTGATTGTAGCGATTATTTAAGGCTCAAGTCATACTTACTTCTCTGGCCTGTTTTTCTATCTTTCTCTTGTACTTGTTCTTGTCAGCGTATGTCTTCAAACGCTTTGATTCAGCAACAATTGCAGAAATCTCGGGATTAGGACCTCTGCGTTTGAGTACATAATCACTAATTGTTTCACTCGTACTGGTTGTGTCGTTGTCGTCGGGCTCCTGCCTGGATTTGCCTTTCGGTTGTGGTGGAATCGTTTTCTTGGGGAGTCTTGGTGGTGGAATCGTTGGCTCGGGTGGTGTTGGTTGTTCGGGTCTGGGAGACATCACCTTATTCATTACTTTCTGTGATGCTCGTCTCCTTTGTCTTGGTTTTGATGTTGTGTTTTTCATCCTCTTCTTTGGTCTTTCTTCCGGTGATGTAGAAAAGGTTTCTGCATCTTCACTATCTTCTCGTTCTCCGAAAGCTTCACTTTCAGCCTCGGTAAGACGTAATGGACCTTCGAAAACCTACCAACAGAGGCACATGTAATTAAATAAATTGTTTTTGAAAGTATGAGGGTGTAGACAAACAAATTGTTTTTTAGAAACAGTTCGCATTATATGATGCAAAATGTGTTATTCTAATCATTTTAGAGTTGCAAAGAATTCGCGTGCTGAGCTGCGAATTGTGTATGGGACATATGTTGCGAACTATGTGTAAACCATATGTTGCGAACTAAGTATTTTTGTCAGGCTGCGAAAATGATTGATGCATTGTTCTATTATAACACTTTGTTAAAACGCATACAGAGCTGCGAAATGTGTGTAAAACTATATGATGCGAACTGTGTGGAAAAAGAAGCTGCGAAGTAAAATTCATATCAGGCTGCGAAATGATTGATACATTTTTTCTAGGCAAAACGCATGATATGCTGCAAACTGTTTGCAACCCCAGTTCAATACCTATATAAAGCTTATACCTGCTCATTATCCAGCGAGGGTGTTCTAAGAAGCAGTGTCATGGTTGCTGCTTGGCACTCTAATCCCAACCATTTGAAAAACCTTGGTATCGAGGTTGGCTTCGCTACCTCGTGGCCGATTGTTGTGTGCTCCATGATGAAGGGCTGCATGGGGACAAGTTTTATCAACAAGATGCTCTGTACATAACTAATTTTTATACTGAATAGATCAATCTTACAATTACAAGGGCGACGCAGCCGACGACTTTATTAGCTCTTTCTATTGCTAAGAAACTCTTGATAAACTGTCGAAGCTTGTATAGTATTGATCCTGCCCAGTCATAATTGTTTATTCTGCTGAGGTCTTCAACGTAATAAACCGTGCTCCAACCCAGGATATCTCCAGATACTGAGTAGAATAGGGTGGAGCACAAAAACAGTATCAACAGCCTCGCAACGTCTTCCAACTCATGCTCCTCTCCTTCGTTTATGGCCTTCTCTATACCCTCCTGTAAAACCAATGACAACATATTATGTTAGAAATGTACAGAATCTTGCTTTATAAAGATGAAGTCCATTTTAGACGTACCTTTATAATGGCATTTGTTATTGTTTTGGTATTACTAGCTGCAACTTTCCTGCCAGTTTTACCCATGAAATATTTCTTCATCATCCTTGATTCGTCCTCTTCGCCGGGTGCATATTTGTTGTGAAAAGCTCTGGTTTTTGTTAACCGCATTTTCTCGGTGCCATGCCTCAACCCGAATATGATCTTCACATCGTTTTCAGTTATCTTTACATACTTGTTGCCAATCCTAAAGGCGTCTCCATCCACGGAGAATTGCTCGATGATATACTGTATGATTGAGTAGAATTTTTTCTTTGGCAGCTCTGCCTCATTACGGATTTGGAAAGCCGTTTTCAGAAGTGTGTAGAATGGTGTGTTTCTTGCAGCTTCAATGTGGGCCCTTGTAATACGCATATCTTTAAGTAGCTTCAGAAGGCTCACCAACCCTGACCTGTAGTAGCTAGCTTTTGTTGTCATATTTTCTGCACAAACACAAATCAGTTGGAGTGTCACAAATAATTCGCATCACTAGCTGCTTAACATGTCACACACAATTCGCATGACAAGCTGCGAATTGCTTATATATGAATATTGCTTTAAACAATTCGCAGCCTGGGCTGCGAATTGTCTGTAAATAAACGACATAAAAATATAATCGAGCTGCGAATTGCTTGCATAATGGGTGATCAGGATGCGAATTGTTCCACTTTTTACATGCACGTTGCAGGGATCTGAGAATTATTGAACAAACACCAAAATCAACAATCAACTACCTAATGCACATCTAACATACATAATATTTCTCAGGAAAGTATTAGCATTACATGCAACTAAATTGACATGTACTTCAAATTTTTCAGCTCCGTCAAAACTTCAAGTAGTGTACTATTCTCGTGATTATCGAAACGTAGGGGCTTCAGGTTCTGAGTCGAAGGAAGTGACGGTAAGATCGCATACCGAAGTTGTATTTCAGCCTCAGAAATCTACCAAAACTGTTAAATACAAGCTATCGTCCATTGTCTCTATGTCACTCAGTGCCTAATTCTGTTTGGTTTCTCTGTGTACGATAATCATAACTTTCTCTTCCTGATAGATATCTTTATAATATTTTTTCTTTATTTATGTTTGACAACTTTTTTTCTGATATAGAGATGGAATTTTACATAAAAAAGTCGATAGGAAGGAATTGTTTCATCCCTCGATAAGAAACAACGCAGTTAAACATTATCACAACATTTCCAACACTCCTTTCAGCTACATACCTATTATTTAAAGTAAAAAAACACCATTGATTTTTCATGTTTCCCACTTCGTAACAAGTTAGTTTTTTTCTGGGTTGTAATAAATCTGTCCTCTATGTTTCGAAAAGCTGAACAAATTAGTTTTTATCGACCTCAGCCAATAATTTCTATCATAAATCCTCTTTGACCAGCCACATCAGCGTCCCACGTAGATCGCTGATGTGGCAGCAGTAAAAAAAGAGTAAAAAACTGTTTTACTTTTACCTTAACCTTTTAGCCCTAATTCCATCCATAACCCGGTCCAACCAACTAAAAAATCCAATAGGCCCATCTACCTAATTTAATCCAGCCCAATAACCCCAAACCTAAAAATCTAGAAAAACCCTCGTAACCTAAGCCGATATCAAAAGTTCATCTTTCTCTACTAGTTTCTTTTGTAAATAATCTTGTTCTGTTAATCGGTCCAACCAACTAAAAAATCCAGTAGGCACATCTACCTAATTTAATCCAGCCCAATAACCCCAAACCTAAAAATCTAGAAAAACCCTCGTAACCTACGCCGATATCAAAATTTCATCTTTCTCTACTAGTTTCTTTTGTAAATAATCTTGTTCTGTTAATGCAATCTATTTGAGCTCCCATCGCCTTTGATGTCCTTAACTCCAGGGTCCTTATTCTTAGCCTGAAAACAAAAAATAAGTTGGAATCTGAAACAACAAACAAGCTTCAACCTCGATGCCAATCACATATATAGCCATTCGAAAGACTGGTTTGTAAGTATCGATACTTTACTCTCCTAAACAATATTGATTTGACAGCTTATTAAATTTCTTCATAGAACTTCTTCTGGTCAGTAGCTACTCTTGCGACATCTAAAACAGGTCCAAACCAAACCAGACCAACCTAACCAAACCAAACCTTAATAGATGGTCGAAGATACGATTTTAAAATATGTAGAAAGTTACTTTAGATAAACGATAGGTATATTAATCGGACTGTAATCAAAACAATTCAGAGATGATATTATGTCGTTCTGATACTAATCCAATCTAAACGAGATTATTTCTCAAATGACAACCACGACTTTTTAACTTTAACAATATCATTTAACAATTTTCAAGGGTTAGAAGTTAGGGTTTTAGGATTACTAGGTTGGATTAAATTAGGTAGATGAGCCTATTGGGGTTTTTAGTTGGTTGGACCGGGTTATGGGTAGAATTAGGATTAAAAGGTTATGGTAAAAGTAAAACAATTTTTTACTTTTTTACTACTGCCACATAGAGATCCATGTTGGACGCTGATGTGGCTGGTCAAAGAGCATTTATAGTAGAAATTATGGGATGAGATCAATAAGGACTAATTTGTTCCGTTTTTGAAACACAGGGACCAGTTTATTAAACCACAAAAGAGAAGGACTACATTGGTACAAGTGGGAAACATGAAGGACCAGTTGTATTTTTTACCCCTATTACTAAGTATCTTACAACATTCCCAAAACACGTGGCTTGGCTTTTTTCAGGCAACTTGCACATTTAAAGTCATGCACATTCCAATGAGGACTATCGCCAACAGCACAACTAAAACTCCGAAAACCACATAACCTAATGAAGCATTCATCCAACAGTGTTTGCTGCTCTAGCTGAAGACAGAAACGGCCATGTTTTGTAGCTGATAGATTTGTTATGCTTCACACGTATCCTTGGTTTCACAGAGTATCTTTTACCAATCTTTAGCTTCTCTTCGGTCTCGAACATCTGCATATCTTTCTTTGGCTGCAATAAGCTCGGGCTTTGTTCTAAAGCTTTTTCATTCGCCTCTGCAAGTTGGGCTTACCTCCATATCTCGGTTATTATATAAACCCAATAATTGTGATAAAGGTACATCCTGTTCACTGCTGCCGTCCTGGAAGCTAGTAATTTCATAGGACCAAAAAAATCATCTTCAAAGCCTGTAAGGAACAAAAAATGTTTCTGAGAATAAAACTAAAAGAACTAGACCAGAGATATATTTTTATTATAAACTATTGCTTTCTGACTCCAGTATAATCAAACATATATGACATAATAGATTAAAAATTATAATAACATGATCGATTTGATCCCAGTTTGAAGTTAATTACATAGTAGCCTGTAAATCATAGAATCAACTATACCCATATCAGAAGATTGTTTAACTTAAGTAGATTTTACTTGTTTTTCTGTCTCATGACTTGCTACACCAGGATGTGTCTCCTCCTCGGCCGATACTTTCTCTGTTGGTTTCGGGCTTAGATCACCAGCTGCTTTGGTCACGCGGTTGAATGCACCAGTGACCCAAGTAGCACCAGTCAATATATATCGATTCTTCATGACAGCTGATCCTGCATCATTCACCGTTTGCCCTGCAGCTGCGTATGCAGACTTGGTTTTTTTAGAGACCTAAAATTTCCGGTCCATTTCTTTCATTTTGTCATTCACCATACCTTTTTTTAAAATTCATTTATTTCATATATTTCCTCATATTTTCTTGTTTTATTTCAATTTTTTTTTAGAATGACCAACCACAAATTGAGAATCAGATAATAAATAAAGGACTTTTGCCCCATAGGTATGAGTTAATCTCATTCCAGCTAACACAACTTCATATTCTACTTCATTATTGGTAGTGAGGAATATAAATTTAATAACTTGTTTAATTTCATCTTCCCTCATGAACTGTCAAAACAATACCATCTCCACTACCATTTATACCACAAGATCCATCAACTTGAATAACCCATTTCATATCCTTGAAATTATATTTTAACGGTTTATCTTCTTCCATTTTATATAATTTCCTCTCGAAACCTGTTGATAAACTCAACCATCGTTTAGGCTTTTATTACTACTCATGGTTCAGACTGAATTTTATATTCACCCAACTCAATTGACCACCTTGTCAATCTCCCATATACATCCATTTTACGAAGTATACTTTTCAACGGGAAAAAAGTTCTAACAATAATGACATGAGTTTGAAAATTCAACCGTATTTTCCTTGTAGATATAACTAAATCAATGCCTAACTTTTCTGAGTTTAAGTAACTAGTTTATGCATCAACTAATGTCTTAATTACATAATAAATTAGTTTCTGAATTCTAACATATTATCATACTAACACCTTGCTAACGACAAACTTGGACCCTACTGGATAAAAAAAACAAAGGCTCGCTTTCTTTTGGTGTTATCAAAATTTCAGGCTAACTTAAATATTGTTTAAAATCATTAAATTAATTTGCATAATCATCATTCCAAGAAATATCTTAGCTCATCTAAAATATCGAAAAATAATTTTGTTTTACCTCGCGCTCTTGATATAAATCTCGACAAAACAGCAAATACTTTCGTCAACTTTCGTACTTATTTAATGGTCTTTGGTGGAGAAATTATCAATAATAATTCCTTAATTTAACTAATATTAGTTCCAATTACCTTTTTACTTATTATAAAACCGATAAAGTTTACCTAAATTTACCCCGAAATAACATTTCATCAGATTAAAATTATACTTTCCTATATTCCCGAAGGTTTCATACAATGCAATTTTATGGTCACTTGCCTCATTAGTCTTAATTATCATATCATCTATATATTCTTTCAAATTTATGCCTAAATTCTTAGCAAAAATATAATTAACAAGTCTCTAATATGTTTTTGCAGTATTTTAAAAACAAAATGGGATTACCTTGTAACATTTCAATCATTTTTTGGTCGTAAAGACAATACTTTCTTCATCATTTGAATGTGTTCTAATTTCATTATAACCTCAATAAAGATATACTCATGATTAATTATTGCATCTACAAATTGATAAATATTAGATTAATTGGTCAATTTTCTGTTATAATCTTCAAATGGTCCTCTGATTTCAATCCTAGACTAGAGTCCTCTCTGACTCAGTTTGGATATTTATGCCTAAAATACAAGAAATGTTATACAATAATGATTCAGTAACTCGTATTGCCAAAAGAATTGGATTACCTCTGGCAATATGGGTTCCTAAAAAAACAGAGCAAGCTTTAATATTTGTAAAGCTTGGATCATTGATGATGTCTTCAAAACTCTTATAAAGAAAATCATGATCAATTTTGGAGTCCAAGATGGTTTTTGGCAGGATACCAATTATGATGATAAACATGTCTATTGTAAAACATGTAAACATTTGGGTCACAATGCTAGTCACTATAAAGAACTAATGATAAAACCCTTAACATCTCAAAAACCCCCAACATCCCTGACCCAATCAACATCCTTACAAAAACATTAGACCAACCAATGGAAATATGGGTTAAGAAACTAAAATCTGTTACTGTTGGTTCAAACCAACAATATACCAACTTGCCACCCTCTAAGGAGTAACAAGAATCCTTTGAAAATAAAAAACCAACAAGTAAAGAAGAAAAATGACATTTTACAGTTTTCAAAAACTTATTATCTTCAAATTTAACCAAACTTAATCTCAAATCTGACTAATACAGGAAATATAACCATATCTCCATCCTCAAACCCTCAAAATTAATTTTAAAATGATATAATTCTTACTCTTAATCAAGATTAAAAAACCTGACATTTCTGATAGAAAGGTGATTGAAGTTATTCAATTTATCACCTTTCGTAAATTCATTTAACATATTTAATAAAGAGAATATTTTTAATAATTAACTTGATTCACTCAAGCCCAGACCAACCATTAGCCTTCCCTATTCTCATGAAATGAACAAAGAAATTTCCAAAAAAGAAACCACAAAAAAAAAACTAAAAATTCAACCAAACCAAAGATTAAAATCCTTAAAAGAAATTTAATTAACAAACTTCTGAATTTCAAATGATCAAATAAATCCTCTAACTCGAATTCAAAATGACCATAACCTTATTAAATTGGAATGCAAGAGAAGTAGGGAACCAAGATACCATAAGAAGGATAAAAAGCTATTGTGAAAACAGAGAACATATATTTCATTGATCTTCAAGAGTCAATGATCTCTAATGATAAAATAACTAAAAAATTGGTTTTGAAACAAAATTTTCAAATATTAACAATAAAATATGGTTATTTAAGAGAAATCAATTCAAAATTTAGATTATCTGTAATCCTAAGCAATTTTTGCACACAGTGGTGAACCATCCTTCTTCCAACAAAGAAGTCATGGTCACTATTTTATATGCAAAATACACCAGATCTCAGAGACTGCATCTGTGTGATCATCTAAGAAAAATCTCAGAAACAGAACTTCCCTAGCTTATTGCTGCTAACTTTAACATTATTTTTAAAGCAACTGAACAATTGGCATGTTCCATCTTCTGTTTGAGAATCAAGGATGAATTTAAAAACATGTTAATGGACTATAATCTTGATGATCCTGGCTACTCAGGATCTAAATTTACATGGTCAAACAATAATAAATGGAAAATACTTGACTTAGTATTACACATTGCCCATTGGACTGAATATTTTGACATCGCTAGGGTAAAGCATATGGTCAAAACTGGCTCATACCATTCACCCTTAGTGATTTGAGTATCATCAACTACATCCAAACCTAAAACACACTTCAAATTCCAAAATATGTGGCTTCTCCATAAAGATTCAATAAAAACAGTTGAAACCAACTAATAAGAACCCATGTTTGGCAACCCCATACATGTTTTTTGGTCAAAGCTCAGAAGACTCAAGCATTCACTTAAAAAATATTTGGAAATATTTTTGATAATATTGCCAAAGTATAAGAAGATGTCAAAATTCTTGAAAGAAAATTAGAAGAATATAATAAAACAGAAAACAAAATCAATTTATATAAATCCATATCTATCCACTTAAACTTGCTTGCCAGAGAAGAAACATATTGGGAGAAAAAAATGCACCCCTCTCTCTTAAATATGGTGATAAGCACACCAAATGTTTTCATAGATTTGTTAACTAAATGAAGGAAAATAAATAGAATTTATGGAATAACAATTAATAATACTTAATATCAAAACCAAATAGGACAAGCAGTTGTAACCTATATAAAAAATGTATTAAATTGCAATAGCAACCAATCAAACTTAAGTATCATTGATGTCATTATTTCTAAATTAATAACAGATCAAGAAAATCATCTTCTAATGATAAATCCCTCAATGGATGAGATACATACATAATTACCAATTTTAATCCAAATAGTATTTATGGAGTTGATGGATTCAGCTCCATATTCTTTCAAACATGCTTCACAATCATTAAAAATGAACTTTCTGAAGCACTTACAGCTTATATCAACACTATCTATACTTCTAAAACATCTTTATAACTGTAATATTCATAATTCATAAAATAAATTGTCCAAACATATGGTGAGAATTCAGGCCCATCAGCCATTGTACAATATTCAATAAAATAGTGTACAAGATCATTAATAATATAATTTCCAAAATTATTTCCAAAATCATTTCATATAAGCCGGGGTAATTTTGTTGAAAACAAGAACATCCAAAAAAACATCTTAATAACACAAGAGGGAGATAACATAATCATAAATCCTAATATGGAAAAAGCATTTGATAGGATAGACTTAAATTTCATATATAACATTATGCAAACCTTTGGATTCAGATCATAATTTATTAATCTAATCAAAAGAGGCATCGGAAATGTATTCTTCTCAATAATAATAAATGATATCTCTTTTGGTTTTTTAAATTCCTGCAATGATATTAGGTAGGGTGATCCAATATCACCGATCTTGTTCATTATTGCTGAAGAATTTTTAATAAGAAGAATTAAAAAATTCACTCAACATTACATTACTATGGGATATTATTATAGATGGTCAATAATCATTCAATGCCTAGCCTTCGCTGATGATATAATTATATTTACAAATGGATCCATTAATAATGTCAAGAAAATATGTGATTTTCTTGAGTTATATCAAATCATGTCTGGTAAGCAAGTTAACGAATCTAAAAAACATTTATATCTCATTCTCACATAAGTAAATCCAGAATTAATTCTATGGAAAATACCTTGGGTTTTAAACATAACTATTTACTTTTCAAATACCTTGACATAACAGTCTACTCAAACATCAATTACTTTAATTTTGAAAATCTTATTGAGAAAATAAGAAGTAAAATATTACAGTCGAAGTTTAAAATCATGTCTCTTGGTGGGAGGTTGATTCTCATTAAATCGGTCTTCCTTGCTTATCCAATCTATTATATGCAAATGACTGAACTGCCAAAAAATATTATATCAAGAATAAACAAACTACTGAACAAATTCCTTTGGGGTTAAAATGAAACTACTAAACCTATAATATGGTCGAAATGGACAAAACTCTGTAAACCATATAATGAAAATGGCTTAAACATTAGACAAATAAAAAACATTCAAACAACCAATCTTACAACTGTGGTTAACTTTCAGATAAAATCAAACATTATGGGTCAAATTTTATGCAATCTATATATTGTCCTAAAGTCCATCCCTTACAAACAAACCATAAACAAAAAGATTCTAAAGTTTGGAACAAGATCAATAAAATAAAAGAATCAACAGAAAATACATATACTGGCATTCTGGTGGAGGCAACATTGATTTCTGGCTCGACGAATGGAGTCATTCTCACCCCCTGATCACTATACCCCAAATGATAATAACTATATGTATAACCAAGTTAAAATTTCCAAATTTTAGATAAATAATGATTGGAATCTAGCCAAATTAAGGGACAATTCCCTTCAATTTGACATCAATAGAATTAAAAAAAAAACATCTTTTAACCCTAACCACAATGCTATTATGTGGACATTATCATATGATGGCAAATTTTCCCTCAATTATACTTGGAATGAAATCAGGAATAAGGACAAAAAATATACTATACTAAATAATATTTGGAACAATATCACTCCAAAGAAATTTTCTTTCCCTATATGTAGGATCCTAAACAATTTAATATCAGTAGACTATTTCATTCAAATGAAAGGTTTTAGTTTAGCATCCAATTTAATCACCTCTTTGTATCTTGCCATATTTCTTGGGGTGTTTGGAAACATTTTAATGATTTTTTAACATTAATATAGGCAATCACATGGCTATAAACCACATTATTAGCTCCCGGTTTCTTTACAATGCTAAACAAACACACATTATAACTATTTTACCTCCAATAATTGTTTGGGCTATTTCGAGTGCTATAAACACATCCAAATATAATAGCATTAAGTTCTCATCCAAAAATATAATTAATAATATTTTATATATAATATCATCTCTTGATATCTTTAACATTATCAAACATAAACATCGGAATGGAGACTTAAAAATTTCTTATGACATGTATTGCTTTAATCACTTATTAAAGAAGAAACATTGTCTATATATTAAATCACATCGTCCACTATCAAATCGTTTGAACTTGAATTGTGATGCTTCATGTCTTTCTAACGGTGAGGCTAGCAGTGGTTTTGTTTTGAGAAATGAAAATTGTGATCTCATTTATGTTAGATGTACTATATTATGTAAAAAAAATCCTTCATCCAGCTGAATCTAGAGCACTTCTAGATGGATTACTATATTATCAGCAAAATGATTTCAAACATATAGTAAAGCACGTACCATACTTTTCTATAAAAATTTGTTACCATATGATTTTGTAAATGAGGTTCTTTATCCGTCATTAACATCATTGGAATTTCATAACAACTCAAAATGCAAGATTGCAAAAATTTACAAAATTCTTCTGATCTCGTTCTTGTTAATGCCTTTCCTTTCACCTATTTTGTAAAATAATCAACAACCATTAGTAAAATCTATATTTTTCTTGTCGCCATTAGTAATGCTCATACTAAATCAATCATCCATGTAGCAAATGAACACGGGACATGATTTGATCATATTTTCTCGCTATTAATACGAATTGTATTTGCAAAACACTAACAATTATCACAATTTTTTACCAACAACTTTGCGCCAACTGAAAGTGTTGGTGAATAAAAGCCTCCCAAGAGAAAACATCTTATCAATTCACAGTATCCATAGTGCGCAAATATTTATCCCACATACAAATCATTTAAAATGAACAAAGCTTATTTCTTTTCTAAACATAGTAACAAAGGTAACGTAACACTTTTTTATATTAAAAGGCATCACTGATAACATACTTTTCAACACGCAATCGTAATGCACGAGATTGTTATTTATCATATGGCATAATTTCATCTTTAAACAGTAGTAGATATTTTTGTCACTAATAATCATTATATATTCATAATACTCCCCGTTTTTCTAAATTTCTAAAAACTAACGGTATTTCTCGTATTATTACTAACAAATTATATTCTACCTTACCAAATGTTACTAAAAATCTACTTTTTTATTTTCTAATTTTTAAAACTTGATCATCATACCTTTTTTAAAATTCAGTTATTCCATATATTTCCTCATATATATTTTTTATTTCAATTTTTTTAGGAACGACCAACCACGAAATGAGAATCAGATAACAAATGAAGGAATTTTCCCTACAAATATGAGTTAATATCATTCTAGCCAACACAACTTCATATTCTACTTCATTATTGGTAGTGAGGAATATGAATTTAATAACTTACTTAATTTTATCTCCCCTCCAGAACTGTCAAAACAATACCAGCTCTACTACCATTTATACCACAAGATCCATCAACTTGAATAACCCATTTCATATCCTTGAAATTATATTTTAACGGTTTATCTTCTTCCATTTTATATAATTTCCTCTCGAAACCTGTTGATAAACTCAACCATCGTTTAGGCTTTTATTACTACTCATGGTTCAGACTGAATTTTATATTCACCCAACTCAGTTGACCACCTTGTCAATCTCCCATATACATCATTTTACGAAGTATACTTTTCAACGGGAAAAAAGTTCTAACAATAATGACATGAGTTTGAAAATTCAACCGTATTTTCCTTGTAGATAGAACTAAACCAATTCCTAACTTTTCTGAGTTTAAGTAACTAGTTTATGCATCAACTAATGTCTTAATTACATAATAAATTATTTTCTGAATTCCAACATATTATCATACTAACACCTTGCTAATGACAAACTTGGACCCTACTGGATACAAAAACAAAGGCTCGCTTTCTTTTGGTGTTATCAAAATTTCAGGCTAACTTAAATATTGTTTCAAATCATTAAATTAATTTGCATACCCATCATTCCAAGAAATATCTTAGCTCATCTAAAATATCGCAAAATAATTATGTTTTACCTCGCGCTCTTGATACAAATCTCGACAAAACCATCAACTTTTGTACTTATTTGAGGGCCTTTGATGGAGAAATTATCAATAAAATGCTTTAGGTTGAGTAATATTAGTTCCAATTACCTTCTTATTATAAAACCGATAAATTTTACCTAAATTTACCCTAAAATAACATTTCATCAGATTAAAATTCTACTTTCTTATATTCCCGAAGCTTTCATACAATGAAATTTTATGTTCCCTTATCAGTCTTAATTATCATACCATCTATATAATATTCTATTTATGCCTAAATTATTAGCAAAAATATGATTAACAAGTCTCTAATATGTTGTTCCAGCATTGTAAAAACCAAATGAGATTACCTTGTAACATTCCAATCAATTTTTTTATCGTAAAGACAATACTTTCTTCATCATTTGGATGTGTTCTAATTTCATTATAACTCAATAAGCATCCATAAAAGATATATTCATGACCAACTATTGCATCTACAAATTGATAAATATTAAGAAAAAGATATATTTTGAACAAGCTGATTTAAGTTTAGTAAAATTAACACACATCTTCAACTATCCATTTTTATTTTTGACTAACACTGGATTTGCTAACCATAATGGATATTTTAATTCTATGATATGCTATACGTTTAATAGCTGATCAATTTCATAAACAGTAGCTTCTAATTTTTCAACTAAAAAGACCTTCTTTTCTAACAGATTGGCCTTAACCTAATGTTTGTTGCTAATTCAGGACAAATTCAGAAATATTAGACAAAAAAATATCAATATTCTCTTAAACAATTTATGAATTTTTTTTAAAATTCTTTTCCAATCTTCATAATTTTTTGATCGGTTAAATCATAATATTCTATTTCCTTTAATACTTCAGTTTCATTTCAGGCTTCTTGTGGATCATGAATGTCATCTTCTTTCTCTATTACGACAGGTTCGCAAGATATTTAGTAACAATATCTATCGAAAACTCTTGATGTAGTGAATTTATTACGTTCTTTGGAGGAGAAAAATAAAAAATAACATTTTTAAGTGTATTGGTTTCATATAATTATTCTTATTCATCCATAGATTGTATATTCTACACGTTTATGAAAAGATGACGATATTGCTTCTATTTTATATAACCAAAATATTCATATAATAACATTATAGGAACTCTAAGCTTCAGCTACCATAAACAACGTAATGATAGTCTTTTCAAATTCCCCTCTCCCGATACTCACATCTAACTGAATCTTTTCTTCACAATTATTTGATGTTTCAACAAAAATCAATAAAATTTTATTAGTTTTTTTAAAATGGTATAACTCCAACTAATTGATCAAAATTGTTTTGTAAAGCACGTTAACCAAACCTCTAGTATCAATTAATAATCTCATAACAATAATCCCATCAATAGGAAAAGTTATCAAAAAAATCATCCTCATGTGAAATCAATAATCTCATCAAATATTTATGAGTAATGATTCATGTAGAGTAGAATCACTCTCATTAGAATTTGAACAACAAAACTTGACAAATTGTTATTGTAAAAACGTTAATATCTTATTCAACTCTTGACGTAGTCATCTCCATTTGTAAAACATAGGATTTTTTTGAAGAAAACATTCCCGTAGATGACGCTAAAATATAATGAAAGAATTTCATTCTTTAAGAGAATTCTAAAACGATGAGACTACAAATGATCAAGAGTAGCTTTATTAATCAGTGATTCAACACATTTTATAATGATTGGACTTCATATTTATAAACACTTTTTTCTCTAACATTAATGGACAAACACAAATAAGTTTTATTTTTTAGTTGGGTATCAGAATTGGAAGAAATTGGTATTCAAATTAAACGTTTTGACTTGACGAGCGAAACAAATTTTTAAAAACGTGATAGTACCCTTGAATATTATGAGATTTGGATGGTCCTACTTTAATTTATTAACTTTTATATATTATCTTGAATGCGTGTGATTTTTAAAGTCGTAATAATGTTCCAGTATTGTTTAAGATTCTACAAAACCGACAACAACCGGAGATGCGGACTAATTTTGTGATTGCTTTACCTATTTATATTTAAACTCAATTTTGCATTGCTCAAATACTGATCAATATCAAACTTTCGTTAGCTATAAACTGTTTTAGTATTGTATAGTTTTTTTTCTCTCATCCAAAATTACTTTCAATTTTTTTGATAAAAGCCTCCTGCACTCTACGTTTTAGAAAATATAGTTCATTATCTGGAAAAAAAATTGGTCCATAAATGATCAAAGTATGAACGACGATGAGCATTATGGCTCATCACTTTATCACGACATATATAATAGCGTTTATGTCCCCCCTGTCATTTTTAATCTCCGTAAAAAAATAGGATGAAGATGTATCATAATCACGATTAATTATATAAATTAGATAACTATACAAGTTAAATAAAAAACAATTTATATAAAATCATTATAATTTTTTTAATGAAATAAAATAATATTTTACAGATTTAAAAATGATGTCTTAACTTTTTATTTAAATAAAATTCTTAATAACTTATATTCTGTATTAATTGGACCATTTCTTAATAAAACACAGTCCATGTCTCAATAAATTAGTTTCTCACCTATAAAAATGACTTTTCATTATCACATTTGAGTACATATTGTTTCTTACATGATATATCCCAACTTCCATTTTTGTAATTGAAATGGAAAAAAATATAAATTTGATTTCCTTTCGAGTCTATTCCCCTTCCGAATGCTCCGGGGTTTGTCATTTTCTCCGAAATTCATAAAAGGTCACAATCATATCGGTGTTTGCATAACCTTGACCATCTGGAATCCAACTACATTTTAAAAGTTCTGCTCCTATTTAACCATAAAACAATGGAAAAATTAATAAAATAAATAGAAAAAATGAACTAAATTTGTTTCATGAAACATAAAACATTTCCATTTACCAAAAAAATAAGACATCTTACCTTTCGATAGTAAAGTGGTCGAATTACATATCACTAATTTTGCAAACAGTAATTTTGCATCATCTAATTAGACTAGCAGAGGCAAATGGCTCCGGGCTAGACTTAAATGTTGATTTAATATTTATGTTTGGAGATCCGAATACATTCCATCTAATTAGACCAGCAGAGGCAAATGGCTCCGGGCTAGATTTAAATGTTGATTTAGTATTTGCGTTCGGAGATCTGAATACATTCCAAATCTTGATGCATTCATCTCCTGCCATCGTTGCAACTGTGCAACCATCTGGGCTCTAAAATATTATACATTTATTATAACAAATATAAGAACATATAATCAAACTAGAATGGAACCGAGATATTTACTAAGACTTAGTGGAAGCAAGGCTCTAAGCTCCGCTCGGCTCAAGCTCGAGGATTTATGTTTTGGATCGGGTTAAAAGAAATTCTAATGATTAATTTAATAATTTTTGCCCCAAAAGTTTCGGGTCAAGCTTGAGCTTTACATAGAATTAGGCGGTCAACAGTTGTAGACGATTGGACCCGGATCAGAACCAAACCGATAAAAACCGGATTGATAACACATTAATGGTCTTGGTTTGTGGTTTCATTTTAAAAACTAAGATTGTTAAGGAAGCGAAACACTAAACTGGTTTGGAACCGAGCCGATAAAATCGATAAACTACTAGAACCGATTTGATAAAACGGATAAGCCTAGGTTTAGGTATTTCATCACTCTAAACTAATCAGAAATATGGTCGCTTCCTTTAGTGTCTGGAAACATTTTCCTTCTTCTCTAATTTGATTCTGTAGGTTTCTCAATTTCATAAACGGGATCTCTGGAAATGTGGAATCGCTGAAGATTACAAAGGAACAGAAGATAATACTAGATGGAGAGCAGCATGCAAACCCGTAAGTGTTCTTGGTTTTTGGTTTATTCATTAAGTGAATCTACAAAGAGTAATTATTTTTCTGCGATTTGTTATATATTATTTGATGTGATATTGAATAATATATAACAATTGGTATTAGAGCCAAGTTAACCTTTTTTTTGGATTCGGTAGAATAATCGAATTATGTATTGATAGATAAAGATGCATGTTTTTCTTAATCGTAAAGAATGAATGTCATTGGGATTATGTGTGAATTGAATTGGTAGGGCATGAATTTAGGGATTGTATGAAAAGCATGTTATGTGATTTATTTGCATTGAAACACATGTTTTATAATGAGTAATAGGCATGGGCATATGGGTATGGAACCGAAGAACCGAACCGAACCGAACCGAAATAATGGATTCGGTTCGGTTCCGGTTCCTTCTAAATACCCGAACGGTTCCTTATCTTAAATACCCACGGTTCTCGGTTCGGTTCGGTTCGGAACCGAGAACCGAACAGTACCCATTAAGAACCGAATAAGGAATAATAATTTAGTTTAAATTTATTTATTTTAAATTATTTAAACTAATAATATAAAATATCACTAATCAGTAATAATTATAAGGAATAATAATTTAGTTTAAATTTATTTATTTTAAATTATTTAAACTAATAATAAAGAATATCACTAATCAGTAATAATTTAATTAGTTTGCTCTCAAACCCTAATCGAATATCCATAGACTTTTATATATTTTGCCTCCTCCCATCTCGTAGCCTCCATCTTTAGAAACTCATATATTGACGTTTTTTTCTTTTCTGATCTTCTCTCCACCGGTAGTGCTTAATCGAATGTGTAATTTCTAATCTTAACCCTAAACCAAATCATAGAAAAATCGAGTTTTCGTTCATGCCCTAACTCAAAGACTGCAATGAAGGAGTCTAGATTATTTCTATCTCAGGTATTTTATTTTTATATTTTTGTTTTTCTCTAATGGCATATTTTATTCTTCTAGTTTCGATTTATTGTTGTATCCAGTTATATAATTGAACAGCTTTAAATTTTACTTGATTTTGCTTATACAATATAAGATTTAGGTATATTTTAAATCATAATTGTTATATAATTGAACGGCTTTAAATTTTGCTTGATTTGGTTTATACAGTATAAGATTTAGATATATTTTAAATCATAATTATTTATATAATTACTTTACTTTATTGCAGTATTAGTGCCAAGTTTATATAATTGTTAAAGTAAATTACTTTGCAATTCCTGCATATTTTGTCGACTGTTATATAATTGCTAAGTTTATGCTTTATATAATTGCAATTCTACACTTTACTATTGTTGCTGCATTGCTAAGTTTATACTTTAAGAGACAAAGATGGAGATACAACTACTGAAGATATTCTTTCGGAAATTGCATTACAAGATCAACTTGAAAAAGGTAATTTAGTTTCCAATTTCTAATTATATCTTACATTTTTAGATTAAATTTATAAAATTTAATTGTGAAGTCTTTAATTTTATATGTTTTTACTTTTTAGAGTTTAGCCGTGATTTTCTCAATAGTTAAGCAAATTTTTTGTATCTCTTTAAACATTTTTCTAATTTACATCATTCTAATTTATTGTTTGTAATGAAAAGAACATCAGTCCTAAAGGGTTAGGCACTTAATATCTTTCAGCTAGAATTTTTGTCTTTATTAATGAAGTCTTATTGAATTAGTTTTGAATTTGTTGCAGCATATTGTCCCTTGGAGCTTACAAAGTTTGGTACGTTGGATGCTATAGAAGTTACGGAGTTAAATTTTGTAACTTATATACAATATTATTAATGTTTTTATGTTGATGGATTTGTGTAATTTATATTATTTTATCAATACTATTTGTAATTTCAAATTTGGATAAATTTCTGGATCAATTATTATAATTTGGAGGTTGTAATGTTTAACTTGTCATGGGTTATTTTGTTGTTTATTTTCTGGTTCCATTCAGATCTAGTTCATTTTAAAATTTTGGTTCCTTTCGGATTAGGTTCCAAACGGTTCTTTTGGGTACAAAATAACCATTTGGTTCCTTTCGGATTCGGTTCCAAACAGTTCTTTTGGTTACAAAGTAACCATTTGGTTAAGTACCCATACCGAACCGAATTAAAAGGAACCGAACCGAACCGAACCGAAATTTATTCGGTTCCTAAATGGATACTAGTTTTGAAGAACCGAAAGAACCGAGAACCGAAAAAACCGAACCGAACCGAACCGAAGAACCGAATGCCCATGCCTAATGAGTAAATTGCAATTTTGATAGTTTGGGGATTTTTTTTTTCGGGTAAAATTAGGGTTTATTGATATATAGAATTTTTCTCCCAAAATTAGCATCAAATTAACCCTAAAATAACGAATTAAATCAAAACTATTGGGACATTGGCCCATCTACAGCTTAACCCCTGATGTTAACGATGATCGAAGGCTGTCCGGCAATGAACACCGTAACCTGCCCAAGAATAGGGACAGCAAACATACCCAAACGATAATAACAACATGATTACAGGCTGGACCCGCCCAGGACCTTGGCACCACTGTAAATAAATTTACAGCAGTGGACGCTACAGGTTGGGCCCGCCTAGGACTTGCAGCATGGCTTAATAATTGCAGCAACCTGCTGCACGTGGAGGCTGCTACTGTTGTTAAGAATAATAAATAAAAACAAAACAAAAAACAAAGTTAAAAAAAATTAAAAAATAGTTTGTTTATTTTTTTATTTTTTTATTTTTAAATTAATAGTATTATTAATTTAAAAATATTTGAAGCAAGATATTTCACAAATATGATGCGTTTGGCATGTTTTTTTGTATATTTGTTTGTGAATTAAGTTGTATGTGTGTGAATGATTAAATGACGATGCATGACTAAGGTTTCGTAGACCGATAGGTGAAACTAAGAAATTAATTTAATCGGCCATCCGGAAGGTTAAAATTAATTTTCTTAAGGATCCTAGGCTTCGAAAGGCTCGGGGATTAATTTAAATTCAAATATTACCGGCCTTCTGGAAGGTTCACGTTTGGGTTTAAATTAATTATGAACGAGAGAAAATAACAGAAAATAGTTGTTGTGTTGATTTTAATTTTAAGTAAATGACATCGGCCCTCCGGAAGGTCTCATTCGTACTTAGAAAATTAAAATAATGATTATGCTATTTTTTTCTTCTCAAACTCATAAAATTGCATGTTAGTATGATTTGCCCTCCGGTTTCTATTATCAATGAATTTTATGTTTTACATGTATTTGTCATATTCATGCATATGTTTTCAGATATATATCAATATGCTAAATATGTTTTGTGTTGTTTGTTCTTATTATAGTATCCATTGGTTACAATTTGTTGGGGAATCGTCCACCGACGTTGGATTGTTTGGACATCCAGTTGTGGAAGGAAGAAATGTTGCTGTTTTTATTTGTACATGATTACGACTATGCATTGTCATCTCCCAAACCATCTCCCTTAGTCCAGAAAGTACACCGGATGAAACTAAGGCTGATGAAAAGTAGGAAAGGTCAAATAAGTTATGCATGGCGCTCTTGTTACAGGGGATACCAGTAGCATTGTGTGAGGCTGTCCCTAAAAGTGTTACCACTGCCTCGGTCTTTCTCACGGAGATTGAGAAAGCCTTTGCCAAAAATGAAAAGGTAGAGATGCAGCGTTTTCTCATCGAGCTAGCTACCAAAAAGTATAATGGCAAAGGTAAAATCCGGGAGCACATTCTGGGAATGTCGATGATTGGCCAAAAGTTAAAGGCAATCGGTTTAGATTTACCTGAGGAATGCATCGTGGGATTTAAATTTCATTCGCTGCCAGACCGGTTTAAGTATTTCCAGTCCACCTATAACTGCATGCGAGAAAAGTGGAATATCAATGAGTTGATTTCCCACGCTGCACAAGAGGAGGAAAGACTTAAAGGCACATCACCAGAGGCTAATGTGATTACATCACCAAATAAGGCAGGACCTAAGCGAAAAGCAGATGGTAAAGGACCAGATCAAAGTCTGGTAAAGAAGAAAAAGCCTGAGGAATCGACTGTAGGTCGATGCTTTTTCTGCAAAGAGAAATGACATGTGAAGAAGGATTGTGAGAAACACCGGGCTTACATGATAAGCAAAGGTACTCCCACATCTTTGGTTGTTTCAGAAAGTAATATAGTTTATGTGAAAATGAATACTTGGTGGGTTGATTCGGCTGCAACAACTCATGTTTGTGTTTCTTTGCAGGGTACGTCAAAGAGCAGGATGCTAAATGATGATGAAAGATCCATTTTCACGGCAAATGGGAGCTCGTGTGATGTTTTAGATATTTGTGATTTTTCTTTAAAACTTTCCACTGGACATGTATTATTTTTAGATGATGTAATGTATGTTCCCACTTTTCGAAAGAAGTTAATTTCTTTTCCAGTTTTAGACTTGCAAGGTTACTCTTGTCTGATGGGAAACAATTGTTTTACACTTTCTCTAAATAATATGATTGTTGGAAATGGAAATTTGATTAAAGAGGATAATTTGTATTTGTTGAATACTATTAATAATCATAATATTTCTATGAATACGCAACGTGCACCAAACAACATTACTAAATCTGAAAAATCTGAAAAACTGTGGCACAAGCGGTTAGGTCATATATCCAAAGTTAGGATGGACAAGTTTGTTGCTGAAGGTTTATTAGACCTCATTGATTACTCTGACTTCGGTATATGTGTCGAGTGTATCAAAAGGAAACAAACCAAAGTTAAAAGGATATGAGCATATAGAGCGAAAGAAGTCCTAGAGTTGATACATACCGACATCTGTGGACCATTTCCACAGGAATCGTGGAACGGACAGCGGTACTTTATATCATTCATCGACGACTACTCTCATTTTGGTTACCTCTATCTTCTTCATGAAAAGTCTGAGACCTTGGACAAGTTCATAACTTTTAAGACCGAGGTTGAGAAACAACTTGGTAAAAGCATTAAGACTGTTAGATCTGACCGTGGTGGTGAATACTATGATAGATATGACGGATCGGGTGAACAATGTCCAGGACCCTTTGCATAGTACCTAGAGAAGTGTGGAATAGTCCCTCAATACACTATGCCCAGTTCACCTTGCATGAACGGTGTATCTGAGAGACGGAACCGAAAACTAAAATATATGGTTAGAAGCATGATAAGTCACTCATCTCTACCATTATCTCTCTGGGGGGAAGCCATCAAATGTGCCGCTTATATACTCAATCGAGTACCCACAAAGGCTACTGTTAGGACTCCATATGAGCTTTGGAACGGGCGTAAACCTAATTTAAAGCATCTGCATGTGTGGGGTTGTCCAGCTGAGGCGAGGCCTTACAAACCTCAAGAAAAAAACTGGACCTAAAAAACAGTTAGTTGTTTCTTCATAAGTTATTCCGAACATTCCAGAGGGTTTAAGTTTTATGATTCTCTCACTGGTACAATAATTGAGACATGAACGGCCAAGTTTCTAGAGGATGTTGAGTTTGGAGGGAAGAATAAGGGAACATATGTTGATTTTGAGGAAGAATCCATAAAGATTCATGAAGGTTTTAATAGGGATACTGAGATATCTGAAGATTGGGCGGTAATGCCAATCTTTTCGGTCCCATTAGAACAAGGTAATCCTCATATTAACACTGATGCTCCACTTGAGGGTTCTAACCAGGATACAGATATGATTCAGGTAGAACAAGAGGAACCTCAAGATAATCTTCCACAAGGAATCAAAATGACATCGTTCATAATGATCAAACTCTACCTCCTCAAGAAGTGCAACAGGAGGAAATAGTGCCATTAAGAAGGTCCACTAGAGAAAGGAAGAGTACTATAGGTCCAGAATTTATAGTATATCTTCAGGAGCATGATGAGTTATGTGCTGGAACTGTAGATGATCCCTCATCCTACAAACAGGCCATGGAAAGCTCTGAATCTCAAAAGTGGATTGATACTATGAAAGAAGAGTATAAATCAATGCAGGATAATGCGGTATGGGATCTTGTCCCATTACCTGAAGGGAAAAAGAAAATTGGTTGTAAATGGGTTTAGAAAACCAAACGCGATTCCCTGGGTAATGTGGAAATACATAAAGCACGTCTTGTAGAAAAAGTTTATACTCAGCATGAAGGGATTGATTTTAAAAAAACCTTCGCTCCAGTATCGATGAAGGATTCCTTTAGAACAATTATGGCATTAGTTGCACATTTTGACCTTGAGCTTCATCAGATGGATGTTAAGACCGCTTTTCTCAATGGTAATATTGAGGAAACGATCTATATGATGCAACCAGAACACTTTGTAGAAAGTAACTCAAAAGATCTGGTTTGCAGGTTTAAGAAATCCATTTATGGGCTTAAACAAACTTCTCGTCAATGGTATCACAAATTTCTTGAGGTGATAGTCGGTTATGACTTTGAGATCAGCTCGGTTGAGGATTGTGTGTATCACAAGTTCAGTGGGAGTAATTTCATATTTCTTATATTATATGTGGATGACATATTGCTTGCCTCGAACAATAAGGAATTGTTACAAACTACAAAAGGATTTCTATCAGACAAGTTTGATATGAAGGATCTTGGTGATGCCAGCTTTGTGTTAGGAATCCAGATACATCGAGATCCTTCTCGTGCTATTCTTGGATTATAACAAATGACATACATTAAAATTGTGTTACAAAGTTACGGATTGGAAGATTGCAAACCCCTAAGTACCCCTATAGCAAAGGGTGACAGACTTAGTCTGAGTCAATGTCCTAAGACAAAACTTGAGATTGAGGAAATGAAAATGGTCCCTTATGCTTCAGCAGTTGGGAGTTTAATGTATGCTCAAGTTTGTACAAGGCCGGATATTTCCTTTGATGTAAACATGTTGGGGAGATATGTTAGTAACCCTGGAATGGATTGCTGAAAAGCAGTTAAAAGAGTACTCTGATATCTGCAAGGAACAAAGGAGCACATGTTGACATATAAGAAGTCGGATAAACTGGAGATCATTGGGTATTCCGATTCGGATTTTGGTGGATGCGCAGACACATTAAAAAGCACATCAGACAACATATTCTTATTGGATGGAAATGTAATATCCTAGAAAAGTGTAAAGCAAACACTTATTGCATCGTCTACCATGGCAGCAAATTTTTTTGCATGTTTTGAGGCATCAAACCAGGCACTGTGGCTGCGGAATTTTGTTACTGGATTACGTATTGTACAAGTAATAGAAGGCCCTATGAGGATATATTGCGATAAAAATTCCGCAGTGCAGTACTCAAATAGCAACATGAGCTCGTCTAAATCCAAACACATAGACATAAAGTTTTTGTCTGTTAAAGAAAGAGTACAGATGGGTCAGATAAGTATAGAGCACATCAGAACAAACTCCATGATAGAAGATCCCTTAACAAAGGCGGTTTTGCCTAAGGTTTTCCAGGGACACACCATCAGTATGGGTGTAGTTGATTTAGAGGATTGTTAGTTTCAGTGGGAGAGTTTGTAATAGGATCTGATGTTATATTTTTACAGTATTGTGCACATTAAAGTTTATTGCAATATATATATATATATATATATATATATATATATATATATATATATATATATATATATATATATATATGTGTGCTTGGAAATATTTATTGATATCTGTACTGTATTGGATCTTCAAAGGTAGGAACCATTTAAGAATAGATATGTACGATTACAAGCCATACTCT
The DNA here is from genome assembly GCA_036936605.1 of Limnanthes douglasii subsp. nivea. Lineage (NCBI taxonomy): Eukaryota > Viridiplantae > Streptophyta > Magnoliopsida > Brassicales > Limnanthaceae > Limnanthes > Limnanthes douglasii. The sequence goes on from JAUPFV010000004.1 coordinate 262,042,769, forward strand.
TAGGCCACGCTCCATAATTGGCCCAAGTAATTGATTGATAATGGTAATGTGATTACTTTTGCATCCTATTGTTCACATTACGAGAAAGAGGTCTTTAGTCTTTTATTGTTATCAGTCATGTACGGGGTTGTACCGTTTGCCCATTGACAATGAATATAGGGATCCCATTAAAGTTGAATATGTATTCTTGAGTAGCATATGACGGTCCAAGTGGGAGATTGTTGGAATATAGTTATTTAATATATTTATAGACTAACAATAATTTGGACCGACATGCTAAATAAACATATTCGATTATTGTCTTAAGGAAGTCCAAATTAAAAGTAGTCGAGTTAATTATTTAATTAACTAAATTGGACCTATGGGTAAAAAGGCGTTATGGGCTCAAGTGTGGTAACCGGGTTGAATTTGGGCACTGTGATGAAGAGGGCCCAAATCTCAACACTTAAGCCTGAATTAATAAATCAGGGATATAAATTGAATTATCAATTTATTGGGTTATGGTCCCGGACACAAGGAAATAATAAAGGATTGGCTTTACAATGTTGAGCTTCATATTGTAAAGTCTATAATTAAGGGGATGGGTTTAGGTATTTCATCACTCTAAACTCTAATCACAAATACGGCCGCTTCCTTCAGTGTCTGGAAACCTTTTCCTTCTTCTCTAATTTGATTCTGCAGGTTTCTCAATTTATAAACGGGATCTCTGGGGAACGTGGAATCGTTGAAGATTACAAAGGAACAGAAGAGAATACTAGATGGAGAGCAGCAGGCAAACCCATAAGTGTTCTTGGTTTTCAGTTTATTCATTAAGTGGATCTACAAAGGGTAATTATTTTTCTGCGATTTGTTATATATTATTTGATGTGATATTGAATAATATATAACAGTATGATCTTCAAGCCTATGAAGCCATTGCGCGGTTGAATTTGAATAAGACTTTGATGTGTCCCATATCTGAAGTAAACCATCGTTGCCACCACTTGCTAATAGTCGGCCGGAGTCAAACCATTTCAGCCAGCATACTTCTTAACTATGTCCCCTGTGCATTTTGACAATGTGCGATCTAGCCCTAATATTGTTATTGATGATCCAACCCTGCATACCGCCTGTAGTAAGTATATGCTTGTTCCATGTGAGTGAGCCCACTCTTCCTTTGTAACCGCGTGTTAAAGTTCTTAACTACACAAACATATCATAAAGTTCTTAGTGTCCAAAGCTTTTATTACTCAAATACAAGTAGATGAAATGATTTGGTACCAGTTTGGTTGATTCACAATCCCATATCTGAACTTCAGAGTTGTTTAAACCGATGGAGATTTTCAAACCATCAGGAGGCTAGTTGACACTCATGATGGGACTATCATCCTCATCAATACTGACAAGTTCCGAGGTTGAGCCACTAGAAGGATCCCACAAATATACGATGCTCCCTAAAGCAATTGCAAGAATGTTGCTACCGCCCCAATCCAGGAGGTTTAAGGAGAAATCGTCAATGAAGCCAGTCGCATCCAACATTCTCTCAGCTACCTGTAACAAGATCAAATTGATATACAAAACTTGATTGCAAATTATAAAATTGATTCGTGGGGTCGGACAGTATCTATACACCTGTATATAAAGACAATAATATTTCACTTACTTTGGGTATGTATCTGCAAGGCTTTACAGATTTAGGACGGTGAGCTAATTCGTGATTAGAGGCTGGTTCTACATGAGGCTTGTTCTTAAAAGCTAGAATCCGTGTTCGATTCATGCTAAGAGCTTCTCCTAATATTTTGTGATAGGCCTCTGTTGAAGCCGAAAAAGGTGCTCGCTTTTGATTCCTTTTCCTCCTTTCTGTCAGCATGTAATGTGCATAGCCGAAGTCCATAGCAGAACGGTTTGGTATGAACCTATCAAACTGTCAAGTCAACGTATAAATACTCAGAAACCATTAGTACATCATCATAAGCTCAACTATATACAACAAAATTTTAAACTTAATTAACGAACAAAACATATGAGATCATAAGCTCAACTATCTACAATAAAATTTGAAACTTAATTAAGTAAAAGATAAGCATAGTTGTCAAATCGTGTATCGATTTTGATTTTTTTTCGTATCGTGTATCGTGAATCGTATCGTATAGATAGATACGGTGATATATATATATATATATATAAGATGATGTTTCACTTTATTAATATTTTTGAATGGGATGAACTTAGAAGAAACTTGAGAAAGAAAAGACAAATGAAAGAAATTTGAAGTAAGAAAGCTTTACCTCAGAGAAGGAAACGTTTCGGAAGAAACGACTTTCGCTTTTACAGACTTTTTTATGTATCCTATGGCCTAAAAGACTTTCAATATTATTTCCTCGAGGTTAGTTTACAATTTAAAATTAAATTTAAACTAATATATTTGTTTAATATCTTTAGATAGTAGTTAGTCTCTATCTTCATGTTTTAATAATTGAGATAAAGTAACAAGTGTTTCGTGTTTTAATTATTGATTAGACGCGTGTGATAAAATTAGTTAATTGGTTCAAACCATTTAAATTAAAGGCGTAGAATCATATATATATATATATAGGTGGTTTATTGACGGTTAAACAAACAGTTTACTTCAAAATTTTACATTGAAATTTTATTTTTTATATTCAAAACTTTTAAATTTTGAAAAGGAAAAAATTATCGTGCGATAATACGATAACATCTCATATATATCTTCGGATACATAATCTCATAAATACATAATAAGATACATAATTTTCTTCCGATACCCAATACTTATCGCGATACTAACAACTGTGCAGATAAGATCATAAGTTAAATTATCTACATCAAAATTTGAAAGATTATCTAAGTTTTGCATTTAATAAAATAAAAAAAGGTTTTGCATTTAACAAAATAAAAAAGGTTCCGCGTCCTATAAATTAAAAAATTTAAAAATCCGAATTTTTGAAACCGTAATTCCAAAAAAAATTGCTAAAATACTTTTTGTTTTTTTTAATATTAAATAAATTAAGTACCATTAATCATATGTTTTGAATTTTTTTAACAAAAAATATTTCAAAAGAATGATTCAAACATATAAAATCAAAATATCGATTATCTAATTTGATACAAAAAAGAAAGAAAAAAAACAACAACTCCTACAATTTCTTTTGAAGTCATGTTCTCACACGAACGCTAATCTTTGAATGCTTAATCTGATTTAATCCAAAATTATTAAATATATCTAAAACCAAATTCAAAATAAAATAGTAAATATTTTAAACTATATTTACATTTTTTTATTTGAATTCAAATATTCTTTTAATGATTTGGTAATATATATATATATATATATATATATATATATATATATATATATATATATATATATATATATATATATATATATATATTTTATTTCAGAGAGAACCCAACCCTCAGTCTGACGCGATAGCCGGTAATATATATATATATATATATATATATATATATATATATTTTATTTCAGAGGGAACCCAACCCTCAGTCTGACGCGATAGCGCGCAAACCAACGCCAGAAGGTAAACCACACAAGGTGAGAGGGTATGTAGAGGGACTCGAACTCATGACCTTTTGGTCATAAGAATGCCATACTCAACCAACTCGGCTACCCCCGTGGGGCATTTGGTAATATATATATATATATATATATATATATATATATATATATATAATATAGTCGGGTAAGTTATAAATAATATAGGAAATTGATTTGCGGTAAATAATTTATTTTGAAATTAAATTAAAATAAATAAATTTTGAAGTTATAAAAACAAGTATGCGAAGGAAAGATGATAGATTTATTGTGGTAATAAATATTATAAATTAACGAATTCATGAATAATTTTTTTATTTATCATATAAAATAAAATTATTTTAAATAAAATGAACCATTTGATAAATATGTTTTAAGGAAACGGATAAGATCATAAACTCAACTATCTACACCAAAATTCAAAACTTAATTAACGAACATGTAAGACCATTAATTCAGTTATCTACACCAAATTAGAAATTTAATTAACTATCGGATAGGGTCATAAACTCAATTATTTACCCGAAACTTAATTACCTAAAGAATAAGATCATAACAAAACTTAATTAATTAACGGATACCATCAACTCAGTTACCTACACCAAATCTTAATTAACTAACGAGAAAATCATAAACTCAATTACCTACCCCAAATTCGACACTTAATCAACGGACGGATAAATTTTGAAGCTAAAAAAGCAAACAGGGAGACGAGAGATAACATTAGAAATTAACTATTTGATAAATAATTCTTTTATTTATAAAAACAATTTCGAATTAGTATTTATATAAATATTAAATATTTTTCGAACTGTTGGGGAAGAATCAAATCTTTGTTCTCGATGATGTTCAACGAATCCTGTCATGTGGATTGAGATCATCTTCGGTCTGATTTTCTATAAATTAGTGAAGGGTTTCTTTTTCCCGGATGATGTTCTCGATGTCGAAACCTCTATTCTAATGCTCTTTTCTCTGTCGCCACTACTAGGTACGCCTTTTCATTTTCAGTTTTAGCTACTAAGAAATCAAGAGTATGTTTGGCTGGTTGATTGCAAAACGAATTGAGTTTTTTGATTTAATTCTTGAACAGGACGTCGATTTAGTTCTTGTCACCAAACGGTAAATCATTTCATCTACTTTGGCTTCAAAAATCTATACACAAAATTTTCTATTAGCTTATCTTTTTGGTGTCTAAACATTATTCAGAGCTAAACTTTCTATTTAGTACACGTTATTGTGGCTGACATTGAAGCGTGATTACAGGGAAGCAGTGGTGATATGTGTTAAAAATATATCAGGCTTTGTATCTGTCAGAGGAGATGGCAACTGGGTTTGCGAGGGTCACGGTCGACACAAAGCGGAGGTTCATCCTGATCCTGTAAGTGTATCGACTCAGATTTTAGCTTCTTCTTAACTCGATAATACCTTATTATGTATAATTATCTTAAGGCTGCTTGGATGATATAAATTGTTGGACAAATACTTTCTCTTGTTTGCTATTAAAAGAAAATTTCTTAGAAAATGGTAGGGGATCATCAACGTTTCATGAGCTTCCTTCTCAGTTTTAAAATGAAGTTTACATTAGAACATATACATTGGAGCAAGTAAATAATTTCAAATTGATTCCACCTTTTCTTTCGTCGCTTTGCTTATAAGTTTCCTAGATCCTAATACACGATCAATTTGTTTTTGGGTTATTCATGGTGTAATTTGCTATATGGCTTTTGTACTCCTAGCAGTAGGCTTCTAATGTGTATAGCATGATGTAAGTTTGCATTAGAAAATGTCTCGTTACACATGTCTTGTGATTGTTAAGCTTCCAGTGTGATGCAGAACATAAACTAAGAACTGAAGAAATATTAAGAGTCACAATTATGTGGGCTCTTTATTACCTTTTTATTACAAGCTTTTAATAAGTCAGAAACTTAGGGTCTTTTAAAATTACAACAAGCCTTAGAGTCTTATTATCTCCTATATAAAGGATGTAAGGTCATTGTATGAGGCAGTTTTTGAGAAATATAAAAAGTTGAGTCTTACTCATATCCTGTGAAAGGAACCCTAGGTGTAGAAACCTTGAGCGTGAAGCTCTAAATTAGGCGCGAAGCCTTGAGCGTGAAGCTCTAACCTTAGGTGTGAAGCCTTGAGCATGGCCTAAGGTTAGAGCTTCACACCTCGGGTATAAGCCTTGAGCGTTAAGAATTTCATAACTTTCCCTTTTTAGTTTTCATATTTTTTTAAATCTATAACCTCTATATTTATTCCCATGCACAACTTTAAAATATACAGCAACTCATCTTTTAGAATATATTCAATTCATCACATCATACAAATATGTAGGACTTTGTAGTCCATGAGCAAACTGATCAGCCTTTATTATATTTTCTATGACCTTTTTATTGATACTGACAGATTGAAGAGGGTAGAAAACAAGTTCAATCCTCGAGTCATATCTCGAACAGAGGGGTGTTGATGTACCAAAAGGATATTTGTCCTATAAAGTTGTACTTCCCAATCCAAAATTCCGGTAAAATTCTAAATTTCAAAACTGGTGTTTTCTTTTGGCAAAGTGATGGATATGTCTTTAGGGGTGGCACACCTATGCCTCATTCTCTTTTGCATTGATTTATATGTTTTTACTCTTAAAAGAAAACTACTGCTATGCATAATTTTAATTTAAGTGTCCCCAAAGTATTAGTTAATGTTAAGCATTTATTGTTTGTATTCCTTTTCTTGTTCTTTGCTCCTAAGGTATTTGTTTTTTTTGTTTCAGTACCCTGAATAATTTCCCAGATGAGGTTATTACTTATGACCAATGGGTACTACTAAAACCGGAACCAAAAAGTTTAATATCGGGTTGTGTTAAGGGTACTTTTGCCGGAGGAAAGAAAGAGGCAAATGAATCTTTTGAGCAGAAACTTAATTCGGTCCTCAGTACGGCTCCGATGTGGGATAGGTTTGTTGCTTCTGCACCATAAAGTTCAATATATATTCTACTTATACAAAATATTTAATCAACTTCTTTTATAAATTTAATAAATCGTAAAATGTTCTCGTGGTTGTTTGATTGATTACTACTGGCTTGTAGTAATATGATAACTCTCTATAACATTCAGGATTATATTTCAGTTAATATCCAAATTGAGCGATATTATTCTTCTAAAGATACTCATCAATTTTAGTATGTGACAATCGGTGATGATAAACCTGTTTCTTTGATGTTTTTACAACTTTCTTATTTAAGTTATGGTCGTTAATTTATTCTGTTTGTAATAGACAAAAATATGATACAATATGCAGGCTGGAGCTCAAAGGTGAGAAATATGTGTGGGGTGAATTCCTAGAATTTAAAGGGAAGCAGGAAGATACCTTGGCTTTAAGAAATATCAAAAGATCCAAAGTTGGTCATGTAGTTATCCAGCACACTAGTATGCTCGGATTCGGTAATCTTGCTCTCTCGTTTTTATGCTTTCAACTTCTGTTACGTTCTGCATCGGATAATAGTTATTCCTAGGTTACTGATAATGTGCTTTTCTTAATAGTTATTCCTAGGTTACTGATCATGTGCTTTTCTTTGGTAACGTCCTCAAATTCTTAGTCATTAAAAGACTTGTTCTCGCCAAAACCACATGGATACACAAGTCGACTTTAATTAGCACCAACGAAGAAAAATCTTGAAACTTGTCTTTTGTTTGGAAGTGAAAGGACTTTTGCTAAAGGAAAACTAGTTTTTATATTCTTATAGTAAAAATATTCGAGAAAAATTTCAGATGTTTTGAGGACAAACTCAAAATTTGAATCAAACCTTGTATGACAAAATTTTCCGAATATTCATTTGGAGCTTCTAAATATATCCCTAACACTGAATAGCCTATAGCCCTCCCTACTATCAGCCTCGAGAATTTAGTGTGCTAACTCCAAAATGTAAAGCTAATGGATCCCAGACTAGCAGTCCCTGGAGCTATTAAATTCTAGCACGGATAATTCCGGAATTCTGGAGCTAATGAAGTAACCTTTAATAAAAGGCTCTAGATTCTGGAAAAGCATCATAGTCGGGCTAACTATATCTATGGTCAATCTACCACGCATCTCTTTACAATCAAATATGATAAAGAATTTGTCTCCAATAAGTCAGAGGGGTTCCATATTGGTGCTTCAGAAAGTAGTAAAAATAAGTTCAACTTTATTACCGCATTTCTAAATTGACTTGTACTTCAAAATTTTCAGCTCCGTCGAAACTTCAAGTAGTGTACTATTCTCGTGATTATCGAAACGTAGGGCTTCAGGTTCTGAGTCGAAGGAAGTGACGGTAAGATCACATACCGAAGTTGTATTTCAGCCTCAGAAATCTACCAAAACCGTTAAATACAAGCTATCGTCCATTGTCTCTATGTCACTCAGTGCCTAATTCTGTTTGGTTTCTCTGTGTACGATAATCGTAACTTTCTCTTCCTGATAGATATCTTGTTTGGTTTGCAGAAACCAATTAGTTTTTGAGAATATACAAATTGGAAATATTATTCACTTTTCAGTATATCTTATCAATATCTACTACACATGCTCATATAATTAGTCTTTCTTTTATAAAAGATGTATGTGACGTTTTTTTATATTCGTATAATTAGTTTTTTGATGTAGTGGGAAAATAGTGCTTTTCGCCAGCTTATTGCAAACTTAATGAAATTTCTTTACTCATCTGGTAGCGAAAATAATTTTCGCCGGCTTACTGCAAAACCTAATGAAAACTTTGTACAAATTTGTTCACTTTGGCGTTTTCAAATGTTTGCTCCATTAATATAAAAATGTTTGCTCGGAATAGAACTAATGGTAATTTTAAAATGTTTGCTCGGAATAAAGCTTTTATATAACGCACCCTTTATACTATTTTTCCTTTATTCATGTTTGAATTTTTCTTTTTCCACAGAGAGACGCAATTTTACATAAAAAGAGTCGATAGGAGGGAATTGTTTCATCCCTTAATTAAGAAACAACGCAGTTAAACATTTTCGCAACATTCTCAACACTCCTTTAAGCTACGTACCTATTTCTAAGGTAAAAAACACTATTGGTCTTTCATATATTACAAGTGACTCTTTTTTTTTAATATGCCGGTCGATGTTCAAAAAACGGAATAAATTCGTGTTTATTAGAGCTGTCAACGGTTTTTCAGAACCGAGAATCGGACCTGGACCCAACCGATAAGGATCGGAACGAGAATCGGACCAAACCTTAACGGCCCGGTTCGCGGTTCCATTCTAAAAACCGAAAATCGATAAGGAACCGAAACAAAAAACCGGTAATGAACCGATACAACCGATAAACCGGTAATGAACCGATACAACCGATAAACCGGTAGAACTAATAGGAAATCAAACCAATAAAACCTTTAGAAATCATTATTATTTATTATTATTATTATTATTATTATTTATTCTTTTATAAATTATTAGTACCAAAAAGTAATAGTTAGTTACCAATTTTTTAAGAAAATCAAAGATTAACTTTGATATCATTTTGTTTTAATATCTTTTACTTCAATAAATAAAAATTAAAAATCAAATTTTGATTGGATTTATTTTTTTTAAATGGACCAAATCGGACCAAAATAAGACCGAAACAGGACCAGACCAAACTCGGACCGAACCGAACTCGGACCGAATCGGAACCGAATCGAATCGGATCGGACCAAACCTTAAGCTTAGCGGTTCGGTCCGGTTCAAAAAATGAAAACCGAAAGCTTAGCGGTCCGGTCCGGTTCCCTCAAAACCCGGACCGAACCGGACCGATAACAACCCTAGTTTTTATTGACCTCAGCGAATAATTTCTATCATAAATGCCTTTTGACCAACTACATCAGCATCCCACAGTAAAAAAAAAAGTTAAAAAATTGTTTTACTTTTACCATAACCTTTAAGCCCTAATTTCATCCATAACCCGGTCCAACAAACTAAAAAACCCGATAGGCCCATCTACCTAATTTAAATCTAACCCAATAACCCAGAAACCCTAAAAGAAACACGTATACCTTAACCCTCTGATCTTTGGTAACCTCTGCCGATATCAAAAGTTCATCTTTCTCTACTAGTTTCTTATGTAAAGAATCTTAGTTTTTTCAGTAAATAAACTTTCATTTGTTCTGTTAATGCAATCAAGTATGTCTATTTGAGCTTCCATCGTCTTTGACGAAAGGATTGAGTTCTCATCATCTTTGTCCTTTAACTCCAGGCTCCTTCTTAGGCTGAAATCCGAAACAACAAAAAAGGTTCAACCTCGATGCCAATCACATATATAGTCATTCAAAAGGCTGATCTGTAAGTATCCATACTTTACTCTCCTACACAATATTGATATATTGATTTGACAGCTTATTAAATTTTTACTCTGATTGATTTGACAAAAAAGATACGATTTTTGAAATAGGTAGAAAGTTTCTTTAGATAAACGATAAACAATTTAGAGATGATACTATGTCTTTCCGATACTAATCTAATCCAAACGAGATTATTTCTCAAATGACAACACTTTTAAATTTTAACAATTTCATTTAGCAATTTTCAAAATTTGAGACCTGTTTTCTATGGTAATAAAATTGGGAAAAGAAAGAATAAATTAGGGATTTTGGAGAGAAAGGCTAAATCGGGTTATTGAATCGGATAAAAAAATCAAGTTAGAAGTTAGGGTTTTTAGAATTACTAGGTTGGATTAAATTAGATAGATGGGTTTATTGGGATTTTTTAGTTGGTTGGACCGGTTATAGGTAGAATTAGGATTAAAAAGTCATGGTAATTTACTTCTTTTACCAATAAAGACTAATTTGTTCTGTTTTTTAAAATACAGGGAGTCTCTTTAAAACCACAAAAGAGAAAGACCCCATTGTTACAAATGGGAAACATGAAGGACCAGTGGTACAACATTCCCAAAACGTGGCTTGGCTTCCTTCAGGCAACTTGCACATTTAAAGTCATGCACATTCCCGTGAGGACTATCTCCAACAGCACAACTACAACTCCGAAAACCACATAACCTAATGAAGCATTCATCCAACAGTGTGGACACCATTGTCTGCAATGCATGAATTCCCTGGTGGAATTGCCTGCAAGCTGGGCTCACCTCCATATGGATACATCTGGTTATGAGCAAGTGCATTTTTCTCACTGGTAGAAGCTTCACAAGAGGACTCATCTAGTGATAAAGCCAATAATTGTGATAAAGGTACAACCTGTTCACTGCTGCCGTCCTGGAAATACAATCTACCTGTATCATTTCCGAAATCGCTGGCATAGAGGGAATCAATGAAGGGTACGGCATTAACATGTGACTGCACCACCAAAGGATCTTTGCTATCCAATTCATCAGAAAGTTCTCCATTTAAATTTGGATTCTCTCCAAACAGCTGATTAGCATCTGTAACCACTTCGGAGTGTAATAACTAAGTGGCATGGCAGATATCGCTGTTTCTTGGGCTAGATCAGATGATGTGTCACCATGAGAGGATTTGCTTGGGGTAAATGTGGATTCAGTTTGTTCAAATTCTTCGGACTTTGGATCATCTGCTTGGTCCGCCGTCTTGCAGAACAATCGACACAATGCAAAAGCACCCTGGGCAGGGGCAGTGCCATCCAGGTCACTCTCCGTTGGATGATACTTGTGCATGATGCAGTTGGTCTGCTCACCCTTTGGGGCATGACCTCTATAGAAAACGAAAGTCTTCTTCATTCCTATCAAAGCCTTCTTAGACTTGATTGTCCTATCCTTACCGGTGGTTTTCTAGTAGCCAGCTTCTGTTGCCCTGTTAGAACGGTGGCCGTTGGGGTACTTCCTGTCTCTAGGGCAGAAAAAGAACCATTCTGGATCATCGGATTTTATGACGGAACGTGCCGATGGGAGTCTTGGGACTTACCTACACGTTCCGTCATAAAATCCGATGATCCAGGTTCTTTTTCTGCCCTCGAGATAGGAAGTACCCCAACCACCACCGTTCTAACAGGGCAACAGAAGCATAAGGATAGGACAATCAAGTCTAAGACTTTGATAGGTATGAATAATACTTTGGTTTTCTATAGAGGTGAAAACCCAAAGGGTGAGCGCACCAACAGGATCATGCACGAGTATCGTATAGAAAACTCAAAGGGTGAGCACACCAACAGGATCATGCACGAGTATCGTCCAACGGAGAAGGACCTGGATGGCACTGCCCCTGCCCAGGGTGCTTTCCCTTCTTAATTTACATATATATTTTTTTAAATTATTGTCTTACAAATTACAATCTTTATATGTATTCCCATGCACACCATTAAAATATACAGCAACTCATCTTTCATAATATATTCAATTCATACAGATATGTAGAACTTTGTAGTCCATAAGCAAACTGGTCAGCTTTTATTATATTTTGTATGAACTTATTGTTGGACATGAGTTCAATTTGATCTCTTAAATAAGTAATGAGTAGTACGATATTATTATTATTAAGGATAATTGTTATCTAATTTTGTTTTCCCTTTATTATTATAATTTTATTTTATTTATAAATTTTTTATTTGCCTATGATATTATGGTTTATATCTCGATTTTAATTTATTTTGTTTGGATTTTAAATGGATATCAATTTTGATTTAGTATCGATTTTTTTATTCTAATTTGTTTTGTTCAGATTTTGGACGGGTATTAATTTTAAGTTAGTATGGATTTGTATTATAGTCGTTAAAATTTACCTCATATCTATTTATTAAATAAAATAATTGTAGTAATCGGCTTACACAACACTAATTCTATTTTGATGTTCCGAGTTTTATATAAAATATAATTTCTGTTTACATGGCACTAATTTTACTTTGACCCTTAATTTTATACAAATCAAACTAAAAAGAACTTTCAAACAAACTTCACAAGGATACTAATAGAGTTTCTATTAATATTTACTCCAATAATTTTTTTTACCTTTACTCATTTATTTAAAAACCAAATAATCTCTCATTCTTTTTCTAAACTAATTATTAGTTTGAATTTTTCATAATTCTTCATCTCTATTTATAGAACCAATGATGAGTTGCATATCAATTGAGGTTCACGATAATAACAGTCGAGAAATAATGACTGCAACACCTTGACATTTGTTTTGACATGTATTATCTAACAGAAGTAATGGTTGCAACCACCTTGATATTTGTTTTGACATGTATTATCTGACAAATGGTGACATCAATCTCGAACATCCGACATTCCTACCAACACTATTTTGGCAAATCCTTTAGATATGCTCAAATAAAAAACACCTAATCAACGACCGAGGATGTTCGATCAATTCAGAGTCCTCTCATAATAATAATGAATCTAGTTATATCGAGGAACAATAGAAATATCTTTAGAAGATTTTAAATCATGTTTAGTTTGTAAGGAAAAAATTATTTTATTTTAAACATATTATCGTACCAAACAAACGGGACTAGATTTTGAGTACAAATATATATTTTTTAGTTGAATGTCAAATATAATAAAACATCAATTCATATATTATTGGTATTGGATTTTAATTTCACAAACAAAAAGAATGGATTCATGATATAAACCAATTCGAAATCAAATCAACAAAACAAATGAAAAAAAATATTACCAACAAATAATAAATTTGAAACTATAAATAACTAAAAAATATTAAATTATTTTTATAAAAATATAAGATGAATTCAAACAATTGTTTATAAAATATTTTAATAGTCATTCACATATGTTATCCTATAATTTAAGATATTATATTATTATTTTGGAATATTAAAAGTATATGCTAAGGTAAAATAAAATTGGGATGTTTGATATAATCGAGAAAATCTATAATTATCTTATCAATCTTTTTCATCGTTTACAGCTCAAAATTAAATCTTTAATATTATTTTTGTTTGTTTTAAATATTTTTAAAAAATATGAAAAATATAGTACTTGCCGAAATCAAATCTAATCGATCTAATAGCATCCCAATTTTATTAGATTTTATTTTAATATTTTTATTTTATTTTAATAATAATTTATTGGTTTTTGAGATCTTGTGTATAAATCATCTTATGCTACCATGTTTTATTTAATTCAAAATACTTTTATTGAAGTTTTTAGTTTTATCTCTTTGGAATCAATGTTTTGTTTTCTCACTGGAACATGGTTACCTGAATTTTCTGATACGAGGACTAAAAGAGACAACACCATCTTTCCATCTACTGACCCGGTAAAAGGGCAACAATGTGAGGTACAGTAACGGTTTCTAAGGGTTATATAATGCTTTTTGTCTATCGGTGATTATAAAATCACGCTAGTTTTATGTGAAATAACAAGAAATATACATTAGTAATTTACATTAGTTTTGTGCTTTGCACTTTAGTTTTGATATTATAGTTGCTGACATTGAAGAATGATTACAGGGAAGCTATCACAAATGTATCAGGAATTGTATCTCTCAGAGGAGATGGGAACTGGGCTTGCGAGGATTACGGTCAACACGAACCCGAGGTTCATCCTGATCGTGTAAGTATATCAACATAGATTTTAGCTCCTTTTTAACTCGATAATACATTTATTATGTATAATTATCTTTAGGCTGCTTGGGTCATATAAATTGTTGGACGAATACTTTTATTTGAATCAAAGGTATTTTTATCGACCGGAAGAAAGAGTCATATGAATCTTTTGAAAAAAAAAAGATAATCCGGTCATCACACTGGATATGTGATAGGTTTGTTGCTTCTGCACCATAAACTTCAATATATATTCTACCTATACAAAATTATACAATAACTGTTTTTTTGTAAATTTGATAAATCCTAAAATGTTATCATGACTATTTGATTGTATACTAGATGTAATCAAATGATATCTTTCTATAACATTCACGAATAGATTTCTGGTAATATTCTAGTTGATCGGTTTTATTTTCTTAAAGATGGCTGTGTTATAGATACTTATCAATTTAGTATGCGACAATTGGTGATGATAGATCTGTTTTTTTGTACCTGTTTACAATTTTGTTATTTGAGTATCTGGTCAATATTCATTTTATGTATTAGACAAATATATGATACAATGTGTAGATTGGACCTCAAACGTCAGAAATATGTGTTAGGTTAATTCCTAAAATTTAAAGAGTAGCAGGAAGAAACCTTGGCTTTAAGACAAATCAAAAGACCAAAAATTGGCAGTGTAGTTATCCAACAGACTAATATGTTCGGATAGCATACTAATTTGTTGGATAAGTACGAGCCCAGTCTGGATCTTTTGATATGTCTTAAAACCAAGGTATCTTCATGTTTCCTTTTAAATTTTAGGAATCATCTAATACATATTTCTCACTTTTGATCTCATATTTACATATTTTTCTATTACACAATACCAACCATAAACTTAAAAAAACATCAAAGAAACAAGTCTATCATCACTAATTGTCGCATTCTAAATCTATAACATGAAAATCTATAAAAAGAATAATATCGATCAAGTAGGATATTAACGTAAATATAATCATGAATCTTATAAACATGTATTATTTGACTACATCATAGTAATCAATCAAATAATCATTAGAACATTTTATGATTTATCAACTTTATAGAAAATATTTATTGCAAAGTACCCTTAATTCAACCCCATAGTAAACTTTTTTTGTTCCGATTTTAGTAGTATACATTCATCACAATAGTAATAACCTTAGTTAGAAAATCACTCATACTAAAAGTACTGAAAAACGAAATATAGCTAACAATAAAAAAAATTACAATTGACAAATGCTTAGCGTCAACTAACACTTTTGAGATATTTAATTTTAAAATGACGCACAACAATCATTTTATTTTACTTTTAAGAGTAAAAAATCCATTTGATTATAAAATGACGCGTTACAACGTGATTCTATTGTCGGTATTATACTGCCAATGCGTTTCTCACTTTGAGAAACACTGGTAGGGTTGTTAGTTTCTCTTTTGTGCCGGGTTTGACCAATTTGAAAATTTAAAACATGTGAGACGAATCCAAAATTCATGTTAGGTGAAACAAACCCGATTTTTTAAAAATTGTTTGGATCCGAATCTGATCAGTTTGACACGAAATTTGCATAGTGTGAAGCATGCAATTTATATAGTATTAAATTCCAATCTTACATACTATTGAAATAAAACAATATGTTATACAAATTTTGTTTTGAATAACAAATCATTAAATTAAAAAAAATGAACTTTAAAGTTCACCAGTTTGAAGCTTGTATAAAAATAAAATAAAAATTATATCTTACATATATATTATATTTACATTTGATAACATATTTATATGATTATATCATAAATTATTTTAACTAAAATCAACTAATCAATCATTATAAGGACGTGATGTAACCACACCGGGTCGGATTAGTCAAATATATAACGGTTTTAGTCAAACGTTAATCTTGTAACATAAAATAATATAAGTAATATTAAGGGTGTGATGTAATAATAAATGTGTAAAAGTAAGAATACTAGAAAAAGTTAGGAGAGATAATCTTATATGGGTCAATCATGTGGATTTGGGTCCACCACTTCAACTATACGAAGGAACATTATCTTTTTTGGGGAAATATGAACAATTATTATTCAATAACCACTTGCGCATTTTTGGTTATGAATGCTATGTAACTAATATTCATCACAAACATAAATTTGACCAGCGTGCGTCCATTTGTGTTTTTTGGGGTATCCACGTGGAAAAAAGATTACAAAGTTCTTAATTTACATACATATAAATATTCCATAAGTCGTGATGTCCACTTTAAAGAAAATATATTTCATTTCTACCCCACCTTGACCTTGCCTTTTTCAAACCGATAATCTTCTTCATCTTTCAATCAGTTTCATTTATCAATCCTACATTTTATGACTCTGAACCTCAACCTTTATCACTTTTACTCCATCTAATCCCATAAGTCTCACACCTTCAACCACTACCTTTCCTATGTCCCCAAAATCCATATCTAGTTTATTTTATGTTTTTATACTAAAAGAGTTTTTCGGAACAAAATTTAACGTAATTAGGCACCCAACTTACAGTAGTTTTCATACCAACTTTCTATTTTGTTTTTTAAACATAAAAACTTTTTAAAAAAAATTAAATGCACGTATATATGCACTGAACTAGCACTTAGTTTCAATATTAATATACATCTATTTTAAAGTTTTTAATGTAAATACAAAATGTCAAAAGAATTAGTATTTTTTTGCATCATGAATTCCAGATACATTTCAGCTCACAAAAAATAATCTTCAAGAAAAATACAATAATTGGAAGAATCAATATCAACATGTAAGTGCATGCTTTTTTGTAGCAAAAAAACTAAGTTACTCACAATTACGTAACCAAGTTACTCACAATACGCAACCTTTAAACCCAACGAAAAAATTAAAGAAGTGGAATAATCAAATGCTATTCTTGAAGATAATGTTGAAAAACTAAAAAAAATTGATATATTTTCGCAACCATTAGTAAAGACATCTTACGTCAAACAGAAGAATATCGTGCATCAAACACAAGAACATATAACTTTTAGTTTATTTCTAACTATTTTTTTAGTAAAAATAATATGTAACTAAACTACATTTGTTTACTATTAATTTTCTTTTATCGTTTATTTATATATTGTTATTTCATAACTGCAACAATTTATAATGTAATTATGCAACCACTTAAACCATAATTTTGCACCTCCTATTAAAATTATATTTTCAAAAAAAATGTCTATTTACGCAACCAAAGTTATCATTTTGCAACCAATTAAAACGTACTTATGCAACCGTTTATAATATAATTTTACAACTAATTGCACTAGTATTTTTTGTGGTCCATGAAACTCATTCTCTGGTAAATTTATTCTCTTTCCTCCGCATACTTGTTTTTATAACTTCAAAATTTATTTGTTTTTATTTAATTTCAAAATAAAATATTTGCAGCAAATCAATCTCCAATAGTGTTTATAACTTACCTGATTTATATATATATATATATATATATATATATATATATATATATATATATATATATATATTACCAAACCACTAAAAGACAATAGAGAAAGGTAAATATATATCCCAATGGGATGGTCGAGTTGGTTGCGTAAGTCATGCTCATGACCTTTTGAGTACCTGGTCTTTGAATCCTTAAAAATATCTTATCATTAAAATTCATAGCGTCTGATCTCGCATCACATGCATTCAATAGTTTTGGATTTGTAATAAATTTATCAAAATTTTACCAAAATATCTTTTTACCAGTTCGAATCAGATTAAAGATTCAAAGATTAGGCTCTGTACGAAGAACATGATTTCGAAAGAAAATGTAAGAATTATTTTTTCTTCATTTTTTTCTTATCAAATTAAATAACGGATGTCATAATCTTATTTGATCAAAATTTCGATGAAAACTTGTGTAAAATATTTTTTAAAAACTAATTCAAAACATATCATAAGTAGTATTAATTTTCTTCATCTTAAAAAACAAAACTTACTGTATTTTCTATTTTTTTTAAGTACGATTTTAAAACATACGAAATTTTAAAATTTTAAATTTATCAAGTAAATAAAAAAAATATGTGAAATGTTCTTTTCTTTGGTTAGATGCAAAACTTAGATAACCAATATCATAATTTTATATATGTTCGTTGATTAAGTTTACAATTTGGTCCAAATAGTTTAGCTTATGATCTTATTGATTCGTTAATTAAGTTTCAAATTCTGGTGCAGATAGTTGAGTTTATAATCTTATCGGTTCGTTAGTTAAGTTTTGAATTTTGGTGTAGATAGTTGAGATTATGATGATGTACTAGGTGTGTTATCGGTCTGGACCAGATTGCTCAATTTTCGGCTCTACTTTTTAGAGTCGGACTGGACCACTAAGTTTTCGGTTCGGTTTTGGTTCCGTTCCGTTTTGGTTCGGTCTGGGTTCGGTTCGCTTCTATTTCGGTTTGGTCCAGTCTGGTCCGGTCTACTTAAAAAAATAAATTTAATTATAATTTAATGTTCAATTTTTAACTTAAATAAATAACATAAAAAATTAAAGTTTTAAAATTATTCTTTGATTTTTATTAAAAATTAGTAATTAACTATTAATTTTGACAATATAATGTATAATCAATAAATAATAATAATAATAAACGGTCGGTTTAACGCTTTTATTAATTCGATTCCTTATCCGTTTTACCGGTTTATCGATTTTATGGGTTCGGTTCCTTATCAGTTATATCGGTTTACCGGTTTAACCGATTTGGTTTCTTATCTGTTTTATCGGTTTTATTTTTATTGTTCCGGTTCTTTATCGGTATCGGTTTTTAAGATGGAACCGCGAACATGACCATTAAGTTCTGGTCCGTTCTTATCGGTTTGGTACCGGTCCGGTTCTCGGTTCTATTGAAATAATTGTTTCTGAGTATTTATACGTTTGCTTGGCTGTTTGATAGGTTCATACCAAACCGGTTGGCTATGGACTTCGGTTATGCACATTACATGCTGACGAATGGGAGGGAAATGAATGAAAACCAAGCACCTTGTTCGCCTTCAAAAGAGGCCTATCGCACACAGATTCTCGCTTTTAAGAACAAGCCTCTTGTAGAACCAGCTTCTAATCACGAATTGGCTCACGTCCTAAAACTTGAAAGCCTCGCAGATACATACCCAAACTAAGTGAAATATTATTGTATTTATATATATATATATATATATATGTGAATAAATATTGCCCGATCCCATGGATCAATTTTATAATTTTCAATCAAGTTTTGTATATCGATTTGATCATGGACAGGTAGTTGAGAGAACGTTCGATGCAACTGGCTTCATTGACGATTTCTCCTCAAACCTTCTAGATTTGGGCAGTAACAACATTCTTGCAATTGCTTTAGGGAGCAGAGTATATTTTTGGGATCCTTCTAGTGGCTCAACCTCCGAACTTTTCTGTTATGAATGAGTCGAATAGTGCCTTGACAGTGTACTGTGTCCAACAGTACAGTTTGGTATTTGTGATAGTGATATTGTGCCTTGACAGTGTACTTTGTTCGACAGTACAAATAAGTGTTGTGACACTATCGTGTTAGTCTTGTGGTATGAGCCCATTAGGCCCATTGTCTAGTAAGTCTATTAATTCTCTATAAATAGACTACTAGGACTACACAAAACACAATCTGAAATCTGTAACCTTTTCCATCATAGTGAAACTCTTTTCTCTGGCGGCGGCCGTGGACGTAGACAATTGTAGAACCACGTTAAATCCTGTGTTCATTCAAGTTTGTCATTCGTATATGTTTTGCGCTTGAGCCATTTTGATAATTGCATAGTAATTTAATAACAAAATTGGTATCAGAGCCACATGCTGAAATTAGGGCTTTTACAATTAGGGTTTCACAATGGCGTCTACAGCAACAAAATACATGATTGAAAAATTTGATGGGGGATCCAGCTTTGCGTTGTGGAAGATTAAACTGAAATATTCATTGTTACTGCAAGGGCTGTGGAAGTCTGTGGAGAATATACCAGAAGATGAAAGAAGAGGAGAAACAAGATCTTCAAGAAAGGGTTTTGTGCTGGATTTTAATGAGTGTGAAAGACAATGTGCTTTGTGAGATTAGTGGTGAAAAGACTGGTGCCTGCTCATGGAAAAAGCTAGGAGATCTTTACTCAGAGAAATCAGTACTAAAATGATTATACTTGAAGAAGCGTTTGTATGATTTCAGATTGAAAAAAGGTATGTCCATAACAGAGCACTTAGATAATTTTAAATCAATTATAATGGACTTGGAGAACATAGATATCAATATTGAGGATGAGGATCAAGCTTTGTTAGTATTGAGATTGTTACCAGCCCCTTATGAAAACTTTGTACATACCATTATGTATGGTAAGAATAAGTTATCGCTAGCAGATGTCAAAGGGGCACTAAAATCAAAGAGGATGAGACAGTTGCAGCCAAATCTAGAAGTAAAGCGAGTTCTTTAAGAAGGAAGATTTGGAGGTCCAAGTCAAGGTTAAAGCACTCAAAATGTTATGAATGCGGTGAGGAGGGTAATTATAGGTGAGATTGTCCAAAACTGAATGGTAAGAAGGGAAATCAAAAGGAAAATGCAGCAAACATTGTTGAAGGTGTGAACGATTCTGACGATAGTGAAAACAGTTGTAGATGAGATGTATTGTCCGTGAGTTCAGACTTATGGCAAAACTCTTGGGTACTCGATTCTGGCGCTACATATCACATGTGTCAGTTCAAGCATTGGTTCGATACGTACAAGCCAATGCAGGGAACTGTCTATTTAGGGAACAATCATTTGTTGACTGTTGGTGGTATTGGTAACGTCAGAATCAGTATGTTTGACGGGGTTGTTAGAATCTTGACGTGGTGGCATGTTCTCGGGTTAAAGAGAAACCTGATTTCTCTTGGGACTCTAGACTCTCGGGGTTACAAGTACCGTGCAGAAGACGGTGTAATTAAAGTGACAAAAGGCTCAATGGTATGCATGAAAGGCAGTTTGCAAAAGGGTCTTTACATTCTCCAGGGGAGTGTTGTTATGGGTGATGCTGCAGTAGCATCATCAGGGAGTAATAGCCAAAGTAGGTAGGATCAAAATAAGTTGTGGCATTGGCGTCTTGGACACATGAGTGACAGAGGATTAGCTGTTTTGGAAAGAGAGATTTGTTGAAAGTGTATAAAGCAGAATCATTGGGATTTTGTGAGCACTGTGTGTTTGGTAAACAAACAAGAGTCAAATTCAGCAAATCGGCTGTAAGAAAGACTAAAGGGACAGTGGACTACATTCGCTCAGATCTTTGGGGTCCAAACATAATTCCATCCAAGAGCAGAGCCAGATACCACATGAGTTTGATTGATGATTATTCAAGGATAATGTGGGTTTACTTTTTGAAAACTAAAGATGAAGCATATTCAACCTTTGTCAAATGGAAGACAATGAATGAGAAGCAAACAGGAAGAAAAATCAAACGTCTTAGGACAGATAATGGGTTAGAATATTGCCATTGTGAGTTCAACGAGTTCTGCAAAACTGAGGGAATAGTGCACCATCGCACTTGTTCTAGAACACCACAACAGAATGGAGTCGCAGAAAGAATGAACAGAACTCTTTGTGACAAGGCACGAAGTATGCTCTCGCATTCGGGTGTGGGAAAGGATTTTTGGGCTGAACCTATCAATACAGCGTGTTACTTGGTGAATCAGTCTCCATCAACGGCTATTGATTGTAAAATTTCTTTTGAGATTTGGTCTGGATCGTCGGCTGATTATGAACGTTTAAGGGTGTTCGGTTGTCCTGCGTATGCTCATGTGAGAGATGGTAAGCTTGAGTTGAGGGCAAAGAGGTGCATATTTCTAGGATATGCTACTGGAGTGAAGGGATATAGGTTATGGTGTACCTCTCCAAAGTCTCCAGGTTTTCTCATCAGTAGGGACGTTACTTTTAATGAGTTTGCTTCTATAGACAGTCAGAAGGAAGTAAGATAAATGGTCAAATCAGGATTGGTTGTGAGTAAACAGGTGGAGCTTGAAGTAGAATCAGTTCCTAGCAGGTCCAATAATTCAAGTGGTTCTGAGGTGGATCCTAAATCAGGAGGTGAAGCGTCAGCATCGGATGATAGTGATGATGATGCGCCTGAACCAGAACAACAACCTTATTGCATAGCATTGGGCAGAGAAAGAAGAGATATTAGACTTCCAAAAAGGTATGCGAATCTAGTTGCATATGCTCTGTCAGTTGCAGAAGAAGTTGAGATGCGGGAACCTAGTAGCTACAGAGAAGCTATAGCGAGTTCAGAGGCAGATCGATGGATTTATGCTATGGGGGAAATGATTGAATCTCTTCAAAATAATACTGTGAACGTTGGCTTAACTTTTAACAAGACCGATATTGGTGAATCCCTGAATGATGTTGCAGGATCATTGGTTGGTTTTGTTGATTCTGATTTTGCAGGTGATATGGATAAAAGAATATCTCTGACATGATATGTATTTACTCTAGCTGAGAGTGCGATCAGTTGGAAAGCACAGTTGCAAGCTACTATAGCTTTGTCTACCACAGAGGCAGAGTACATGGCGGTAACAGAAGCAATTAAAGAGGCAATATGGTTGCAAGGTTTGGTGGTAGATTTGGGCTTGGATAGACTACTACAAAAGTGTTTTGTGACAGTCAAAGCGCCATACACCTTACAGGGAACCAGATGTATCATGAGCGTACAAAGTACATAGATTTCAGGTATCATTTTATTCGTGATATAATATCAAAGGGAATTGTTGATGTGAAGAAAGTGTCTACACACGATAATCCAGCAGATATAATGACCAAGGCAGTATCAGTTCGAAAGTTTAGGGAGTGCCTAAACTGGATTGGTGTTCGCAGTATAGAGTGAATTCCTTAGGGGCATTTGGTGAGTTAGAAGAAGAGAAGTTTTTTTGTTGATAGTGGAGAAAGGATATTTGCCTCAAGGGGAAGATTTGTTATGAATGAATCGAATAGTTCCTTGACACTGTACTGTGTCTGGCAGTACAGTTTTGTGTCTATGATAGTGATTTTTGTGCCTTGACCGTGTACTGTGTTCGGTAGTACAACTAAGTGTTGTGACAGTATCGTGTTAGTCTTGTGGTATGAGCCCATTAGGCCCATTGTCTAGTAAGTCTATTAATTCCCTATAAATAGACTACTAGGACTACACAAAATACAATCTGAAATCTGTAACATTTTCTATCATAATGAAACTATTTTCTCTGGCGGCACCCGTGGACGTAGACAATTGTCGAACCACGTTAAATCCTGTGTTAATTCAAGTTTGTCCTTCGTATATATTTTGTGCTTGAGCCATTTTGATAATTGCATAGTAATTTAATAACATTTTCGATATTAATGAGGAAGATAGCCTCATCACAAGTGTCAACTGGGCTCCTGATGGTTTGAAAATCGCCATCGGTTTAAACAGCTCTGAAGTCCGGATATGGGATTGCAATCAACCAAACTGGTACTAAATAATTTCATCTACTTCTATTTGAGTAATAAAAGCTTTAGACACTAAAAACGATATAGTATGTTTGTACAGTTAAGAACTTTGACACGTTTTTACGAAGGGAGAGTGGGCTCACTGGCATGGAACAAGCATATACTTATTACAGGCGGTATGCATGGTCAGATCGTCAATAATGATACTAGGGCTAGATCGCACATTGTCAAAACGTTCAGGGGACATAGTCATGAAGTGTGCGGGCTGAAATGGTCTGACTTCGGCCGACTATTAGCAAGTGGTGGCAATGATGGTTTACTTCATATATGGGACACATCAAAGTCTTATTCAACTTCAACGGTGCAATGGCTTCACAGGCTTGAAGATCATACATCTGCAGTCAAGGCTCTTGCGTGGTAGAGGTGGGAGTGATAGTTCGATTATGTTTTGGGATACTCATACGGGTGCTTGTTTGAATTCGGTTAATACTGGGTCTCAAGTTTGCGCTTTCCTATGGAATAAGAATGAGAAAGAGTTGTTAAGTTCTAATGGAGTTGACCAGAATCAGCTGACCCTGGGGAGGTATCCATCAATGGTGAAATTGGTCGAGCTCAGTGGTCACACATCAAAGGTCCTTAACATGATCCAGGTACATATCAAATAATTTAAAGCTAAATAAGTTCTAATTTTATTTTTCTAAACATACATTAGAATAATTGTTTGATGAGACTGTTATCTGTCCACTTCGGTCCGGGTTTTGACGAAACCGGACCGGACCACTTAGTTTCGCTTCTAATGTTTGGAACATGACTGGACCGTTAAGATTTCGGTTTGGTTTGGTTCGGTCCGTTGGGTTTGGTCTCATTCTGTCCGGTTGAGTTCGAGCTTAGTCGGGTTTACGGTGCAGAAGCAACAAACCTATCACATACGAGATATGATCGAATTAAGTTTTTGTTCAAAAGATTCATATGACCTTTTCTTTCGTCCAGTAAAAATACCTTTAATTCAACTCGATAGTAAACTTAGTAAAGTTTTTTGTTCTGATTTCAGTAGTAACCACCGTTCATAAGTAATAACCTCTTTAGGAGAACCACTTAAACCCATGTAGCAAATTACACCGTGCATAACCCAAAATCAAAGTGATCGTGCATTAGGATCTAGGATATTTAGAAAGCAAAGAAACAGAAAAAGAGGTGGAATCAATCTGAGATTCTTTACTTGCTCGGATGTACAAGTTCTAAAGTCTTTACTCAATAGCAAACAACATAAAGTATGTCCAACAATTTATATCACTCAAACAGCCTAAAGATAAGTATACATAATAAAAGTATTATCGAGTTAACAATGAGCTCAAATATGAGTTGATATACTCACAGGATCAGGATGAACCTAGGGTTCGTGTCGATTGTAACCCTCGCAAACGCAGTTGTCATCTCATGTGAGAGATCCAATTCCTGATATGTTTTTGACACATATCACCACTGCTTGCCCGTAATCATATTTTAATGTATTTTAATGTGCAGTTAATTACTAATGTAAGTTTCATGGTATTTCACATAAAACTACTGTTACCTTACCTCCTATCAGAAAATTCAGGTAATCATATTTCAGTGAGAAAACAAAATATGATTCCAAAAAAATAAAAATTTTAATTAAAGTATTTTCGATTAATAAAACATGGTAGCATATGATGATTTATATAATATACCTCAAAAACCCAATAAAATATTTTTTAAATAAAATAAAGATATTAAAATAGAATCCGGAGACAATTAGATTAATTAGATTTTATTTTGCTAAATGCTATATTTTCCAGATGTATTAAAAATATTTAAAAACACAAAAAAAAAATCTTGAAACAATGAAAATTGTTAATAAAATAATTAATTTTCTCGACTGCATCATACATCCTAAAAAAATTTGGCCCCTGTAAAAAAAAACCTTAGATATTCCTAAAATAATAATTTAATATCTGAAATTATAGGATAATAAGTTATGATATTTATATATATATATTAAATTTATCATTTGTTGGTAATATTAATATTTTTATTTTTATTTGTTTTGTTGATTTATTTTGATTTCGATTTCTTTTAAATTATGAATTGATTTTTTTTTATGAATCAAATACCAATAATATACAAATTGATATTTTATTAGTTTTGGAAATTTATTCGACTAAAGTATATATATTTTGTACTCATAATCTAGTCTGGCATTATTTGGTACGATTATATATTTAAAATAAAATAACTTTCCTATACAAACAAAATTGTAAAAAAATTAGTAAAATGTTAAATAAAATAAAGATTAAATCAGGAAATAAGTTTTTGATTATTTGGTTTTTTTCATTTAGTCCTTTGATTTTAAAATCACCGGTTAGGGTCTTTGAACTTTGCAAAATCTATAAATTTAGTCTCTGAATCTAAAAAAAAACTCTTCACGAAAGATTAAATTTATAGATTTTGCAAAACGCATGAACCTTCACCGCTTATTTTAAAGTCGAAAGACTAAATAGAAAAAATGAAATAGTAGAAGAACTATTTTTGGATTTAAACCAACAAAATAATCATAAAGTTAATATACTTTCGTTTAGAAACAATAAAATATTGAATGGATTACTTTTTATTACCCACCCTAATAATATGTGCAAGTTTCATTTGGAAACTCAAAAGTAAATTACTATAATTCATTGAAAATTTGACAAATCTAATCCATTCTTAATTTAAAAAATTATTAGGATTTTATTTCTATTTGATCTCTCTCTATTTTTAGATATTTTTATTTGTTAAAATAATAATATAAATATCGATAATTAAAAAAACTTTAAGAAAATTAACTTACGAACTCTTGTAATAAATAATATATTTGTTTATTTATTAATATTCGGAATAAAATAATATTAAATTATGTATTACTAATGAAAGGATTTGTTTTAATAAAAAAAACATGGAAAACCACTAAATTCATTAATAATTATTTAAATGTTATATATTATATTATTTATAAATGTTAGTTTTCTCTTTGTGGTATTTTTAGATATTTTTATTTGTTAAAATAATAATATAAATATCGATAATTAAAAAAACTTTTAAAAAAATTAACTTACGAACTCTTGTAATAAAAAATATATTTAAACATGGTTTTGTTGTATGATAATAGTGTGATATTGTCCGCTTTGCTTTGCTTTTGGTCCACTTCCAAAAGGCCTCACAATAATGGAGATGTATTCTTAACTTATATACTGATCTTTCTTCCCATGTTTAACCGATGTGGGATGTGAGACTTTGGTCGCACCTTAACAATTCTCCTCTCGAACAAAGTACCACTCTAGCCTCCTCTCAGTTGACTTTCATCCGCCTACTCTAGTCAGGTGAAGAAAAACCTGAACTTTTTAGGTCGGATCTATCTGCTCACACTGTGCCGCTCCTTGATCAAGCCACCTGCTTGATGAGCTATCAGGCACTCTATCTTTAGATGAATCTGCGCCGCTCCTTTATCAAGCCACCTGCTTGATGAGCCGTGGCACTCCATCTTTAGATGAATCTGCGCCGCTCCTTTATCAAGCCACCTGCTTGATGAGCCGTGGCGCTCCATCTATCCAGCAGATCATTCACCTTGAGTATGGCTCTCGGCTTCTGGTATGATGTTTGCAGAATTTCACCCACATCACAACCCACCACATCGCGTTCCGTCTGGGCCTGGTGCTCTGATACCATTTGTTGAGGCGTACCTGGAACGGTTCTCTCCATCCTGATACCATGCTCATAGCAAAAGTTCTTGAATTTGGTGTCCTCATATTCACCACCATTATCAGTTCTCAGCTTTTTAATCTTCAGACCTGTCTCATTCTCAACCATAGATTTCCATCTCCTAAAAACATCAAACACTTCAGATTTATGCTTCAGAATAAACTCATACCTTTCGAGAATGATCATCGATAAAGGTCACGAAATAGTGTTTCCCTCCTATAGATGAAACAGTTGTTGGCCCCCAAACGTCAGAGTGAACAAGCTCCAGCCTTTCTTTCTTTGGGGTTCTACCACTCGTCTGAAAACTGACCCTTTTATGTTTTCCAAGTATGCAATCTTCACATATGTCTATATCGACTGACTTTAGACCTGGAAGCTTCCCATTCGTGTACATAATTTTCATACCCTTCACACTCATATGGCCAAGCCTCTGGTGCCAAACATTTGGATTTTCGTTTCCTGCTGCTATTGCAATTGAACAGCTCGTCTCTGCTGTCTTGTAAAGAGTACCACTCTTCTTTCCCCGAGCAATTTGTTCATGTCAGCTTGAAGCCTGTGCAATGGATTGTATGTGGAATAAGGAGTCATTTGTTTATAAAAAAATTATGTGTCTGGTTATTGTTCAAAAGTTATAGATCGTAAGAATTTTGTGGTCGATTTAACGTAAAGACATTATTTTTTATCAAACAATTTATGGGTGTCGTAATATTGAAAATTGTAAAAAAAACAAACAACAAAAGATGATTAGGGTTTTAGTATTTCGAATTACAAAGAGTGTAAGCTCTTATTTATACATAAAATATATTAGCTAATGGATTTCGGCCTAATATCTCTAACACCCTCTCTCAAACTAACAATGCAATAGACGCATTGAGAGTTTGTAAAAAATAATATGAAATTGAGATACACACATAGCATTTGTAAAGAATATGTAATTTGTGTTTCTTTGCGAAGAACTTTGCAAGTTATCTTTAATCTTTAAAAAAAATTATACGTCTTCTTCACACCACTCAACCCAAGACCCACTAGGCTCTTCGTAATGGAATCAAGATACCCAAGAGGAATGGACCCAAAGTTCTTGAGGAACCAGAGGTACACAAAGAAGCAAAACAATAAGGCACTGGAGAACTCTTCTGTTGATGAGTAAGAATATGATATTCTTCTCATCTTCTTCATGTACTATTATTCACACATCTTCTTCAAGTATTCTTCTTCGCATTTCTTCTACCTCATCATCTTCTTCAACCAAATATTTAATTCAACTATTAAATCTCAAATCATCAATCTCAATCTTAAATCGCAAACCTTCAACCTTAAAAATCAAATCATCCTCTCTCTAGAAAGTTTGTTATATACAATAAAATCCAGTCTCCAGTCCTCAATCTCCAAAATCTAAAAATCAATCAAAATCCAAATCCAAACAAAATCTAAATAAACACTAAATGAATCCAAAAGAATCCAAACACTAAACAAATCCAAACACCAGACGAATTCGAAATAAATGTTGATTTATGCAAATGTCAGACAAAGTCCAAACGTCAAACAAAATCTAAACACGAAATTAAAATTCAAGCGAAATCCTAATTTTAAATCCAAATATCAAATCTAAATATAAATCTAATACTAAATCCAAATGTCAAATTCAAATTCAAATCTAATTTCCAATCAAAATCAGAATTGAATTCACGATTTTACCATAAATTATGCAGCATTGTTCCGGTGGCAATTTCTTTCATTCTGTAGCACCAAATCATAATCCAACCAATCAGAAGGATTAGATGTCCCGAATACGCTCTCCGAAATTCAGAAGTAAAAAAAGACCGTTTGCATCTCAACTGGTTCTGTTAATTGTGGTTGCACACTAGAGATCTGAAAATCGAAACTTTTCACCAAAAAACAGAAATCAAATCTTTATCTCTTCTGAATGAAAGCTAAAACAATTGTCCGCCGACATAGTGAAAGACAAAAAAAAAACTAAAATTAAGATCTAAACCTATGCTCTCTTTTTCAGAGGGAATCAGCAGCCACTGTTCAACGAGTACGCACAAGGTAAACTCTCAGTCTGACGCAATAACCTACAAACCAACGCCAGAAGGTAAACCACACAATGTAACAGGCTCAAACCAATAAAGCGTTTGTAGAGGGGGTCGAACATATGACCTTTTGGTCACTGGCTCATTTAATCCACCAACTCGGCTACCCTTTTCGGAGCCTAAACCTACGCTCTAATACAACGTAGAAAATGATAAACAAAGAAAGACTAAAGTTTTATTATTTAGAAAACATACAGATTACAAAAAATATACGCCCTTATTTATACTGTTTATGAGCTAAAGGAATTGGACCTAATATCTCTAACAAAAACAACCATTTTCACACTGGCTGCACCAACCATTTTCTTTTAATAGCAACTCTCTTGTATCTGTAATATAACCCCACAAGATTTTTCTCTCCGCGTATTCTTAAAAAGTTAACAATAAAGATGTGTTCTAATTATCGGTATATCCATTCCATCAAATCGATTTTAATGTAATATATATATATATATATATATATTTTGACACGTAGACGTAGACATATGGTTTACTTTGATTCTTACAAAATTCTCAAAATTAGAATAACAAAGAACCGCTAAACACCATTCTCAAGTAACAAAATATATTGCTTAAAAAATCGTACAAATATAAAAATATATATTTATTTCGGCAAAAAAACACGTAGTTGTTAAAAAGAATCGCATGCCGTAGTCTAAAATCTATGTGTTAATACACAACTCAAGCATCTAACATAATTTGTAACAAACATGGTTAAATTATTTTTATTTTGGAACGATTAAATTTTCAATTTATAATTATTTTATTTCACGTAACTAAATTTGAATGTAATATTGATCTTAAATTTTTAAAAAGATTTAACTGAATGACATCAGTTTAATAAGCTAACTTACATGAAGGTAAAATGACTCCTAGATGAAAAATCACTAACATAACGGGAGCAATAGTATCACCTAATTGTTATTGTTTGCGATAAAATATCTATTATCCCTGCAGAGAAATCAATATTTAAAATAAAAATAATATATTTTTACAAATTTGCCACCTCAAACATCCCATAAAAATAAAAATAAGAGGTTTATACCAATAAAGTACAAAATGTTTATAATTTATCAATAAGCCACCATCAAATAGATTTTACCTATATCTACCAAAATATGATTTTATTTACCCACCGGTCCAAATATAAATTTTAAATACAATTTTATCTTTGAAGAATGGAGTTCATAAAGAACTGATTTTGAAATTAGATCGAAATGTTTTAATTTGGAATTGCAATTATTATTTTTAAGATAATTATAAAAAAAAAATTGGATCTATTCTTAAAATAATCTTCCGCATATAATTCAATAAATGAAAACACATTTGAAACCCGTGTATAAAAATATATGTTTGTTTCGTATTTAAAAATACGAGTGATTTTTTTATTACAAACATATAAAATAAAATAAAAAAGCTAGGATTAAACTTGGTCTCAAAAAGATAATCTTCAAAATTTTGTAAACTTAAAAGCGTACCAAAAATATTTTTATCCCGTCGGTTGAGACCTTTTCAACCGGCAGAAAACTTCCAGCCAGGTGAATATAAATGACCCAGCAGTTGAAAACGTCTCACCCGACGAAAACTTGAATATAAGTGACCCAGCGGTTGAAAAGATCTCACCCGACGAAAACCTCCCGGCAGTTGTAAAAATCTCCTCCGGCAGAGACGTCCCAGCGATTGAAAAGGTTTCGCCCGACAAGTGAACAAACAAAAGATAAAAACAAAGTAGTAAAAACTTTAAAATAAAAATTATTTTTTAAAATGGTTAACAATATTTAAAATCAGATTTAGCCATTGTCAAAAAAAACTTAAACAACTTGCGAATATAAAAAACCTAGCATGTTTTTTTAGTACATCTGGATTGGGTGTCATTCTCTTGCTGAGTTTGTCCAAAACTATTTACTTTCAACAGTTTATTAACAGATACTACGCTACCAAATAATGTAAAAAACATAAATTACTTGGTTAAAGAGTTTTAAATTCCAATAACAGATATAGAAGTATAGTTTTGCTGATATATTTGTATGGTACTGGCACGGTTCGGGTTATGCTTAACCGACAAGTGTTAGAAAATATTCCGTGAAAGCAAAAAAAGTAGCAGTCTCTAAGAAAGAATTTCATGTGAATGTATAGAACACGGCAAATAAAAATACAGGTTACAAATAGTTTCCACTCCTTCCATAAATCTATAAAAAGAAAGGCAGTGAAAATATCAACCGAAGAAAAAAAATATCATCACATGCATGGTGTGTAAAAAGAGAGAAACTAAAGATCATACAACCCTCTTCATTTTTCGGTATATATAATCTAAAGATCAAACACAAAAGAAACAGCCAATAAATAAACAAACACTCCGGATCAAACATAGGGATGCATAATATACCTGCCTGCGACATCGTCAGTCTTTTACTCTACCTCACGTTGCCGCCCGGACTTTTCTTTTTAAGGAGGTTACCAAACTTACGAAACAATGGTTTCTTCTTTTTATGCTCTTGCGCCTCTTGCGGCTCTTGCTGCTGTGTAGGCGAGCTTCTTCCATCTTCAATGCTTTTGCTCAAAGCTGACTCATTGACCTGATCGAAGTTGTCAACACCATTCACCTTCAAGTCCAATTCTTCTGCAATGGACTTATGTTCCGGTTCTCTTTCAGGAGAAGCCTCTTTCTTTTCTATCTGACAGCTCTCCCACATCTTGAATTCATTCTCCACCGACTCGTCTTTTTCTTTATTCTCGTTTTCCTTTGGTTTTGCAACTCCATTCTCGATCTTTGCATCCTTGTGGTCCTCGATCAAGTGGTTATCAACTTCCCGTGGAAGAAAACTTTCTATTAAAGGCTCTTCGGATAGATAGGTGTTAAAGCTCATTCTAGGTTTCTCTTCTAAGCTTCTGTGTCCGTTTTCTTCAGAAAATTCTACTACTCGTGGAAGAAGGTCATAGTCCTTTTCACTGTCGGTGAGCTCGCTGATTTCTTCGTTTTGCTTACTGGCTATTGCCTTATCGAGCAATACCGACAATTCCTCGATATTTTTCAATGAAGCAGCTTCTTTTTGTCTGAGCTCTTCGTTTTCTAGAATCACACTTTGCAACTCAGTTTCTTTATCTAGCAAACTCTCTTTCAGTTTCATGCTCTCACCTTTTGCTTCAACAAGAGTTTCCTGTAAGAGAATCACTTCAGCTTCGACTTCCTTTAGACTCTCAACTAGTCTCGCTT
The DNA here is from genome assembly GCA_036936605.1 of Limnanthes douglasii subsp. nivea. Classification (NCBI taxonomy): domain Eukaryota; kingdom Viridiplantae; phylum Streptophyta; class Magnoliopsida; order Brassicales; family Limnanthaceae; genus Limnanthes; species Limnanthes douglasii. The sequence goes on from JAUPFV010000004.1 coordinate 262,075,363, forward strand.
CTTCCTCTTTTGCTGAATGGACTTTGTCACCACTTTGTTTAAGCAGATTTACTAGTCGGTTTATTTCTTTTTCCATGGAAGAGATCTCTTCTTCTGACTTTTCCACACGACTCATTAAATGATGTTCTTTCTGCTCCCAGACAGACCTAGAATCTCTAAAGTCCTCTTTAGATTTTTCGATCGAATCTTCAAGAAGATCAATTGTGTCTTTTGCCTCGTCTAGCATATGTTCATATTTTTCATTTGTTGCTTTCATGACCAATTTTAAATCTTCGATCTGTGTTTCGTACAGTTCATACTCAGTTTGACCAGATAAGAGCCTCTCTTTTGCCTCCCTTGCTTCTGCAGACACTTCATGTAAGGCTGAAGCTAAGCTTTCCATTGCTTTCTTACTCTTCTCCTCCTCCTCCTTTGAAGATTCCAACTCATTTATGAGTCCGTTTTTCTCCTCTAGGAGACTTTGAATGCTGGAAGCTGCAAGTTTTTCATTGTTCAAAGCCTGCATTTTCTCTTCCTTTGCAGTTTCAAGCTCTATCTGCAATAATTCAACCACTTTTCCCATCTTTGACATCTCTTCTTTTGCGATATGGACGTTTCTTTCAGCCTTCTCGAGATCTTCTCTTTGTCTTCCTGTTGTCATTTGCAACAAGCCTACCTTTTCTTTAAGAGCAGATATTTCAGATTCGGCATTGTGCACTAAATCATTGCTTTCCTCTAATTGCTTCATGACAGATTCCAAAGATTCTGAAGCAGATCTCTCTAACTTGTTTCTAGTATTGACCTGCATCTCCGTTTCTTCCACTCTTTTTTTCCATTCTGCGGCCAAGTTATGCGCATAGGACTCAGCCATCTTTGCAGCCTCTAAATCAACATTCAGTTGTTCAATGGAAGCCTCTCTTTCTAACAATTTTTCCTCCAAATTTCTCGATTTACCAAGTTCCTGTTTTAAATAATCTATCTCTAACTTAAGTTTTGAAACAGTCTCGTTGCTTTTGATGTCTTCAATTTCATGCTTCGAATTGAGCAAGGCCTTCAACTGAGACAATTCAGACGAGAGAATTCCCACTTTCCCGGCATGAATCTCGGAAGTGTTAGTTGCGTCATCTGCTATGGTCAATGCCTTGTTCTTCGCATCTGTAGTAATCTCAAGTTCTTGATTCACCTTCTCGAGCTCCTCCTTGATAGACCGAAGTTCAGCCAAATCCAACTCCTGTTGCTTTCTTATTGTTTTAAGCTCATTCTCCAGTTCTTTTTCCTTCTTATGAGCAGCCTCAATTTCTGCCTGCTCCAACTCAATCGCACGGAACTTTTCAACCTCGGAATTCTCCTCAGCTCGTTTTTGAGCCACCAAAGCCTCTCGAAGCTTCTCATTTGTCTCTTCGACCGCTTTTTGTGCTTCTTTCAGTTCATCTTGCACTTTTCCCTTGTCTTTCTCAAGCGATGCTATCTGATCATTCGCTTTCTTTAGATCTTCCTGTACTTGACTCAGCTGAGTCTGTAATTCCAATCCCTTCGCTAGCCGACTTTGTGGTTTCTGAAGAAATTACAGACAAATCTAGTTATAAAGGTAAACCATATTCAAATACATATTTTTAGGCAATCCATTAAAAACCCTCACTTTATTCAAAAACCAGATTCAAACCGACACCTTCCACAAAACAATACGTGTATGTATATCAATTAAAAAACTTTCTACCACTATTTCTCCATTTGAACAAATAAGGACCAACATTTTCCAGAATTTCGAAACTTAAGCTTCAATCAAACAACACAAGAACAACCACGAGCCAGTAGTACTTACTTCAGGTGGAGTAGGAACCTTCGGAGATCGACGATCAGTAGTAGGCTTCGAATTAGCCGAAAGCGGGGAAGAAGAGTGATCAGTCGAAAGCAGCTTCGAGTTACTCGAACGAGGAGACGAACGCTCAACGGCTGAACTTCGAGGATTCGTTATAGGAGAAGGTGAATTGGGTTCAGATTTAGCCACACCACCTCTACTTAGCTTACTAATCCGAGGAGCTACAGATGTTACTTTCTTAGGAGTATTCGTAGTACTTTCAGTCAGACTAGATCTGTTTTCCAAGTACAACAACAACAACACCAACACCAACAAAAAAATAAATATATTAAAACCCAATTCTAAAAATAGAAACTTTACAAATGATTCAGCAAGATAAACCCTATTCTAAAGAAACCCTAATTCGAAAACCATGAAATCTATCAACAAACTAAAGATATTAATTACAACAACAATAAAAAAAAAACTGATTAGCGAAGTAAAATAAACTAGATCTAAGGCATTGATTACGTATTAAAGCATCAATTAACAAAATTAGAAACAAGGGCAGATCTGGTAAATAACCGAAACGAACTTACTTAGTTTTGGAAGCCATTGAAGCGGTTGAGCGAGCTTTACACAGTGAAGGAAACGGGTATATGAAGTAGAGGGTTGGATTAAAGAGAAGCCATGGCGTGAAGAGAAAGGTAAGAAGACGTAGTTGGTGATTCGTATACGAAGAGAAAGGAAGGGTACATTGATACGGTGGCGTGGCGTCACAGTTGTTGAGAAATGAAAGAGGGGAATGATTGGTAAATGGCAATGGAGAAGTTTCTTCTGTCTTACAGAGTGGCTACACTCGAAACCTTTCAATACAGACCAAGTCTCTCTCTTACTTTCTTCTTTTCTTTTCTCTCTTTTTCAAAACTAATTATTAGTTTATCCATTTAAGAGGTGTTTAAGAGCTGGGTTTATCATTATAATTTAATTTTCAGATTCGGATTACTAGTAGTAGTGGCTACCGAATATTATATTGATAACCGAACCATAAAGTTATGATAACATGTTATAAGGCCACCATCTTTTAACTAAATAGTATAAAATTGTATTAGGAATAAACATTTGTATAATCTATTGAAATCATTAGAAAAAATTAAAAATTAGTAACAAATTTTCTATTACATAAAATATAAAACGAAAAAAAATGAATAAAAACTTATATAACTATTACCGACTACGATAGTTTGTTTGTTTTGGTAGTTTATTTGAGGTCAATGTAGATTAAAAATAACATGAATATTTTTGTGAAATTCAAAAATCGTGATTTGAGTATGTTGAAGCAGTAAAGTGATATTTAAGGGTACAAATTGTCAAGACATTAAAAGATCTTAGATATCAAATCATTCGAGATTTAATGTGTAAAGATATCTAATGGAATTTAAAAGATAGAGCTTTACCGACGTTATTGTATAAAAAATTGTTAGATTGAAGCGCATGAACATTTATTGATGAAGCTTGGGTGTATAAACTTAGTTGCTAAAGCTTTTGAAAATGCTTTTATGTCACTTGATGAGGTCGGGCTTCCTATTATGAGAAGAATTTGAATTAATTAGGCATCTCAACCTTGATTTAGTTATCGTTGATGTCAGTATGTTTGGAGGGTGATGTATTATTTCACTTATTTGTGTCATATAAGTAGTAAATGAAAAGTATGAAATTAGGGCGTGTGAGCTGCTAGAGTGAGAAAAATAGAATAATTTGAGTTTTTTGGATTTTAGGTTAAGAAAAGTTAGGAAATAAACACCAAGAAGAATACTCAATATTCATAGTTTCTTATGTAAACTTTAAATTTTTTGAAACATACGAATAATAATTGTGTTTGAGTGTTTGAAAGTTCCACTATAATGTTCTTCTAAATAAAATCAATGTGTTTTGTTCGTCAATGTGCGATTTTTTCACAATCTGAATCACGTTAAATGTTGTATTGTGTCTTTGATTTTATTATATTATGGTAACTTTGTGTTTGGAATGCTCATATAATGAAGATATACTCATAGAGAATTAAAATCACATATGGGTTGAGTCTCGACCAACTGTCGAAAGTCACGCCCACTTAGCTTGAAATCTCGGTTACAACTGAAGCATTTAATATTGTGATTTTTATTGTGTACATACTAAATATTTTATTAATTCATTCGTATATTTCACCCAACAATTGGTACAGTGAGCATACAAAATCTGTAATAAGATTTTTTTGTGATAAACACAAGAAGAAGAATGCAAAATTACTTCAGATTTTGAGTGTAAAGATCTATATCTCACCACAAAATCATAAAAAAAGTCACAAAAGTGAATTATATGAAGTTTAATCTTAATAACTTCACTAGAGATTTGACCCTTAGAGAATTAACACCAGAAATTTTCTAATATATAAAGGATTGTTTTCAGCCATTTATGAGAGAGTTACAGAGCACGTTGATGCCAAAGTGTTGTATGAGGCCCATAATTCATTGATCTTGAGCTTGTGAGATGAGAGACCTTGAGAGGTGTGTGAAGTGTCTACGATGTTAGGCATATAGAATAGCATGTATGTCATTTACATTAAGAAGTCCTTAGCTAACATAATATACTTAAAGAAACATTTGTATACGTTTACAATGGATGCTAACAATGAGATCTTAAAATAATTGGATGATTTTAATAGGATTATTTATTATTTGAATGCAATTGGAGTCAAAGTAGAATACGAGGATCAAATCATAATAATTTTGAATTTTCTCTGGAAACTATATGAGCATTTTCTTGACATCATATTATATGGAAAATATTTATTTATGATGGCTAAAGTTAAGAGTTTTTTGAACTAAATAAATCTTCAAAATAATATCGGCTTGAAGAGTGACTTATAAGGTCTCAGACTAAGTGTGAGGGAAAGGTATACACCAAGAGATTCAATTAATAGGAAATGAAACTCTCAATCTAAATTTTGAATATTTTGTGAGTGGTTCTAAGGTGAAGTATTGGTGATGAAAGATGAAACGCCATATCAGAAATAACTATCCATATATGATGGATAATATAAAGCAAAAAGTTGAATATGCTTCAATGGTCTTGAATGATTATAAATAAATTGTTGTTCTGATAGATTCTACTTACAGTTACAATGAAAAATGGGTTTTGGACTCAAAATCTTCATTCCACACGATGTCCAACAAACATTTGTTTGAAAACCTGATATTATTTATGGTGGCAATATCATACTAAGGCATGATGAACCATGTGTTGTGAAGAGAATGGAGAATTTTTGACTTAATTTATTTACAAAAATTGAGAGAGTGATAACAAATATGAGATGTATGTCTGAAGTAAACAAAAGTTTCTTTCGGTCGGAATGCTAGAGAATGAAAGCTTTACTTATAAGGATGGAGATGGTAAACTTAGAATTCACAAGGCTCACTAGTTGTTATAATTAGTTTTTGAATGGCCTGTGTATTTAGTGAAGATTAATCAAGTTGTCGTATATGAGGTGAGGTGAGGATATATGAGTAAGTGGGGCCTTGATGAACTTATCAAATAATGTTTTTTGGATAGTAATAAGATCATAAGTTAATCTTGTGAGAGATTTGTGTGATGGGTAAAAGAAAAAGGGTTAAACACATGTCTAACGATCATACAACCAGTGATGTGCTTAAATATGTTCATTAATACCTGGTTCCATATAATTTATGTCTCTAATTGATAAATATTCCAGGAAAATGAGTTATATTGTTAAAGACCAATAGTGAAGAATTTGATGGTATGGAATCATATTAGAAAGATTTTGAGAATTATGTTATAAATGGTTTAGAATATATGAATGATCCATTCATTATATATTGTTATAAACTTGTCCATTCTATACACAAAACCTTAAAATGAACTCCTAACATAATAGGCTTGTTGAGAGGATGAACTGAACCTTACTGGAAATCGTATGGTGTATACTTTTGATAGCTAGAATAGGTCGAAGGTTTTAAGGAGAATTTGTAAAGATAACTACATATATCATCAATAGAAGTTCATTTACAATGTTGTAGTTTAAGTGTGAATAATAGATATGGACTTGAAGATTAATATTATGGAATATTTGAGAGTGTCCAGATCTGTTTCTTACGCATATATGAAGCAAACCAAACTTTAGGCGAAAGCACTAAAGTGTTTGTTCATCAACTATAAAAAAAATAATAAAAAGGTAGAGTTTATGGTGTGTGGAATTTCTCAATTATAAATATTTTATTAGTCGAGATGGGTATTCAATGAAGATATTATAATATTAATGAATAAGGTGAAGATAAAATTTAGTATTTCCAAACAGACATATGAAGTTGATGATGAGTTTGAACTAGAGATCGAAGTCGAGGATGGTTTTGTCGAAGATGATTTCAAACATAGTATAAGTTTGAATCATACAAAAGAATTATATCCATTAAATGAGTTTTAAAAATGGCCGAGAGTTTGATGTTCAATAACTTTAAAATGTGGGATTGATGAGCAACATGATGATCTTAACAAATAGCAATTGGTGAGAGATAGAGCACGAAGACCTAGAAAGCCTACACAGAGGTATGAGTTTGCTAACATTATAACATATGCCTTATTGATTTAAATACAATGATATGTTTTTAAACTTGAGGGTTATTAGGACGCTATAAAAAACAGTGACAAGCCAATATGATTGAAGTTCATAAGGGAAAATTTGAGTTCTCTGAAAAAGAATAACACTTGGATTCTTGTTAAACAATCGAATGATTAGAATAATATTGGTTGTAAATGAATATTAAAGATTAAACAAGTTATTCTCGAATTTATGTTATTCGTATATAAAACTATGTTGGTAGCTAAAGGATTCACGAAACAACAGTCCTCGGATGTGATACAAACCTTAATAAAGGTTTTGTTATCAGTTACTTTTAGATGTTATTTTGAGTTAAATCAAATGGATGTCATTATTTCCTTCATACATAATGATCTGAAGAAGACTATATACATTAGTCAGACTCCAGGTTTTGAAAAATAGAATGAACGAGAGGTGTATTTATTAAAAATACCCTTATATGGACCGAAACAGCCGCCAAGATAGTGGAATAAAATATTTGATTCTTTTATGAGGTACATCAAGTATGTAAGGATTTTTTAAGATAACTATGTTTGTTGTAATATGAAAATGCATACAGAAAGATATATTATATTATTGTTGTATGTAGATTATATACTGATGACTGGAAGTGACATAAAAAATATTAAAACAATTGATGAGTTCGGATATTAGAGACGCAGCCTACCAGCTAATCCGGACAGGGGTAATTCGGACAATATCACTCCACTATAAAATCCGAACAGGATAAATGCGAACACCTTTTGACTAAGTTATTTGATAATCTACTTAAAAACTAATGGGTCCTTAAAATCGACCCAGTAAGCCCATGGGTTATTAATTAAAAGTATAAATACCCCAATCACTCTCATTAATGAGGGTGATCAACATTTAATACAAGCATGTTGCTCAATTATCTTACTAATCCTCACACAAAACACAAAATACCCCAAACTTACAAAACACTTTACCAAACTACCCCGAGCCCAAAATAAACCAAACCAAATTGGCAACCAAATTGGTAAAGAAATGTGATCCATGTCAAAGGTATGGCAATGAAATTCATGTGTCAGCGGTACCTATGGACCCAATTTTTGAGCCAATACATTTTGCTAGATTGGGAATGGATTTAGTAGGACCTCTACCTATGGCATCCAGGGGGTGCATTTATTATAGTCACTATTGATTACTTCTCAAAATGGATAGAGATAGCTCCCTTGGCAAGGACCACATCGAAGGCTGTCATTAAGTTTATCTTATCCAATATATACTGCCGATTTGGGGTCCCCCAAAATATTATTACAGACAATGGACCACAGTTTGATAATAAAGATATAGAGAATTTTTGTGCTTCGAGAGGTATTCAATATTGTTTTTCTTCTCATTTTCATCCACAAGCAAACGGTCAGGTTGAAGTTTGTAACAATACCATTTTTTCAAGATTAAAGAATAATTTAGAAGGTGTTAGGAAAGTGGCCAAGCTATTTACAATAAGTGTTGTGGGCTACCGAACTACTCATCGGGCTGCTACACAAGAGTCTCCTTTTGCCTTGGTGTATGGGATGAATGCAATTACCCCTGTAGAAGCTACCTTACCATCGTATATAGTCCACAACTATTCCGAACAAGCTAATGAGATAGCAACTAGGAATCAGTTGGACTTAATAGAAGAAAGAAGGGTTAAAGCACACTTAAGAACAACTCACTATCAAAGTTTGATGATGAATATATTTGCCTCCAAGGTCAAGAGAAGAGATTCTCAACCAAAGGATAAGGTGTTAAGAAACGTTTTCCTACATACCAATGAGAAGCAGTTCGGTAAGTTGGCTCCAAACTGGGAAGGTCCCTATGAGGTCTATGAAAAGCTCAAACTTGGGACATATAGACTTCAAGACAAATAAGGGAGAGTTTTGAAGCACCCATGGAATATTTAACATCTCAAGTTATATTTAGAGTAAAGTTTTTGTGTAAATATTTACTTGTTAAATACCAATGTAAATATTAAGGGGCATACTCTTTCCTACCCTAGTTGCACGGGGAGGTTTTAGTGAGGTGTCCGGTCTTTTATTCAATAATATATAATGTTTTTTAAAACAAATCGGAGTGATTTTACTACAATTCAATTCAAGTATAAATCACTTGTTCAATACCTTGGGTCTTTGGTAGATCGGATAAATTTGATGATTGGTGATGACTATTAAATACATGTCATCCGATATATTAAACACACTCACTTTAATACTTCTGAAATGCTAGGGGCTACTTAAACATTAGCCATAAAAAAATTTAAGAAAATATATTAAACAAAAAGAAAGTTTGATAAATTAAACATGTTCAAACTTAAACCGAACAATAATACAAAACATGCCTTCGCCATCCAAGGACTTTGGATGTTCAACAGAATTATTCGGACTTCAACCGAATAATAATACAAAATGTACCTTGGCCATCCAAAGACATTGATTGTTCACAAAGACAAAAAAAATAATACATGGTAAAACCTTAGGTCTTGTTCCTTTCGGACGTTCCTTCACCACCGTCATCACCGTTTTGTAGGGATTTTGAGTTCAGCACTTGAACTCTCACATGTTCCATCTTTATCATCGGTTGTTGAATCTATTCCACTGGAGTAGTTGTGGTTGTCACCATCTGCTACAGTATGAAATGGGATATCCTCGTACTCCACGTACTTCCATAAGGGACCAAGAGTCCTCTTAGGAAAAGTCTTATGGAACAACAACAACATGTCAGACTTGATCTCATCATCTATTTTTTCCAAGGAGTCTATTATTCCATTGGCATACTCCTCAATACCTGCCTTGATAGCCTGCTCTTGCTGATTCTCCAAGACCTCATTTTCCTTGGTTATCTCCAAAATGGTGGTCTCTAACTTAGTCTTCTCGTCGGTCATGGTTTGAATGGTGTCATCCTTAGTCTTCAACTCCTTCTTCAACGTTGTGAGGTTCTGTGAAGAAGAAGTTTCTAAGTCAGAGTACTTAGCTTGGAGATCATTTTTGGCTATTTCTGATGTGGCTAGCATAGTTGCCAAATCCTACTTCTCCATATTCAATACCTCATTTTCCTTCTTCAGTTCCTCTATACTTTGTTGAGCGCTTAGGAGAATGCTTGACAGAGATTGTTTATCAACAGTAAGGGAGTTGATAAAGTTGCTATGACTTTTCACCTGTTTTTCCAAATCAAGTACTGGCCGGATATAACCGAGGAGGGCGTGACTTAAAACATCTTGCTCTTCGGATACGGAGAATAATTTTCCATTATAGGTCACTATGTTGGAGGAACTGGAAGGGCGATAAGGACCTGTAAAATCATTTTTTTCAAAATCGTTAAAGTACAAACCAATATCTTGAAGGGCACTGATGTCTAATTCATCGTTCCCTCCACCAGCAATCTCTCCAGATTGAAGATCTGTTGGGATCTCTTCTTGCAAAGTAGGGTTAGCAGGGGCTGGTGGTGGTTGGAATTCTAAAGGACGAAAAATTGATTTTTCCCCCAGGGTGACCTTCTTCTTCTTAACAGATTTCTCATCACTGCTTGCCCTGCGCTTTCTGTCCTTTTTAGGAGGCTTTGCTGGGTTCTTTGACCCTTCGGCTTCCCTCATGGTTTCAACCTCTACTGCTTTGAGCAGAGCTGCATCAATACCCCCCTGATTCCCCGGACCAGTCACTTCTGCAGCTGTTTGAGCCAGCTCTGTTGCAGCTTTCATTTTTTTGTTCTTCATTTGCTGGAAGCTTTAGCCCTGGAAGGTAAGAACAATTTGGAATTTTTGGCTTCTGTTATTTTGAGAAGGAGGAGGGGTGGTTAGCTATTCCCATGAAAGATCTCTCCGACCTGTGGTACTCCACATGTGAGACCTCACAAAATTTCCCGATGTAAAGTAATTGTGGAAGACATTCCTCCCAACGATCTGAAGCCCATGCATTAAGCTTTGCACATGTTTTTTGCTCTTACTCCAAGTGGCCAGTGAACTCCTTCGGTAAAACTAGAGATAAGTAACAAACTAGTCAGAATAAGGAAGCTTATATTTTAAGAAAAGAAATTTGTAGGACAAGGAGAAGAAAGAAAGTTACATGTGCTTTTCCACCTACTTGTCAGCAGGCTAGGGTTGGTATTGGCTTTAATCTTCCTTCCATTTTCCCATGTTCCACTAATGAATAGGAACTGTGTCCTCCAAGTTTTTCTCAGCCTCTAACAATTCATCCACAACTTTAAAGTCTTTTACCATGTTGTGGTGGTAGAATGGAATCTGATGGTTCTTGCACAAGCTTGCTACAGCAACAAAATGCTTCATCGGAAGAGGGGTCTTTGACAACCTGGATGCCATGATACAGGCAAGGAGTGTGTACCAGCATTGGGACTTAACTGGTTGGGACATAGCTTGACTAAGTGGAAGTACTTAATAATTTCTAGGTCTAGAGGGAACCAGAGTTCCCAGTTTAGAACTTCAGTGTACACTACCACCTCATTCAGTTTTCAATCCATAGGGGTCTCTAGAGTGATAGGTATCTTTACATTTACAGACTCTGGAATCCTCCATTTGGTTCGGATGCGGCCCAACTCAGCAGTATGGGTGTAAATGTAGTTGATGTTTTGCAAGGCCAACAAGTATTTGACGTTGACATGTTTGAAACAAGGGTCTACCTTACCCTCTAAGCACTCCGGAAGTGAGTCTGGATGGGCCATACAGACTTTTTATCTTACTCTTACCTTTCTTATCAGAAGTAGCATATCCCGTTTGACCTAATGCCTCGGTCTCGAAGGGGGCCTCCTCGATGTTGTCTTCCATAATCTCTTCCATCATTGTGGAAGGTTTTTAAGTTGCGTTCGAAGAAGGTAGTTCAGTTTCTTGTGTTGAAAGTTGTTCGGGTGGTTGAGCACTTGTTGCCTCTGATGGCCCAGTGTCCGGTAGAGTTTGTGATCCGTAGGGCTTGGCCTGCGGAGCTGCTTTAGCTACCTCCGATCCAGAGGGTTTTGACAGTGATGATGTGGACTGGGTTTTGGTTTGGCGAGTCGTCCGGCGATGAGTTATCTTCTCCGGAGACTAGTCTATGTCAGAGCCCATAACTATAAATGGAGAGGGTTTTCTGATACTTGAAACGACTTTTTCCTTAGACACGGGAGGTTGAGACTCTTGAACAGAGGAACCAGAAAGAAGGGGTAAAAGGTTTGGTTTGAATGAAAATTGTTTGGGCCTACGGTTTTTGGAAGAGGATGACCCTTGATCGACGTCCTGAGTTGGATGACTGGTTTTCTCACCTAGAGAAACTAGGAGGCCGGCAACGATGCGATTCTCTCTTTCTACCTTCCTAGCTCTCTCTAACTCTGACAAATTTAACAAACCACCTTTAACTAAAGCGTTTCTGGCTACGAACATAAAATCTCTTAAGAGCAACTTGAAGGTAAAGATTAATTTATCTCTAGGAAAGCTTTGAGTGTAGAAGACAATGAAATAGTAAAAAGGTATATATATAACAGTAAAAAACGACAGTTACCAATGAGAAGTTGAAAGTTTTTTTTGCAATGATTAAGGGCTACGCAAACGTGTGAAAAATCAAAGCCTCTGTAACTTATAGACTTAGTGGGTGCGCGGTTTAGGAAAAATAATGGCTGGTAGGTCGAACCAAATACTGACATGTGTCCCACGATCAAAGAAGAAACTTTTAGAATTATGGGAAGAAAAACCAGTCATGACAAAATTCGAACTGGGTTGGTATTGTAAATAAACTTCCTACATCGAACAACATAAGCAAATCAGATGAAATTGATGGTGACTTTGACTTGGTAAAAAATTTAACCCTTCCAAAGATATTTTGCAAGGCTTAGAAAAATGGACTACTGATGAGTTCGGATATTACAAACACAGCCTACCAGCTAATCCGGACAGGGGTAATTCTGACAATATCACTCCACTATAAAATCCAAACAGGACAAATGTGAACACCTTTTGACTAAGCTATTTGCTAATCTACTTAAAAACTAATGGGTCCTTAAATTCGACCTGGTTTCTCAATTTGACCCGGTAAGCCCATGGGTTATTAATTAAAAGTATAAATACCCCAACTACTCTCATTAATGAAGGTGATCAACATTTAATACAAGCAGGCTGCTCAATTATCTCACTACTCCTCACACTAAACATAAAATACCCCAAACTTACAAAAACACTTTACCACACTACCCCCAGCCCAAAATAAACCAAACAAACAATAACGACTTAGTTGAATGTAGAGTTTTAATTAAAGAACATGGGAGTGACTACGAATATTATTGTTATATATCTCAAAATGAACAAATTTATGGGTATTTGTTCTTATCTTAATAATAATTTATACATAAGGTTCTCAAGAAGTTCGATATGTCTGAAGCACAAGAGGTTAAAACTCTCATTTGTACCAATTTCAAACTAAGTATCGCTCAAGCACCATTAAAGCACCAACCAAAGTAAAAGATAAGAAGTTCGTGTAAAAGATATTTTGTGTCAACGTCATTGGAAGCATCATGTATGTAATGATATGCACGAGACCTAATATAGTATACTCAATTAATATTAAGTAGATTTTTGTCAAATTTGGGGAAGCCTAACAAGAAAGTCATCAAGTCGCTCATGAGATACTTTGAGTTTTTTTACTTAATTTGTATTGTATTATAATCATAAGTACAAGGTTGATAAGATATTGATAGGGTATGTTGACTCTGCTAATGAAAAAAATCCATATAGCTAAAATGGTTGTTAAGTAAGATCACTGGTACAAAAAAAGAAGTGGTTATGTTTGATGATAATATTATTAGTCTTTATATGCTAGAAAATTTGAAGTTATATAAACAAACTAAGCGCGTAGATACCAAGCTTCACTTAACCCAAAATATGGTAGATATTGCAAGTTTTTAAAATAATTTAGATACTCTGAACAAGGTATTAATAGTTTTAAAGTTCACAAATTGCATGAGACTTTTGCAAGTCTGGTAATTACGTAGGGTGGAATTCTGAAGAAAAAAACAGTTGGAACATCGGGTAATGGATAATGAAGTTACTATAAGCCTAAGTGTATAATTGTTAGATGTATGTTAAAAGTAATAAGAGCATTTAGGCCAATACTTAAGGGCGGAGGCTTGAGTGCGCACAAACTTAAATGTACGAATTACCGACATTTAAATGATGTTAGACATGAGCTTCGTCAAAACTTAGGCATTGGAAACGTCTGTTGAAAGTTTGGGAATGTAGTTTTTCCAAGGTTATTGTACAATAATATGTTGGACCGGAGTAAATAAATATTATATGTTAGACATTGGGTGCATAAACATATTTCTAAAGCCTCAGAGAATATTTATATGTCTGTGGATGAGACTAGGCTTCCTATTATAAGAAGAATCTGAATTGATGAGATATAACCAATCATTGATTTAGTTATTGTTGATTTGATCATTCTTAGATAATTGTTAAGGTGCAATCATTGTCAAATGTTAGAGCACTACCTATCAGAGTGTGCAAACCAGTACAGTTGTTCGGGAAGCTACGTTATTACCTTGTTACAACAAGTTGTCAATTGTTATTGTGAGCTTGAGGTGTCATCTCACTCATTTTTTATTTTTTATATAGTGAATGAGAAGTATAAATTTATGGTCAATGAGTTTTTAGAATGAGATCAAGAGCAAATATATAGTTTTATGTAGTTTAATGATAAAATCAAGTTATAAAATAACCACTAAGAAGAGCACTGAATGGTCATGATGTTTTATTTGTAAACTTAAGAAGTTTTGGGACAAAAGAAAAATTATTGTGTAAAATTTTATTGTAATATTTTCTTAAATAAAACCAACGGATGTAGGATTTCTTCACATTGTGAACCACGTTAAATATTTTCTTGTATATTTGATTTTATTTATGTTATTCTTAGTAACCTTACGTTCAGAAAGTTCATATTGCGAAAGCTCCATTTCATTTTTATCACACTTGCAAAACGTTAAAACTGCATATTGGTTAAATCTCGATAAACTGTCGAAAGTTGTGGCCACTTAACCTGAAGTCTCCTTCATAACCGAATGATTTGATATTGAAATTTATACTGACTCACGTTAGAAAGAATTTGTTGTGTTTTTGTCTTTCTCCGACAAGTTGTGTCTAGTTATTAAATATTTTAGGATGTTTTAAGAGATAGTGTTTTGAATTAATTAAGATGAACGTTATTGATGTAACCCTCGTTAAAATGACCAATTAGTACATTAAATACGACATACATATACAAAAAAAATATCAAATATTGTGTAATTAATCATCTTTTATATATTTTCTCCAATGTTTTAAACTCTATTATTTTCACTAAACTGGATTTAAAAGTAAATGATTAATTAGCAATAACTAAAATAATTGATTATAAATATAATTTTTGTTACGTTTGAAAAATTATATTATTTTAGTTTATTAGTAAAATCGTTAATGTTGTTTATTAAGAAATCAAATGTTCATTTTATATTTAACAAAAAAAATTAAAATAATTTTTGAGCTTATATCTTTTTTAAAGTTATTATAAATGGTTACTAATTTAAAATTTCATACATTTATTTATATATATATATATAACGATATTTATTGACCATGGTTGTATTGTAATTATTTATTTAGTTTTTTCGATCAAAACAAACAAAATATCCCATCAAAACAATATAATCATTAGTAATTAATTTATATAGTTTTATAATAATCACTATTTAGTCTGGGTAACAATTGAATAATAAAAAATTTATAACTATTATATTTTTTAAATTAATATTTTTTTAAATAATAATAAAATGTATATAAAAAACTAATTAATAAACTTAAATAAAAACCAATATTTTATTTAGCAAAAAAATATAAAAAATGTATATTGAATTATTGTGTATCGTATAATATCTAACTTTTAGACTATAATACGATATTAAAAAAATTAATGATGTTAAAGGGTAGGTCCGCTATTTGTGAATAAAATAGGAACATCGAAAATACAAATTCTAAGATTTCTTACGTTAGAGTTGGAGATTTCCAAGTAGAGAATATCAAGACACATGGATCCTTGTTTTTTTTTTAATTTTGTTTGTCTATCAATAGTCGTAGGTAATCGGATTATGTAGAACAATTTAAAGATTTTTTTATTTTATTATCTCATATTTGTTTTAGGTAATTATTTTATCTCGAACTATTCACAATTCAAAATTTATGTACATTTTTTAATAATAAATGTAATAAATTAAATAAATAGATTCGTTAAAATAAAAATATATTGAAATACATACCTACGACACACTTCCGTTAAGTGTTGCTAAGTGAGAATTAGATGACTATAGTCTTAATAACGAATAACCAATGCAAACAATAAAAGGGTATATTTGTCACATACCCAAGTGAACAATGGTAACATAGGAGAAACTGAAGTCATATATACATGAAAAAAATGAACTAGTTAACACTAGCTATACTGGTCATGCAATTTTGGTGCCATGAAATTTGTAATGGATATCTAAGAGGTTGCAATGAGATATCACAAATGCGATATAGGAAGTGTTTGTGACAAGTTTTGCATTTTCTCTTGTCATATGTTGCAATTCAACGCACATAAACCAATGCACCAAATATGACCATGATGTGATGCAAAATGGATCCAGGAACTGTCAACGTGTAGCCAAAATGGTTAGTTAGAGTTTGGAAGAGGAATCTAAGTTTTACACTTGAGAATTCCTAGATTTCACACGAAAAAAATCCAACAATAGATGGTTAATAAACTATGTAGAGTTACCTCACATTATCCATTTATTTATAGTGGTGAGCTTTCTATGAATATCAAGTCAAACAAATAAAGAGTGTGTGAGGATATTGAATTTGTTCCAAATGAAGTTGGCCCAATAAATCCAAGGGCTAAAATTATGGATGACATGATATGTGTTATTAATAGTAATAATGTTACTTCTTTGGTTGGGTAACCATCTTTTTAAGTCCTCCATGTCTAGTAGTGGAGGGATTTTATAAATAACATTACCAATTTCTTGGAGGTGGTTATGACGAGATCTACTTCTACATCACATCTGAATGAGCCAGTTCCAAGCACCATTGGATATTACGTATGTGACTTTAATGTTGTTATTCATTCTAGCATAACGAATAAACTAGAACCACAATGGTTATGTAAAGAGATAAAGAAAACCCAAAGGTCATACTAGAAAGAGGTGGATTTTTTGTTGCGTATTTCTAATTTGTATAGGTTAGCTATATTAGGTATAATGTTAAGAATATTCCTCAACCCCGAACCAGAGGAGTAACCTAAGGAGAGCTTCTAACTTTTAAATTTTTAATTTCTCGGAATTGATCCAATCACACGATATTTAAATATTTTTACCACTCAATATGGACCAAAGGTATTTAAGGGCGACCATCTGATTCCAAACTTTAAGGTCTATTACCTCAAACCCTCATTTTCACCCTCACGTAAGGGCAATGAGACTTTTGTCCATGTAACTTTGGCTCCATTTTTTTTAATTTTATAGTCATACCATATGAAACATCCAAGTTGTTTGGGATATTTACTTAAGAGCTATAAAAATAAAGATAAACATTAATGACCATAGAATTGGCCAACAAAAAGAACAGTTTTGATTAGTTGTAGCCTACCGATATATAAAAGATGCTTAGAAGTCTAAGAATTTATACAAGATGTTATTTTTCAAAAAGGGCTCAATAATCGTTGTAAGTTAATATGGTGGTAACAACTACGAGGGTTCTGCCTATGAATCTTATGATGTTAACAAAGTTTTATCGAATGGTCTCATTTACTCCAAATAGATAACTTTAAATTTTGCTCGGGTTTCAGTGGAGTCTCGAGATGGTTGTGAATTATACGAGACTTTCCTAATTTAACTCGATGACTTTAGCATCATTATGAATGAACATAATTAAGACATATACAAAGCAATTATTAATGATTTTCAGTTTATGATCTTTCCAATGTAATTTAAAGTTAGGATCCAGAGAAAATATGAGAAAATGTCACTTTGACGGAGACCTATTTTTCCTTTTGAATGAACCGAAAGTGTTACCATTGGTATATATGTTGTAAAAGTGGTTGGAATACATTGAATGATCTATGAGATCATTTTCAAAATGAAATCCATAAAAACAAGAACATCTAAGAGGATGTCCCACCGGACATCATCAAAAACTTTTATGAGGTCAATTTTAAGGACAACCCTTAAACTTTTTATTTTCGTGTGATAGCCCTTAAGTAGTTATTGAATAATAATAATAATAATAGTATTATTTGAGATGTTTCAGTCATGAAAAACGGCGGACTGAGAAGAGTCGATTAAAGAAAATATAAATTATTTTATCCTATTAGCAATGATTTTTTAGACCAGTTTATATATTATATTGCAATAT
Organism: Limnanthes douglasii subsp. nivea; assembly: GCA_036936605.1. Classification (NCBI taxonomy): domain Eukaryota; kingdom Viridiplantae; phylum Streptophyta; class Magnoliopsida; order Brassicales; family Limnanthaceae; genus Limnanthes; species Limnanthes douglasii. The sequence goes on from JAUPFV010000004.1 coordinate 262,093,195, forward strand.
GATATGGGTCTAAAATCAGATGAAGAAAATGGATTATCCGATTTAAGAACAAGTGCAATTAGGTTTTTGTTCCAATTAGGGTTCTTGCGGACGTTGGAGAAGAATTGTTGGTTCACTTGCGTAAATATTACCAATAGTTGCCCAATAGATTTTGGAACAACTAGAATTTTAGCCATATGGACTGGGGGATTTGTTACTATCTATGTTGAGTATGGAACTTTAAAGTTTTTCTTTGGTTATTGGACAAACCATTTAGTTCTTATCAAAAGGGTTGAGGTTCAGGATGATATTTTTTTCGAACCCACGGGTATCCGACCCGATGGGTTAGGGTATCCAAACTTTTATTTTTGTGTCAGACGCAGCATGGTTTTAAAAATATATTACTCACATGGTTTGGGATGAGTTACGGGTTTTAATAATTTTATGACGCGTACCCAACCCAAATCGTATCCACCAGAAATCTGTTATTCTTATATTGCTAATTAACACATAATATATTATTATTCTATAAACTCTTAATTTATATTCTAATGTGATTTAATTAGTTCCTGATTGTTTGTATTTTGTAATTATGATTTTATTTTTATAGTTTGAAAGTTTATTCTTGATAGGGCCTCAATGCTCTGCACACACTTGTGCAGCTAGAACAGTCTTGGCTATTTGGCCAGCACCAGACTAATGGTCTAAGCATCTAGCCACACATATGCGTGCGATTAGCGACCACAACAAATGGTCATGCGTATCTGTGTAGCCAGGCGCGACGAGACTTAACCAACAACCATGATTAGTTCTCGGGCCAGTACTCAAAACCCACCAACAACATTCATTCATAACTCTTATGACAACAAGATGTTAGTATTTAACATATATTATAGCCATCATCGAATCTCCTCTTCTCCAACGTTATAAATCGTATGAAAGCTGTGTCTAAAAAATACGGAAACCATGTTTGATATTCCACGAATAAAGCATCCGACAACGTACGACGCTAAAACTACAAGGACGTATTTTGCTATGATGTAGCACCTGTAATTTCAGAATAGGTTGCACCAATGGCAAGACATATACCTTGGGTTTTATCAAATCAAGGCTATTATATAAAGAACCATAGATTCATTCAGTAGATGCGGTGAAAGTTAGAGAGAGAAAATAACAATGAAAACAAATAACAATTAGAATTGTAATCTTCTTTACGAAATAAATACGAATATTATTCAGAAAGTCTATCAGGTTCATATTATGCTTGTCTTTTCGATCTTGTCTATGTTTTAAGCTAAAAAAATCAACTTGTCATGTGAGTTTTTATCTCACCATTTTGGTTTCGTTATCGAGAACATGTCGCATGCGTATGAAAAAACCTTTCAAATTTAATAACATACGATAATCTCAACCTCAATTGAAAGAAATTATTTCAAATAACTGAAATATTCTTAGCCCCGTGCATGGTATGAACTTGGTCTTCTAAAAACTTATTTGTTTACAATTCTCTCCCAGAGATCTAAACCACAAAAAATATAGTGACATAAGCACCAGAGTATCAAATACTCAAAATAATATTTTTCATACCCATACACTCCTCGCTAAAAATCCCACAAACTACACTTTTATCTATAAAAATATTGAGGCCTATTCTACATTAATTTTCTTTAGTAAAACCGAAGAATCTTTTCTTAAATAAATATTGAGAAAGAATTGTTTCAAACTTGGTGACAGGAAAACCAAATTATTTTACATCAGTATCAGAACTCGTATCTTACGTAACAAAATTGTCGCTATTTCAAACAATCGAAGTGAACTGACTATCACTCTTTATGGTGTAGCCAATGTACTGGTTAAAAAATTCATTGATCTTTTTGGTTCTAGGTCCTCTCATGGTTACTCGGGCCTAAACATAGTTTTGGCCCTTGTTACCTCTAGGTTCAACTAGTTGGATAAGTTGTCTATGATTTGTACATTAACATGTGATGAAATTATAAAGACTTTATTTAGTATCGATAACCATAAATCCTAGGCTCATGATTGATGAGTTCAGAGTTTTCAGTCATTATGCCATAATTAAATTCGAAGGGTAATTCAGACTAAATTTCTACACAAAATATCCAAACATGACAAATGTACTAACTTTTGACTAAGTTAGTTGCTAATCAACTTAAAACCAAATGACTAACGGGTCCTTAAACTCGAACCGGTTTCACAACCCGACCCAATAAGCCCATGGGTCAGTAATTAAAGTATAAATACCCCCAACCACTTTCATAATGAGTATGATCATAATTTAATACTAGGAGGCAACTTAATTATCTCTCTACTTTACACACTAAACACAAAACACCACCAAAATTATCAAACCACTTTACTAGATTGGTCTTAGCCACAAATAAACCACACCAAATTGGTGACCACAGTGGGAGGCGACAATGCCTGAATTTTACATTTAAAAACAAGTGAAGTAGTTCGGATGGATTCGAATGGGATAAATACTCGACCCCTGTAGGTGGAAGGTGCAAAAGAAAATAAAGAGTACACCATCGAGGAACGAGACCAACTGAGGGCTAAAATAGAGGCATTAAATGCCATAAAACAACCAGAAAAATGTATCAAGGAGAAATCTAGAGCGTAATTACTTCATCACACTGACAATCCTAAGGAAAATGAGCAATGTTTGAAGACTCACCTCAGCTCAAAGAAAACACACCGGTCAAAACCTAGTGAGAGTTCTAGATCTGAGTCCTCAAATGAGGCAGAACTTGAAGAATCACTTTCTTCAAGCAGTGATGAACGAAGATCTAAAAAAAATGAGGTTAACTAAAAATCATTTGAGGAAGAGGGACAGACATGGCAGTCTCAAGAAGCACCATGGTAAATGATTATCCCACAAGCATGTTGACCAATTATTGATTGATCTCTTTGCTTTTCAGTCTGAACCAGGTATTTTTGTAACTCCTAATGAAGATACTGTTTTCAGTCGCAATAAGAACTGGAGGCAATCGTCTTTGTCTGCAAAAGTACTCTTCGGACATCTTCCTAAAAGGTTTAATAGCTCCAAGATGGAAAATTTCGATGGGAGTCGAGATCCGGAGAACCATCTGGAACAATTCAAAAAATTTATGATGAACTGTGATGACGATAATAAGCTTTTGTACAAATATTTCTCCCAAAATTTTACGTGGAATTCTCTTAAATGGTATAATAGTTCACCCTAGGGATATATTAGAAACTTTGATATATTTTGGGTTGCCTTCCGGAGGCAATTTGTTGGAAGTAAGGAACTGAAGGGTAATGGTGACACTATTATTCATTGCGCACAAGAACTAAATGAGTCCTTGAAAGATTACATAAGTCATTTTGTGAATACAAAGAATGAGTTATGAGATTGCTTTGAGCAGGTGGCAATTTGTTCCCTTAGGCAAGGATTGAATCTTGGGAATTTAGATGATTATGTGACTCGGAAGAAGGCTATGACTTGGAGTGATTTATTGAACCAAGTGGGAAAACAGATCAATGTAAAAGAAACAAAGAAAACAAGGGTGCACCGCCAGGTGAGGTCTACCACTACAACAACTCCTCTAGCCACTAACCAATCCGGTTACATGGCAAAAGAGACCGGATAAGGGTCTAACCGGTCTAAGAAAAGTCAATCCAACCAAACCTAAAGCCAACAAACCTAAAGTAAGAGGGGTCTCTGAGTCCAACCTAAATGGTTCAATGAATTAAGGGAAAATGTATACATACTCTATGATAAAACCAAGAATGAAATACACTTTCAAAAGCCGGCAGCATTGCAGTCCCATAGTGAGAACCTGAACACTTATGTTTGCCAATATCACAATGATATAGGCCATGATACTCAAAATTACATAGCATTGAAGCAAGAGGTCCAAAATCTTATTGAGAGAGGCAAGTTAGGAGCCTATGTTAAAAGGCAAAGTGGAAACAAACCGGATAATGCGCAAAATAATGCTCCTCGGACGGGTCCTTCAAACAATCGTGAAACGTCTGCTCAAGAGGGTGTGATGGTGATCCTTGAAATATTTGATATAGACTCTAAATATCTAGATCCGGATCAAGATCAAAATAAGGTAGGGTGATAACAGAGAAAACTAAGAACGTTTCCGAACTTATCAGCTTCTTCGAATCATTAACAATTTTTGGAGGAGATACTGTAACTGTACCTACCACTTCATCAAGGAAGAGACATGTTCATAATTTGGCTACCCGGTTAGAAGGTGGGATATCTTCCCATCAATGCTAGTCCTCTTTCCCAATAAAAAATGTCTTTGATAAAGATGACTTGAGGGACATTACAGGACCTCACGAGGACGCAATGGTTATAAGATCTTTTATAGGGGAAATGATATACGCCAAATTCTGATTGATACGGGCAGTTCAGCAAACATTATATTTCTAAGCTCCTAAAAGCGAATGAGAAATCCAGCAGTTATTCAACGTTCGAACAGAACCATTGTAGGCTTCACGGGGAGCTATGCAGATGTAATTGGGGAATTCGAAGAGGAAGTGTTGTTGGGCAAGGGGTCCTTTAAAAAATGGTACGAGTGATATTTTTTGTGGTGGATTGCCCCACATCATACAATCGGATTTTGGGGAGGTCTTGGCTTTCTAGAATGCATGTTGTGGACTCTGCAGTTCATCAGTGCTTAAAATATGCGGTTCAGGGACAAGTAGGTATTGTCCGGAGTAGTAAAAAATTAGCTAAATAGTGATATGCAACAGCTCTTGCTCCTAAAACGTTAGGGGCAATCCGGATTAATAAGGATTACCAACTACTAGAGCCTTCTACTGAAGAAAGTGAGATTGATAATCCTAGACAGGCTCCCAATGTTATAATACCTATTGAAGAAGTTGAAACTCACTCCCTCGTGGAAGGCAAGAATGTTAAGATTGGTTCCAAATTGGCGCCAGAGTTGAAGCGTAAGATTTTGTCTTTTTTTACGGATAATCAACATGTGTTTGCATGGTGCAACAGTGATGTAACCGGAGTACCAGCAGATGTTATTTCACATAAGTTGTCTATCCGGGGTGATGTTGCACCCATTGTACAAAAGAGAAGAGCTTTTTTGAAGGAACAATCGTATGTACTTGTTCAAGAAGTTAAGCGGTTGACCAAAATGGGTCATATTAAAGAATCTCAATATTCTTCGTGGACTGCCAATCTTGTATTAGTCAATAAAAGAATGACAAATGGTGTATGTGTATTGATTGCACTGACTTCAATAGGGCATGCCCTAAGGATCTTTATCATGTTCTTCGGATAGATCAATTGGTGGATTATACATCCATAAATAAACTATTGTCCTTCATGGATGCCTTCTCAGGATATAACTAGATATAAGTGGATCTGAAGGATCATGATCATAAAACTTTCATCACAGATAGAGGTCTTCATTATTACAAGGTGATGCCCTTCGAGATGGATATGTTGGTCAAAATCTTGGAGAAATATTTACACATATCTCACCTTCAAAAGACAATTTCCAATTTGGAAACTATGAATTTGAAGTTAAATCCTGAGAAGTATGTGTTTGAGGTCCGATCTGGAAAAAATTTGGGCTACTTAATAAGTGAGAAAGAAATCCAGCCTGATCCGGATCATCTTAATGCCTTATTAGCAATGGACCCTCCTCGAAATGTTAAAGAAGTTCAAAGGCTCACATACAGGTTAGTTGCATTGAACATATATATTTCAAAGTCATCGGACAAGTACACTCCATTTTTCCAAGTATCGAGAAATGCTAAAGACTTCAGTTGGTCCGCACAGTGCGACCAAACTTTTTTTGAAATAAAGAAACATTTGTCTTCACCCAAAACTCTTTTCAAACCAGTCTGGGGAGAAAAGCTATATGTGTATCTAGCTGTATCAGAGTGCGCTATAAGTGCTATCCTAGTAAAAGTAGTGGAAAATTATCCTCGTTCGGTGTACTACATCATTAAGAGTTCACTTGATGTTGAAAGAAGATACTTGAGGTTGGAGAAGTTGGCATTGGCCTTAGTAATTGCAGAAAAAAAAATGAGACCATACTTCCAAGTTCTTTCTATTGTTGTCCGAACGTCTTTCCCATTAAAGAATATTGTTCGAAAGGCTGACATATCAAGTAAAATGACCAAATGGTCAAAGGAATTGGGTGATTACGATATTGACTTCCCCCCCCCCCCCAAACGGCAATTAAAGCTCAATCGGGGGCTGGCTTCTTGGTAGAATTTCATGTTGACAGATGTTCTATACAGGATTCAAAAAGTGATTTAAAAAAGGAATGGATGGTCTGAACTGATGGTGGATCAAGTACTATGGGTTGTGAAGCTGGAATCTACTTAACCTCCCCATATGGTGATAAAATGTATCAAACTATATGCTTTGGATTCAGGGCCTCCAACAATGAGTCTGAGTATGAGGCAACCATAACTAGTCTTAAACTAGCTCTCCTATGTGGGGCTAAGAGAGTTCGGTTAATGAGTGTCTACCAATTACTCATCCACCATGCTCAAGGGCATTCTGAAGCCAAGAATGAACAACTAGTCAAGTACTTGCTCGTGTTGAAAGAAGTGGCAGTTAATTTTAAAAGTATTTGCTATGAACACATTCTCAGATAAGAAAACATGTTGGCAGACTCCCTGACAACTATAGCATATTCTGAATCCTACCCCTGGATTCTTGTACAAGAATATCCATCTATACAGATTGATCAGAAGAAAGAATATGAATAAAATATGAGCATACTTGTTATTCAACCTAAAGATTGGAGATACACTCTCCTCCAGTATATTTCTGATGGGATATTGCCTTCGGATAAAGCTCTGGTAAAAAAGAGTATGTACAAGGCTCGTGGTTTCTTAATAATAAGAGAAGTTCTTTAAAAAATGTCTTTCAGCAGGACTCTGCTACGTTGTTTGGGGTTTGAAGAATCCCAGGTTGTATTATCCGAATTACATGATTTGGAAGGCTCAGCACACTGTGGTTACAGAGCACTGACCCAAAGAGTTTTGTTAGCCGAATACTATTGGCCAACCATAATGGCAAATGCTAAAGAAATAGTGAAGAAATGTGATCCATGTCAGAAATATGGGAATGAAATTCATGTGCCAGCGGTACTTATGAAGTCTATTTATGAACCAATACCCTTTGCCATGTGGGGGATGGATTTAGTTGGGCCTCTTCCTGTGGCATCCGGTGGGTGCAGAACTATAACAGTCGCCCCTGATTATTTCTCTAAATGGATAAAGGCAGCTCATTTGGCTGGAACCACATCGAAAGTCGTTATTAAGTTCATCATATCCACAGTTTGACAACAAAGATATGGAAGCCTTCTGCACCTCTAGAGGGATTCAACATTGTTTTTCTTCTTCTTTCCACCCTCAAGCAAATTGCCAAGTTGAGGTTGCAAATAGAACCATTTTATCCGGATTAAAGAAAAACTTAGAGGGAGCTGCAGGCAAATGGCCAAGTTATTTACAAGAAGTATTGTGGGCATAAAGAACTACTCATAGGACTGCCACACGAGAATATCTTTTTGTTTTGGTGTATGGGATCGATGCAATTACTCTCATAGAAATTACTTTACCATCACACATGGTATAAACTATTATGAACAGGCTAATGATGTAACAATCAGGAATCAGTTGGACTTAATAGAAGAAAAAAGGGTTAAAGTACATTTGAGAACAGTACACTACCAAGGCTTGATGAGGAGCGGGTTTGCTTTCAAAGTCAAAAGAAGAGATTTTCAAACAAGAGATAAAGTTTTAAGAAAAGTCTTTTTGCGTACAAAGAAAAAACAGTTTCGGTAAACTGGCTCCGAACTGGGAAGACCCTTATGTAGTATGTGAAAAGGTTAAACCGAGGACCTATAAGCTCCAAGAAAAAAAAAAGAGCTCTAAATTATCTATGGAATGTTGAGCATCTCAGGTTATATTTGAAATAAAGTTATTTTGTAAATATTTACTTGTTAAATACCAATGTAAATATTAGAGGGCATACTATTTCCTACCCTGGTGGTGCAGAGAGGTTTTACTGAGGTGTCCAGATCTTTTAATAATATATGATACCTTTTTCAAAATTCAGGTGTGCTTTTGTTTCAATTTAATTCGAATGTAAAATTGCTTATTTAACACCCCGACTCTCAAGCTTTCTTGGGTTGATCAGATATGTTTGATACTTTGTCACAATTATTAAATGCATATGATCGGAAATATTAGAGACTCTTGATTCAACACTTCTGAAATTCTAGGGGCTACTTAAACATTAGCCATGAAAGATTTAAACAAATTATTAAACATAAGGGAAATTGAATGATTAAACCTGATTGGACTCAAACCGAACAGTAGTACAAAAAATGATTTGCCATCTAAGGACTTTAGTGTTTCAAAACGTAAAAATTACATAATAAATCTCAGGGCTTGCTCCCTTCGATTTTCTCTTCACCACAATCTTTCTTGGCACTTTTAAGTTTAGCACTTGATCTTTCACCTGTTCCTTAATCATCATCAGTTGCAGAATCTATTCCACTAAAGTAGTTGCATTTGTCACCGTCTATTAGAGTATGGAATGAGATGTCCTCATACTCTACATGTTTCCATAAGGGACCAAGGGTCCTCTTAGGAAAGGTCTCATAAAACAGCAACACCATATAAGATTTGATTCCGCCATCTCTCTTCTCTAGGGAGTCCACCACATCGTTGGCATACTTCTCTATACCACCGACAACAACTTGTTTTTGCTGGCGTTCAAGGGCTTCATTTTCTTTAATCTTCTCTTGATCGGTGCTCTCCAACTTGGTTTTCTCATTGTATAGAGTTTGGATAAAATCATCTTTAGTCTTCAATTGTTCCTTCAAAGCTGTGAGGTTTTATGAAGAAGAGGTTTCCATGTTGGGGTATTTGGTTTGAAGCTTAGTATGGACCGCCTCTGATGCGATCAACTTGGTCGCCAAACCTTCTTTTTCCTTCTTCAGCACTTTTATGCTTTGTTGAGCACTAAGAAGATTATCTGACAAGTTTTGTTTGTTAGTGGTTAGAGAATTAATGGTGCTTGTTTGAGTTTTTACCTGCCTCTCCAGGTCGAGTACTGGTCGGAGGTAGCCTAAGAGGGCGTGGCTCAATGCGTCTTATTCTTCGGATATAGAGAAGGACTTCTCGTTATAATTTACCATGTTGGAAGACCTGGAAGGACGGTAAGGACCTGCAAATTCATCTTTCTCCAAATCATTAAAATAGATACTAATGTATTGAAACACTTCAAGGTCCACCTCATCATTGCCATCACCAAAAACCTGTCCAGACTGGAGGTCAGTTGGAATTTCCTGTTGTAATGTGGGGTCGGTAGGAGATGGTGGAGGGACTTCTGTCGGGCGAAGGATTATCTCTGCTCCCAGAGTGACCTTATTTTCCTTGGCAGCATTCTCATCGTTGTTGGCCTTGCGCTTCTTGTCTTTCTTAAAAAGGCCTTGGTGGATTATTTGACCCTTCAGCTTCCTTTACAGTTACCTCCACTACTTTTAGTAAAGTCACGTTAATGCCTCTCAGTTTCTCCGAACCAGTCCCCTCTGTAGCTGTCTGGGCTAGATCTGTTGTGGCTTTCCTCTTCTTATTTTTCATTTTGTTAGGGGCTTTGGCCCTAGAAGGCAGATAAAACTTGGCATCATTAGCTTATGTCCTCTTCAGGATCACATCAGCAGGGGGAGGGGCGGTTAATTCTTCCTATGTAAGATCTCTTCTGCTTGCGGTGTTACACAGGTGAGACCTTACAAAATTTCATAACTTAAAGTAATTGTGAAAGACATTCCCTCAGTTCTCTGAAGCCCAAACATTCAACTTGGCACACGTATTATTCCATGCCTCTAGATGGCCCGAGAACTTCTTTGGTAGAACTGGGTGGAAACATCAGTTAGTCAAAATGAGAAAATTATAACTTAAAAGATAAAAGAAAAAAGTAAGAAGAACTCACCAGTGCTCTTCCAGCGACTGGTTAGAAGGCTTGGGTTTGTGTCAGCCTTGCTTTTCTTGTCGTTCTCCCAAGTCCCACTAATGAAGATGAACTGTATCCTCCAGGGTTTTTTGGACTCCAAGAGGTTATCCATCACTTTAAAATCATTCCTCGTGCTGTAATGGTAAAAGGGTATTTGATGGTTCTTGCATAAGCTTGCCACAACAGCAAATTGTTCCATCGGGAGTGGAATCTTAGACAGCTTGGAAGCCATGATGCAGGCTATGAGGGTGTACCAAACGTTGGCGCTTAGTTAGCTATGACATAACTTGATCAGATGAAAATATCTGATAATCTCTGGATCCAAGGGGAACTGAAGTACCCAGTTCAATACTTCGATGTAGACTACCACCTCATTCAACTTGCAGTCCATTGGGGTCTCCAGATTAACAGGGATCCTCACCTTTACTAACTTTGGCATCCCTTAATTGGTACGGATCCGACCCAACGCAGTTGTATGGGTTACACATAGTTAATATTCTGAAGGGCCACCGAGTATTTGACACTTACCTTCTTAAAACAGGGACCCACTTTGCCCTTCAAACTCTCCGGAATAGCGTCCAGATGAGTCATACCCACCTTGGTTTTTCCTTTCCGTTCTGAAGTTGTATCCTTTGTATGACCGGACACCTCAGCGTTGAAAAGGGCTTCCTCTACGCTATCCTTCATATTCTTTTTCGTCACTGTGGAAAGGCTATTCAGATATTTTTGAATGAGGTTGTACTGACTCTTTTGATGATGTTTGTTCGATTGGTTTTGTAGATAGTTGTTCAGAAGGTTGTGCAGATGACGCTTCTGATATTCTGGAATCTGGTGGAGGCTGTTGTCCGGATGTTTTAACTTGTGGTACAACCTTTGTAACCTCCAAACTGGAGGTTTTGAAGATGTGGGTGTGGATTTAGTTTTGGATTGACGCGTAACCCTGCGATGAGTTAGCTTATCTGGTGATTTTTCTGTGTCTGATCCCATTGCAATGAATGGTGAGGGTTTCCTGACACTGGAAACAACTTTTTTTTTTATAAAGGGTTTTGAGATTTTTGGACTGAGGAACCAGATGTGAGAGGTGAAAGGTCTTTTGTGAATGGAATTTTTTTAGCTCTATGGTTTTTTGAAGAATACGACCCTTGATCAGTGTTTTGGTTTGCTGATTACCTTTCTCGCTTGGAGAAGCGGGAAGACCAATACGACCCTCTACTTTAACTAATGCGTTTCTGGCTGTGAACATATATGTCTTAAGAACAGGTTTAAAGATAAATTGAGCTCTTTCTCTAAGAAAAATTGATTGTGAAATACAATGAAACAGTAGAAAAGTTTATATATAACAGTAAAAGGAGCAGTTACCTAAGAGAAGATTGATCGATTTTTTTACAATGATTAAAGGTTGCAAAACGTGTGAAAATTAAAACGTAGGTTACTTTCTAAGCCTAGTGGGTGCGATAATCTATGAGAAAAAAACGGTTGGGAGGTCGAACTAGATCTTGACACGTGTCCCACAATTCAAGAAAAAATCTTAGAATTCTGAGATGAGAAAGCAGTTTTGACAAAGTTCGAACAGGGTCACTTGTGAAGAGGGACTTTTGCAGTTCGAACAATATAGGCAGATCAGACAAAGTTAATGTTAATTTTTTTAGTTTTAGCTCTTCCAAAAATCTTTTGCAAGACCTAAAAGGGGCTGCTGATGAGTTCAGAGTTTTAAGTCACTATGCCATAATTAAATCCGAAGGACAATTCGGACTAAACTACTACACCAAATATCCGAACATGGCAAATGTACTAACTTTTCACTAAGCTAGTTGCTAATCAACTTAAAACCAAATGACTAATGGGTCCTTAAACTCGGCCCGGTTTCACCACCCGACCCAATAAGTCCATGTGTCAGTAATTAAAGTATAAATACCCCAACCACTTTCATTAATGAGGGTGATCATAATTTAATACTAAGAGGCAACTTAATTATCTTATACTCTACACACTAAACACAAAACACCACCAAAATTATCAAAACACCTTTTAAACACTTTACTAGATTACCCTCAGCCAGAAATAAACCACACCAATGATGACTTTAACTTTAGTTTCTCTAAGAATTCTTGGAACATTGTGGATAAAGATATTTGTAATAGGGTCCTCGAGTTCTTCAATTTTGGTCGGCTGTATTCATCATAGATTTGCACCTTCGTCGTCCTAATACCTAAAAAGGACATATTCAATTACAATATTGACTTTAGGCCTATTGCACTTTGCAATATTGATATAAGATTATCTTAAAAATTATAACTTATATAAGTAAAGACTATTTCCCTTACATGAATTATAAGTTTTAATCGATTTTTATGTCCAGGAGAAATATCTCAAACAACATCCTTCTTTTCCTAGAACTTCTCAGGGGTTACCATTCTACTAGTCATTGAAAAGGGTTGATCTATAAATAAGCCTCATAAGCCTTTAACAATGTTAGTTGACATCTCATTCTCAATATTTACATGGTGAAATATCCATGCAAGGTGACCCCCTCTCACATTTTTTGTATGTTCTAGCAATGCAAACCATCATTAGTACTCTCAAGGAGAAAAAAAATTATTTAAAGTTCAACTTCCACTAAAAGTGTCATCAAATCAAAATATTAAACCTATGTTTTGCTAATATATTATGATTTTATGTTACGATGATTTTAATTCTCTTCAACTTATCAAAGAAGTTTTAGATTATTTATTCTTACTCTCAGGTCCCCAAGTCTCTAAGTTAATCGTGACAAAGTCCATATTTTCTTTTTGTGGTCAACCCTTACGGTAAGTAATGTACTTACTATATAAACTTGTGGGATTTACGGTATATTTAATAAAATTTATTTTTAAACATAAATAATTGAAATTTTTGCAATGGATTGTCACTTATTGGAGCTTTAAAGGTGGAAGCTAACGAAGAAATTTTTTTAAAAATATTTGACGAATTTTTGTTTTTTAATTTTATACGTTTGTTTTATATTTTATGATATTTTGTGATAGTGAGAGGATTATGACAATGAGTTTTACAATTTATAGTAGTATTTTGTTCAATTTATTGTTAGATTTTTTTAATTTGGTTTATGTTTAGTTCAGGTATTTATAGCGGGTTTCTTTCGCGGGTAGTTCGCAGGTACCCTTATGGGTAACCCGAACCCACAGATTCGGATTTGGTATGGATAAAAAAATATCAGTCGAATTTCGGGGCGCGTTTGGGTATCAGTTTTTTTTACTGCGGGGCTGGTTAACCCTACCGTTAACAATGATCTCATCAACATTTAAAGTACAAGGTTGGCTCTCTTTTAATGAAATATCTGGGAGTTTCTCTCCTCACAAAGGGGATTTCACATAATTATTGTCAAACTTTCCTTCAAAACATTATTTTGTGTATTAGTTTTTGGACCTCTAAGCATTAATATTATGTTGGTCGTCTTCAACCCATCAAATTTGTTTACTTCGCATGCCATGTATACTGATCCTCTATTTCATTCTCCCTTTGTGGGTTCTAAAAAATATCTCATAGTCTATTCGTCTCTTTTATGGTCCAACCACTAAAAGAAAATATTAAAGGCTAAGGTGGCCTGATTCATTGTCACCTTGCCCGTAAAGAATAGAAGCTTGAGATTATTGACCTAAAATTTTAGAATCAGACAGCTGTCTTTGAACAATTGTGGTCCTTAATCAGTAATAACAAAAACTCAATATGGTGCCATTATATTAAAAAAATAATTAAAAACCATAACTTATCGGTTTTAGATCTTGTCTCCTCTTCCTCATGGACGTGGAGGAAAATTTACGTCTTAGGCATTTTGTTAGCAAATTATACAAGATGTCATTAGGTAATGGGGAGAGTACTTCATTTTGATACGAGTTTTGGCTCATCCCTACTTCTTTAGTTACCCATTATGAGTAAAATATCATATAAAACTTAAGGTTTGACGATAATTTTAAAGTTTCAAACATTATCCATGATGAACTCTAAAACTAACCACCTCGGATATGTGAGTCTTAGAAACCGCAACAATCTCACATCTCTCTCCATTCTACCATCATCCTTTATAATGACGTTTATTACTGGATTGCTTAGAGAGGAATATCAAATTTTATTATCAAAGATATCCATAGTGTCATTTGTCCGCTTATCCCCTGTGTCGAGCGAGGCATGTTAGTATAACATAACTTTAATATTATATGTCACCTTCATCCTCTGGCTTGTTATCTAAGGCAAGCTGCTCACCCTTGAAAAGCTTATGAGTTTGGGTTAAAGTCTTATCCAGATTGTGTTTTATGCAACTCTGAATCTAAAGTTATTAATCATATCATTTATGACTATAGTTTCACTCATAGCATTTAAGGTTACACAAAATTCAAAATTGGATTCTCGTGATAATAATTATGGTGTCTTCTGGTTTGATGAGACGCCTAACTTGCTCTCTTCCAGTTTACACCACATTTGACATTCATGTTTTGACGCGGTTGTTTATCACGTATGACGAGATAGTTCATGTTAGATTTATTTGTTCATTTCATGTCCTAACTTATGCAGTATCACATTACATGCTTTTTGATCGCCGGGATTAAGGTTCTTTGAAACCAAAATCCACTAACCAATCCAATCTCTATAAATTGTAACTTACGTTCGTTTATGTTTATGGTGCTCGTGGTCTTCTCTCTTGTGCTAGTGGTTATCTTTGTTCGTTTGATTATAGAATTGGTCGATTAGTCTACTTAGATTAAGCTTCTCACTTTTATTTTTTATTATTATTAGGTATCATAAAATTAGTATCACCTTTTCAACGTAGAATTTTTTATTTTTCTATTTTTTATGTCAAACTTTATAGTATCCCCTATATATATATGGAACCATTTATTATTATTTAATACAAAATTTTAACCAAAAAATAAATAAATTTATTATTGATATTTAATCATTTCCTTGAAAAAGAAGAAGATTACTATCCTAATTCAAACGTTATGCTAATACCGGGCTTAGTGGAAACTCAAAATGACGTCCGCAACTCATTTAATTTATTTAGGGCCATGCTAGAAATAATACACATTTTTATAGATCTTAAACCGCTAGATCTTATACCTAATTGATAGATCTCGCACCTAAATTTTGACCATTTTACCCTTTTCAGAAAACCTAGCTATAAAAGCCTTTTGATAGATCTCTCACCACTTTTTTCCTCTCTTTCTCTCTCTCTCTCTAGAAACCTCTCAAGCACCCGGAGCATCAATTTCAAAAACTAGATTTTTGAAGAATCTGAAGTGAAGAAAAGTTAAAGGTAAACGATACAAACATCATGGTGTAATTTTTTTTTGATTTCATTCGGTCTAAACTGTCGAATCTAGGTTTTTTAGTTTTTTTGGTTTCGATTTCAAAAGTTCGATTTTTGTATGATTTTAGGTGTTGTTTTGTTAGATTAGTGTTGTATTGTTGTTAGTATTGGTAGGATCTATGTTTTGGTGCTTGATTTTGTTAGAAATGAGGGTTATTTGGTGGAGTTTCGTTTTGGGGCCGTGTTCGCTGCTGGTAGCACGAACAGCGTGCTACCAGAATCGTCTTCATCGCAGTCCTGATTTGCGATGAAGACGGGGCCTCGTCGCAGGCCCAAAATGAGACGAGGCCCAAATGCCGTCTCATTTTGGGCCTGCGACGAGGCCTAAATGTTGTCTCATTTTGGGCCTGCGACGAGGCCCAAATGAAGTCTCATTTTGGGCCTGCGACGATGCCCAAAGTTTTTTTTTTTTTTTTTATTTCTTGTTTTGCAACTAATACATATTTTTTTGCATTGTGTTTACAGGATGGTACGATACAAGATTAAAGCAAAAAATCCGTTCAAGAAACTTAGGGCGGAGGAGGAGGCAGAAGCGGCGGCTAGAGCGCGGTCGGAGGCGGAGGAGGCTGGTACCAGCGAGGGACACGTTCCCGGTACACGTAGTAGACGACGTCTCCGTCGTCACGACGAGTATATTCCTACTCCTGCTGATGCTAGCACAGGGGCAGCTTCTACGTCGCATCCCCTTGACGATGAGTACGATGACGATGTAGATGCACCGGAGTATATGGAGGCTGATGCATCTCATGTACCGGACCATACGGAGGCCGCTGCACCTCACGCGCCAGAGGCAGCATCCCACTCACCTGAGGGTGAGGATCTTGATTTTTATTCCGTGCTGTCGCATGTTCCGGGACTTTTTTCGGATTACACCCTGCACGAGGCTTACAGCGTCTATCACGGAGATGTAAGTGCTACACCTTTATACTGTTTTATCATTTTCTTACGTGTTCGATACACATGTTTATAATTATTATTTTTTTACGAATTTACATATTTTATACATATTGCAGGATAGGGTCACGCTGCGATGCTTCGCTATGTATGACAGTCTCCGGAGATGGGACATTACAAAGCAGAACAGGGTACGGGCAAGGGTGATGCATACTATATTCGGTCCACTCGTCGATGCACTCACCCGCTGGCATACGAACCTCCATTTGGTGGAGGCATTCTTAGAGCGGTGGCACGAGGAGACTTATTCTTTCCATTTCTCGTTCGGGGAGATGACAGTCACCTTGGACGATATCCACGTCATCACTGGACTACCGGTTGTAGGTAGGTCCTTCACAGCTATACCCTTTGACTCTGACGTTGAGAGGCTTGCTACTTATGCTGCCATGCTAGGTGTGCGACAATCGGAGCTGAGTAAAAACCTTAGGAATGCTGGTAGTGTGAACCTAGGGTGGCTGCAAAGTACTTTTAGTAGTTCTCAGTATAGTGATAGGAGGATCAGTGATGAGGGTGTAGATCATGCCACCCGTGCCTACATACTATATTTGTTAGGTACCACTATATGTGCGAACAAAACCGGCAACAGCATTCCATTAGATGACCTCCAGTTCGTGAACCAGTACCATAGTTTGCATATGTACAACTGGGGTCAGTTGGTTTTAACGCAGCTATATCACGCCCTTAGTCAGGGATCTCTCCATGGTACGGGAGGCATTTGCGGGTTTCTAGCGTTGCTCGAGTCGTGGATTTTTGCACACTTTGTTCAGCTTCGAGCTCTACTTTTTCCGGATTACGACGTATCCATGCCCCATATGTGCCGACACGTGCCGCGGAAGATTGATGTCTCCCATGAGGTGCGCATGCAGATGAGACACGCACTGGCGACTTGCAACGAGGCAGATGTAAGTCATATTCGTTCATTTTAATTATTTTAATTATGAGTACTTTTACTAATAGAAATGGGCTAATTTTTTTTATTTATAGGTCATGTTCCTCCCCTTCATACATTTACGGGATCACTTTCCGTTCCAGCAGGTGACTTATGTTGAGTTGACCCTTTGTTCGTTCGACGTGGTTGTGTCGTACTACCCAGACCGTATCGTTCGACAGATGGGGTATGTACAACTGATTCCTAAGGATATACGCCCTCCTAAGTAAAAAAAAGCAGGGAAGAAGATGGTCACAAACTTAAAGTGGGACGATCACATGTGGCAGACATGGGAAAACCACGTGTTCACTCCTTTTAGCACGGCGTACCGTGGTAGTGGACCGAGTGCTGACTCGATGTACTACATTTGGGCGAGGAAGAGGCTATGGTACATCGTCAGTCGTCCTGTGCCGGAGAGAGGTCCTCAGTTGGAGCCGCAGCGTGGTGCTGATTATTCAGGGTACGAGCAGATTGCTAGGTTTGTTCCTTCGCTGCCTACTATGGATCACCCTGATCTTCTAGAGACCGCCCTCATGATGTGTAGGATCGCTGAGAGGTACCGACGGCATTGATTATTACTCTCAGCATAACTTTGTTAGATTTTTGGACATCAACACTATATTTTTGTAATCGGTTAATTGTATGACTGCTTTTAATTTTTGTATTTTAATTTATTGTATGCTTGCTTTGAATTTATCATGTTTATCGCTTCGATTACATTCGAATGATATACACACTCAAAATTATAATGAAACAGAAATACACACTCAAAAGGGCAAATGAAACACACTCATACTTAAATTCACACTTAAACTCAAACAGAATTACACACTCATACTTAAATTCACACTCATACTTAAATTGAAACTCAAACCCAAACAGAAATACACACTCATACTTAAATTGAAACTCACACTCAAACAGAAATACACACTCATACTTAAATTGAAACTCGCACTCAAACAGAAATACACACTCAAACTTAAATTGAAACTCGCACTCAAACAGAAATACACACTCATACTTAAATTGAAACTCACACTCAAACAGAAATACACACGCAAAATTAAAATGAAACACAGACTCATACTAAAACGGAAGCACGCACTCATTCATACTTATCTATCAGGCCAGTTCCATTTCATCAACCTCCTTTCTTCTTTCGCATCTTTGTAGTCACTGATTTCCTGTAGCTGGATGTCAACAATGTCAGAGCGGACCGTATCCAGCTGGTCCTCTGTTATATAATCCGTCACTTGACAGTTGAACCGGTTACCCGCAATACGACGTTCCAATTCGGTGAGGCCAGAAACTAGATGTCGACGGGATGTGACCAAGACCGACCACCTAGCTCGCACTTCATCAACACGCCTTGAAATGTAAGGCGGCTGAACACCATCCCTTCCGTACAGGAAGTACATCTGGCATACTAATGCCTCGCAGTACCTTTTACCACCCTCTGGAATGTGCATATTACCAACTTCAACCGATGCCCTCATCAGATACTGATCTTCCAACTCAGTCCATGAACCCATTTTTCAACTTGATTTATCAACTAATGATGAAGTTTTAATGTGCATGAAGCTTCTATTTATAGACGGACCGGTAAGAAAAACATTCAAATGAAAACGTAACACGTGTAAAGTAAGAATCCGAAAACTCCCTCTCATTCTCGAACTAATAAAAATCCCACTCATTCTAAAATATCAAAACTCCCTCCCATTTTCAAAATTCAAAAACTCCCTCTCGTTCTCGAAAATTCAATAAATCCCGCTCATTCTAAAAAATCAAAACTCCCTCCCATTCTCTAAATTCTAAACTCCCTCTCATTCTCGAAAATTCAAAAAATCCCGCTCTTTCTAAATAATCAAAACTCCCTCCCATTCTCTAAATTCTTAAACTCCCTCTCATTCTCTAAAATAAAGTCCCACCTAAATTCACTTCACTATATAAAGGGACTACAAATCCGTTTACATTCATATAATCTTCTGAAACTTAGTAAGTTCAACAAATGGAGTTTACTCCCCATGAAGACTACCATTTGCTTCTGGCGGCGAGGATTACCCGTCGAGAGATGGGGGAAGATACTAGTGATGCTTTTTTTGATCGGGTGCTTTGTAAGATGTACTACGACTACGGCCGTTTACAAACAGGAGGTCTCCTCGTGCGCAACCGTGAGCAAATCAAGCAGAGGTATCTTTTTTGCCAACCGCTCCAGCGTTTGTTGTTTCAGCCGTATAAAATTAAGCAAGAAGCGGCCGCCGTCTTCAACATGACAGTGGTAGACTACATCAGTAGGGATATGGTGGCGTATCTTCAGGATAGGATTGCAGAAAGGGAGGAGGGGGTTGATTCTGACGACAACTTGGGATATGACTTCGATGATTGAGCATTTTGGTTGTTGGCATTTCGGTGTTTAATTATTTTCTTATGTTTCGTTAAGTTAAAAGTCTTAACTTAATGTTTTCCTCTTTCTGTAACAACTTCAAGTGTACTTGTTGCTTTCTTGTATTTCTTCAAAATGTACTTGTTGTTTTCCAGAACTTCTTCAAAATGTACTTGTTGTTTTCTCCCTTATACTGGTATTTTATTCCAACAAACCACGAAGAGTTTCCAAAGCCCATACGTAGTTTCCAATCTTCTCTCCGCTCATAAACACGTACGCAACGGTAAATGTGATGGAAGTGGACGTTAAACCGACAACCTCTAACAACGGCATCTTATACCTAGTCGTCTTGTACGTACAATCCATGAATAACACGTTCGGGAATGTACGTAATAAGTCTATGCTAGTAGGATGTGCGAAGAAAAAGTCAGTGATCACCTTTGTATCATCTTTCAGACGCTCCCACGTCGAGTATCCATTATCCTTCAACTTCGTCAATAGATATTGCATTTGGGTTTGTCCCCCGTGTTCAGCGTCCCGATGTTTTTGGCGGACATTGTAGATTGCACGCATGTTCGAAATGTTTTCTGGATATTGGTGCTTCAAACCACTGTATATCTCCCTAGGGCGCGAACCTAGGTGAGACAAACTACGAACTAGTTCCTCTTCGTCCAGTTTTAGCCTACAAGCGCGGGAATGACCGTCTAGGCGAACGTAGGATTCATGATTGTGAGTACCGTTTATCACCTCCAAACGCCATTTCATGGCTAGTACGTCGATCGGATGACCTTTTAGCGCAAACGGACAATTACATTTCTTCGTTGATGTCTTCCTCTTTTTCAAAGTGTCCGGCTTTGCCTTTGATACGTATACACCGTATCGCTCGCAAACGTACTCTAACCTAGGAGTCCTTTCCCATTACCCACTATCGTAGAGTTTTTTTATTGTGACAAACTTGATCTTCTTTGATTCAATCTCCACGAAAGCATCTAATTCGTCTTTAGTGAATAATCTATCCGTGTTAAATATTTTACTGTAATCGACATCCATAAATGGAGGCTGGGCAGGTTCCTCCTGCAAAATATACCAACGAAAAGTATGAGTTTATATATACAAGTTGTAGTAGCAGGCCCAAAATGAGACATGTCTCAAGTGCCGTCGCAGGCCCAAAATGAGACGGATACAAAAGATCGTCTCATTTTGGGCCTGCGACAGATGCTCTCTGTCTGAAAAACTAGGCCAAATTTTTGGCCTAGCGTCGCATGCCCAAAATGAGACGCTTTTTGGTATCCGTCTCATTTTGGGCCTGCGACGGTTATTTATCGCCGTCGCCCGCTGTTCGTGCGATGACGATGCTGTTCATCGCACGAACAGCGTGCTACAGGCCTAAAATCCGAAAAAATGCATTTCGGTTCTTACCTCCATCCGGTAAGCTTCCTCCTCGTTCAGTAAGTCTTCCAGAGAAATGTCCATCTCTTCGTTGTCCATAGATACTCCGATTCAAGATTTTTCGAAGTGGATTTGATGGGTTTGAGTAAAAAACGCTAACTTTTTTGAATTAATGGGTTTAGATTAGTAGATGTTAGTACAAAGCTTGTAGATCTAGTGTAATATCGGATAGATTTAAGTGTTTCGGCCGATTTGGAGACTAAATGGAATCAATGTAAAAATCTAGAGAGAGGAAGGACAATTTTGGAATTTCAACTTTGAGTTTGAGAAAATAAAAGAGTATGGTGAGAGATCTATCAAAATATGTAACATTTCTAGCATGGCCCATTTATTTATTAACAAAAGGAAAACGTCGACTCACTGTCTTGCCTACCATAAGTTTATCACCAACTTTCTTTCCTTTTAAAAGAGCTTTCACTGCCTGAGTCTGATTCCGAAATGCTAATGTCAATTAGTAGCCGTCTGATCTAGGGTTTTGGAAAAACTCTTTAGCAGCTGTGCTCTCATAGCATCTCATCGATCTCAATCAAGGTACATCTTTCGTTCCTCTGTATTCCTTCATCTTTATCTTTGAAAAGTGAATGTTACTTTAGTTTAGGTTTCATTTCTCCGAGGGAATGTACATGGCTTAGTCAACGAAGTAGGGTTTATCAATAATGGTTTCACTTGGGTTTGGGTTTCAAAAGTCATTTATGGAACCAATTTGTTACTGCGAGGTTCATGATATATTTGGGATTCTTTCTGGTGTTGGTAAAAGTTTGTCGAAATTTTTGCGGTTGTGAGGTTCATGTCTTCTTCTTTTTTCAATCCGCTTATTTGTTAATCTACTAAATGTTTCTTGTATCTTTGTTGTTCTTCGTTTTTGAATTCCAAGTTTGTGGAAGCTACTAGTATTTGATATAGTGTTGTGGGTAACGAAGAATACCCAGTTACATTGGATGGATACTAAATGGTCATGCTACGAAGTAAAACTGAGACTAAAAATGGTATTGAGTCGTACTTTCAGTAGTGGTTGGTTTAAAAGCAGAATGCGCCACAAAGATTAGAGAATCGGTCTGCCAAGGGCAAGGTCTGTGGGTTTACATGGCTGTTAAGCATTTTACATCTGGTTTACTGGGAAGTGGGAATTGCTCTCTACTAGTAGACTTATTAGTATTCTGTTTACTTAGGTTACAAAATTGAATACATAGTTCTTTCATACTTCTTTATTGAAATGGTTATAGAAACCTACACCGCAGATACTATCATATCAGACCAATATCGCTTACACGTTACAAGGTGTGGCAGTTTATAAGCTGGCACAGCTCTTCTGTATATATTCTTAACTCTTATCATGGTTGGATGTTAATAGCTATTTAGTGTTGGGCTCACAATTTTTTATTAGTAAAGATTAGGTTAGTTAGGGCTCAATTTTTATTTGATATGGCCCCTCCTCTCATTTATCCTGTATAATCACTAATATTTAAAAACAATTTTTAAATGCTGCAGCTTAACGATTTGTTCTGTGGATTTGACTGAAAGCGGGTCCCCTTTTCCTTGGAGATGATGGAACTCACATGGCTGAGTGCCATCATAGTCGGAGCAGGGTGTCTTGCGCTAGGTTACTGCATAGGTAGTCATCATCCTATTTCTATTTTTGTCTCAAGAAAGGCTGCTAAAGCAAACCCAGTTTCTGGTGGGAAGAGGAAGATTAAGGCCAAAGATCCCCTTGAGATTGAAAATTTGGCTGATATTTTAGATGATTTCAAAATGGTATTGCATCTCTCTCTCGAGCCATCTCTCTCTCTCTCTCTACAAAACCTATTTAATCTTTTGTTTTTGTTTATATGTAGGTTTTGGTTGTGAGAAATGATCTTAAGATGGGCAAAGGGAAAATAGCTGCCCAATGCGGGTAGGCTTCAAATCCAGCATTGTTCAAATCCAGCATTGCTTATGGATTTGGATTTTATATGTTTGATAGTTGATGCATGTATAATATGTAGGATCTAGCATCATATCTCAAAGTGAAAGCGGCATATCGGTTTTTTTAACATCAACACAAATTGCTATGTTCAATTTTAATGTGATGTGTCAAAAATCTTTCTGGGAGAGTTTCTTTTAATCTAAGGTTTTTGGCAACTCATTGTCTGCATAAAGAAATAACTCCTGTCTAGGTATAGAAGAATTTCACCTACAGCATGTTATATTTGGATAATTGCGTTTCATTGGACCGAAAGTAATCAGTATGGCACAATCATCTTCTATGCATTTAGAAGAAGAATGATACTGATCAACCTAAGCAAGTGAGGCATGAATTATCTGGCGTAGGACACATGTACATGCATGTTTGAACATTTAAGAATTCACTAATTTATGAAGAAAGAAATAGACTTGCATGAGCTGTTCACAAACTAATGTCGTAGCTTCATAGTGATTCAATAAAAGAGTGATTTCATTAATGTTTTATACTTTTTTTCTATGCTACTCTTAGTTCCTCAGTGTAATTGGCACCACTGACAAACAATTACTTAGATATATGGTGATTCAATAAAATTATTTATCGTAAATGCTCTATACTTTTTTCAATGTTATTCTTTGTTCCTCGGTGTTGGCACCACTGAGAAACAAAAATAATGTCCATTAGCTTCAGTACATACAAACTTATTAGATGGTTTCTACTGATAAGGGAGTATTTTCTATCAAATTTTACATCATGCTGTTATTTCAATACAGTATAGGACATTATTGATAAACATCTAGCTAGGGGCGTCCTCTTTGGGGTCATATATGGTTCTTCAAATTTCTCTCTCCCCAAATGTTTTGTTTTTATTGAAACTCCAACTTTGTTGCTATTGGTATTGACAGTCATGCAACCTTGGGTCTCTACAAAAAGCTCCTTCAGCGAGCACCAAAATCTTTAAACAGGTATGACCAGACACTGATCACCGCTGTTGAAGGTCAAATAATGTCTCTGTTTTCCATCTCCTCTATTTACGTTTTATTGTTGAATGTCGATACAGGTGGGAGGCGTGCTCTCAGCCAAAGGTGGTTGTAAAAATTGAAAGTGAGGAGGAAATGCTAGCCTTGCAAGTGAGTATGATTACATGAATTATTTGGCACCCATACTATGTATGATGCTATGTATGATGCTTAGGCGGCTTTACCAATCTATTATTGACTACAGATAAATTGTATAACTATGGACTTAACACTATGGTTGTAAGCTTGCTTGAAGATGTAAAAGTAGTTATTAACTCAGTGCATACATTTTGTAGGAGGTCATTGAAATAAGTTAGCTTTCTTTCCTTTCTTTTCTACTCTATGTTCTAGTGTTGTAGTTTATTCTGAATACATATGGTTTCTTCTTAGAAGAAGCCGTGCGTTTTTTTTCAGTAGTTATTTTTATGTCTGAGGTTGACCAGTTAACATTATGAATCTCTCTGCTCGCTGCACATTTTGCTACTTCGCAACAGCTCTGCATGGTTTTGGGTCTAGTTTCTTCACCTTTGATAATGGTCTTTTTGCTTTTGATAGGACAGAGCTAAATCATTAAAATTACCTACCCACATAACAATTGATGCTGGAAGAACACAGATTGCACCAAGTGAGTCACTATGGTCTCTTACTTTTTTTTTTGTCTGGTTCAATACATGCTGTCATTTTTGTTTTTATTGCTTTAAAACGCACGAGTACACTCTTCAAATGTGTTTCAAAATTGTGCATACTGATTTTTTTGGGTAATTTATTTTGTGAACTGGTCTATGTCTGGAGTTTTGTTAAGCCTGTTCTAAAATGCTCATTTTTACTTGTTTTATCAGATTCAAGGACCGTGATGGCATTGCTTGGTAAGCTCTTCTTTGTAAAACCCATGTCATGTATTCCCCACTTTGAAGACATGCATACTATATGTATAGACTTACGTTTCGATTGCCAAAAGATGGAAATTCAGATGAAACACATTTGTTAATGTTTGATACGCAGGAGAATTTAAAAGGCAACAATATTACTAGAACATAGCTTGGAAGTTTTAAGTTGTAACACTAGAGAAAATAGAAACTCTGACCAAAGATCAGAGTCTTTTGTTATTCTGTTTTGGGTGCTTGAATTATACATGTATCTAACAGTACATGAAATATAGTATTCAAGAACTGACCAAATTTTTTCACCTGCTCAGGACCTATCGAACTTGTAGATGATGTAACTGGTGGACTGAAGCTTTTATAAATTGAAATGATGTCTCCAATGTGCCTCTATGGTGCCAACACATATCTTTGAAGAAATTTTCGCGATCTGGTATTGAAAAGGTTTGTCTATTTTCATTGCTGATCCAATGATATTGACGAAATATGTCCCAGTGTACTGGGAAATTATAGTTTATTATGTTTAAGGGAGATATATTTGTTTAGAGATTGATTGAGTTCTTGCTTAAAGAGTAATACTTTCCTATCTTTCTAATCTCTTTTTTAAACTACCAAATTATGTATTTTGGTACATTGGATCGTCAATCAAGAATACAGGCTCTAACTATAACGGAGTTATTAGGTACTTTTTCATATACGATATGTTTTGATTTGCACTCCGTCCATGATAAATTCATCCCTAGCCGGCACATTAAAGTCGTCATTAAAAAATCATAAACGTTTCAAGACTTGCCACAATTACGAATTGTCAATTTTTCATGGGTTGCTTTTTTGGTTGGGGATATTCAGATCTGATAAAATAGTTTTGTCACGAATCGGATCCGAGAAACTCTGTGATTTGTCCAACATATCATCACACGATTAAGTATGATAAAATTGATGATTTGTAAGATGTTCAAACATAAAAAATTAGTGAACTTGAAACACATGCTAAATACGGAAAACGCATAGGTCTTTGAATATTTTTATATTTATATTAATTTTACATTATAAGATCAATCTAATTTTTAATACATTTTCAATGTTAGTTTGATACAGTCGTTAATGGTAATAGATCAGCCTACTACGTTGGAACCTGTAAATTGATGTTTAAGTGTATCGAGTATAATATTGATATTTTAAATGTAATATGGTTTCGGTAATATTGATATTTTAAATGTAATATGGTTTCGGTAAAGTTGTTAACTTAAGAGAGCTTATGCCGAATTTTACTATTGAGATAGTACGTAAGTAACAAGAAGCTCCTTGATTCAGGTTCGAAGTTTATAAAAAAATTGCGTTTTAAAATGTTGTCTATAAATATAGCGGATATCTCAAGTGTTAAAACACACTTTTTTTTGTCTTCACTACATGTTATATTTTATGTCAAGTTTTTCATTAATTTACATATTTTTTTTATTATGTTCTATCTTTTTCGTCATTGGGTCAAGTATTATTGTTGTTTTAGAACCTCTGAACACATCTTCAATTATTGTTTACCGCTTCTTTATTTTTTTCAGTAAATGTTTGTCAGTTTAACGTCATTGCATAACATCAATTCAGATGATATTTCATGTTATGACAACTATTATGGAGCCAAAATAATCTTTCACTAAAACATATCACTAAATAAGCATACTCTTTGAAAAACTAAGACCACACTAAAAGCAAGTTTTTTAAACCTCCAAATAACTATATTCATGTTCTTTTTGGAAAAAAAATCGTGTATCTTCGATAAGATTAGATTTCTATAGTATAGAATCCCTCGGTCTTACAGTTGACATCCAATAACAACTCGACGAGGTGAAAGAATCTCGTTTAGATTAGATCTGTATGATTCGCAGTATAGGAGCGAACATGCGCTTACAACATCGTTTTACCCTACATTTTGTTATTCATCATTCTGAAAACGCTAACAATTCAAAATAATAAGGTGATGCATCATCATATATGCTCAGACACCGACACCAACCTATTTTCAGACGTGATCACGCTATCCACCGCTCTTGTGTCAAGCACCCAAATGCAAGACAATCTAAGCAACATTTTGATTGTGAGTATGCAAGCAAGTCTAGAAGGCACTGCTCCGACCATGATTGTTCCAGATCTAGATGAAAGAGATTTTTTTTTATCTCTCACTATTGTAGAGGTAAAAAAGAGGAGTGTGTACCCTCAAACACCATTCAGGTCCACTTATAAGTCAACCATACCATTAAAGTCATCCAACAACTCCATTTATAAATCAGTTGAACCATTAGATTCATCCAACGTAAGGTCAACTGAACCTCTGGAACATTGTTTCAACACTTCTACTAGGTCTGCATGGCTACCCACAACAATTCAGATTAATGATGACTTCTCTCGTATGGCCTAACCTTAACATAGCCATCCATCACAATCGGTGCACCATTTTGTTGGTAGATGAAATTCGCTTATCTAGTGTATATCATTGCCAAGCTTAACTTTATATTACCTTTTCTATTGTGACTTTAAAAAATTTACATGAGAATCTACCACATATTATAACTAGTAAAAGATGTATAAGTATGATGTTAATAGAGGTCTATAATCAAAACCACTCATTAGAAAATATCAAAAGTCTCTCACAATGGCTCCAACACTGACCTTCAAGACTTAGTTCGTGCCTTTTGCAAAACCTAGGGATTAAAGTTATGGTTTTTGAGGTAAAACTACAGTTAACAACACCATCAGAAAGCTGAAACACAACAATAAAAGGGTCTTACATAGAACTAACATATGGGGATAATTTTAAACATGACAAATGACTTAGTCAAAGTCCGCATGAATGAGAAGATGTGAACTCTCAATAAGAGGTGAAACTATAATAAGTATTGTGAATTTCGCAACGACGTAAGATATTTCACGAGAGATTGTCTCTTTTTGTAGCATGAGATGTAAAACCTCATCAATGAGGGCAAGTTAGTGATTTTTGAAAAAACACATAGGTTGAGCCGAAACTTGTTAGGGTCTGATATATACATCGACCCTCATCTAAACGGACCTTGAGGGCCAACATTAGGGTTATACTTCGACCTATTTTTACCAAAAAAAACATATAATATTATGATTGTTTTATCTTAGGGGAGTTGCAACGCCGTATGAAGACGTGATTATATTTTCGTTGAGATTGCGAAGATATAAGTTAGAAGAATTATGGTTAATGTGACGTTGAAGAGAAGAATATCATTCATGATATATATTATGTTACTAAAGAGGGAATATCATGTTATTTATATTTTAAAAAAATATATTCTTGGTTTGGGTAGTGACATCTAAGACAATGAAGCATTATTTGTAGGCTTATCAGACTATAGTCTAAACCTCATTTTCCCTTATAAAATGTACTATACAAGCCAAATGGTTTGTACAGTTAGAGGAATTTGACATTAGGTCAAAGTGTTGTTACCTTTGTACAAACACTCTGACATTGAAAGTCTAACAATTTGGGCTCTTTTGTAATGGTGCATTTATTTCCCTTGTCGGACGAGTCCATGAATCAAGCAATTAAGTTCGGCCTTGCTGTCAACGAGGCCAAGTATGGAGCTGCCATCACAAGACTAAGGCTCGTCCGTATTTGTTTGGCCTAGATGGTCAAACTCCAAATATTCTCAACTCATGGTCAACCAGACCATGAGCCTTATATAAACAAAAAAAATAAAACTTGATCTAGTACCTGAGAGAGGTGCACCGCCAACCATGCTTGTTTGAACATGTAACCTTTGAACAAGTACCCATAATATAAAACACAACAATTCATGTACTTATTTTTTTTGGGATGTGCATATTCGACACCATGGGTTATTATGTAGGAGAAATCGTCAACGATACTACATACTGAAATATGGTAGATGGCTAAACAACCAAAATAAGTCTTATAAAATAAGAAAATGACTGAATATATGACACCCAACCTTACTTAGAATAATGCATATTGTTAGAAGGAAAATACGATGTATGAGTACGATCTTATTAAGCCCCTTTTATGTTTTCTCATACAAAAAATATTTAATTTTATTCTTGGAAGAGATTCATAAAGGAAAAAATAGTGATTCATATGGCTACAAGACGTTTCGGAGGGGAGTAATTTTAGCATGATATTTTTTACCAACCATCTTGGCATACACAAGAGACATCGTTAAGCATTTTGTGATATATGTTAGTGTTTTGTCAACTCTATAAATATCTCATATTTATATTAAGATATAATCTCAAAGGTGATACCGTTTGACACGCAAGTCTTACATTTTAGGGTCATTGTTGAAGGCCTTATGAGGTCGCATTAGATTAATTATTTAAATGTGTGGAATCAAAGATCTTAGAAAAAATAAGAGCAAGCGAAGTTATTAACTTTCTAAAGATAAATATATGTTGTAGATATGAAGTATATTGGGTCATAATAATATAATATAGTCCGCGATTCTTAAACATTTAGCACTTTCACGTCAAACCCGAAGTATAACTTAATATATTTCTGTACATTTTCACCCACATGCAAATAGATAAGTGGGGTTAACAAACAAACTTTCTTGGAAGACATCATATTAGTATTAAAATTTATAACTGAGACTTAGTCATTTACTCGAAAAGTTTTATGGTCGTACCAAACCATTCCACGAACATCCGAAACCGAAAAGTATTTTATTTTGGTCTAAGGGATGGAAATTGTAGTGTCAACACAAATTTTCACTTCTTTGCTATGGAGATATAAATATAATGAAAGAAAAAATAACAAGTATAGAAGATATTAGATAAAATCAATATAAAAAGCGGATGAAATATATCTTACAAATGAAGCACTACATAACTCGCAGGAGAAGTAAATGTGGCTCAAAAGTCCGCTTCTGGAGCTTTAAAGTAGGTGAACAAATGCTCAAATATATGTTCCTCCACACAAAGGACAATATGCATAGGAAGCTCAGCCCAAGTTCAGAGAGACCTTACAGAATAGAAACTAAGGTCAAACTTGGGACCTATAGGTTGCTTGACGAGGAAGGTAAACATCTTCCTCACCATTAGAAGACATAACATCTAAAGTTATATACTTTTTGGAAATTATTGGCTATTCTTATAAATATATATATACTTTTACTTTTTAAATGCATTTTCTCTACCCGTGTGAAGATTTTATTGAGACATCACACATTAAAAAAATCTTATTTTCATCTTAATTACATATTTTTGGTAACTCTTTATAATCATAATTTCAATCATATTAGGGAGACCATGCGTTACCTCAACGAATCTAGTGACTAATTAATTCTTTAAGCATATGTTTAAACAATTTAAGAAGACCAAGAGATTTTCTAAGCAATCTCTTTCTTCGGAACCGATCAATCCGTTTGGGTGAACAAAGTCGTTGACAATACTTTTCCTTTTCTCATTTATCGATAATAGCTATAGTTTTTAATAAATTAGAGAAATTTAAGTTAAAAAAGTATCATTCAAAATAACTGGAAATACTTTGACCTTTATACATTGTTAATGATAACTCTAGTTTGTGATTCATGAAGACACTTAAAACCCATAAAGTTGACATTTGAAGCAGTGGGCAATATTTTTCTCTTTTTACATCTCTTAATATTTTAAGAGTGTAAATTAGGTCGAAAAAATCTATGGTATAAAAGTACTCATAATGGTTTGAAGCTTCAACTTATGAAAACCAGAAGAACATAAAAAGTAAAGGCTCGACTCGTATTTATGATGAGTCACATAACCCAAAACAAATACTTACCAAATTATTAATAAAAAACATAAAACAAAAAGCAAACGGTCTTTAAAAAACAAAACAAAACAGCAATCACGAAGATATACATAAAAATGTCTCGACTGTCCGAGCACTATTTTAAAAATATCCTCGTCTTAGGGAAATGTCAGTACAACAACAATCCAACAAAGTAAAAAAAAAACAAGTAAACAACTATATTTTTGTTCGTATTCGTTGGTAGAAAGAGAAACCTTGGCGAATTTGACATTTACAATAGGAAGAATATCACCTATAACCTTGGTCTTAGTTGGAAGAAATAAATTGTCAACAACTTCGACCTCACTTTGAGGGAGAGCATCATCATCTTTCTCAATTTTCTTTGCCTTCAACTCCTTTGTTGGTGCTATAAGCTTCTAGTTCAAGATTTTAGGAATGCATTAGGTCTTTACTCCCATGCAACATATGATAAAATATAATGTAATTCCAAGTCTAAAAACTCAGAGTGGAACTTAAACACCAAATTAGCTTCAAGGAATTGACTCGTATGTCGAGTAGTTTTCTCTCTAGTAGCTTCAATCTCTTCCAACTCAGCTTCATGTCTCAAACTCTCAATCTTTATTAATTATTGTACATTTTAAAAAATGACATCAACTTATTATAAAATTTCATCATGATACCAAACGTTGTTAGAAAACACTAATGCATAGATGTCCCAAGAGCTCTTTATATTTCTCGCAAATTTTTTGGGACAACTGTAAACTCTTTTGATTATGTGCATGTGATGTTCTAATGAATCAAGATTTGCGGTACATCATATTTTGTCTTGGTCTAAACAGTCATCTGCATGTCACTTTCACTAGCCTACACATTCACATTCTGACTACTTTCAAGAATTTAGCCATCATCCTAAGAAAATACATTATATTTAGAAAATTTGAAGTTCAGTCATACAATTCATTATGCAACATTATAAACACGTATATAAAATAAATATGAAGTCAGTTGTAAAACAAACAACACAAAAAAGTAACTACAACGATATCAAGCTACATATACCTATCTGTTAGGTCCACTACAGAGAGGTAAGCATATATCACTCGAGATCGAGTTGAAACAACCAAGTGGGAAAAAACTTTGCCACTTCTTCCATGGTCAAAGGCTCTTCTACTGTAGTAGGTATTGTATATTGCATTAGATCATCGACGGTCTTCTTCACATCTAACATCTTTGTTAGGGTAATTTGATTAACAACTTTGAGTGAGACTAAAAGATTGGTCACCATTCTGAAAGTATATTATTAATATGAACCTCATAAAAAACAATTTTCGCATTTAATAGAAGATTAATTGATCTGTATCGCAGTGCCAGTGCTAGTGCATTCTTATATACAATCGATCCAACCTCTTTTGCCTTTTTTAGTTTTAGCCTTCAATACAATTTCATCGCATCCGTTTATTCTTCTCATCCTTTTTTCGCTCTTCAAATTTCCTATGATTTCATGTTTGGGGCCACATGATCTTCATGGGTATCTTCATAGCCATCTTATCATCATGTCTATTTGGGGTAACTGAAGTTACTTATACTTTATTCTTTCTTCTTTGAGTATGCTGATGTGTCTTCCTTATAGTCTTCAGATGGCTTATTGGATAATAATTCTTTTTTATGAAACCAGATTTTAAGGAGTTGTATCTGGCTCACTAACTTTACTATTAAATATGGTGAATACAATCGAATTTGAAAGGAAGAAGGTCCAATAAGAGTTATCTTTTCTCTGGGCTCTAAAACCTTGGCCACGAAGGTCGGGATAAGGAAGGCCCAGCATGAGCCCCATTTTCTCAACCATCTAAAACTTTATTTAAATATTTTGAGCCATGTTAGCGTATTTGACTGGTGCCACTAAGACCTTTATAACTTTCAATTATTTCATTTTTTACCAAAAGCTAGTCGTTATAATATTCTCGGATGTGAACCTTATATTCATAACCATTATTATAAAAATCATTAAGGCGACATAATTCAACCTCGGGACATTTAGGTGTTTTGAGTATTATCCAATGAACTTTTCATAACAAGAGTGAGAATACCACATAAGATCTAATCAACATCCAGTCTTAAATATCATCCACAACAGAACCAAACTAAAGGGTAAAAGTAGAAGTGAGAGTACTTACTTTGTATTGACCAAACTAAGGAAGTATCAATTAAGGCTCAGACTTGCCCATTTTTCGGTTCTCACTAATGAAGGCAAAACCTCTCTTCCACATCTTGTCAGAGTCATAAAGGCTATGAACGTCTTTCTAGTTTGTATCAAATGTTAAGTAAAAGCATAACCTTTTATTTGACGTATTGATGCTTGTCGGTGCCATGAATTCCTTGATGTTAATTTATTCCATCGATAACTTGAAAGTTATTATGCACGTTAAAACTAACCTTTATTATTTAGCATCAATTAACTAAGGCACATCTGGGTGAGCCAAAAGAAATTGAAAATATTGGAGTGCAACAAGAAGCAAACACATATATACAAAATAATTATGAAAAATACAAGTTCATCAACCTTAGCATTTATACGACCTTTACTATCTTTCGACAACCGTACATGCACTGAAATTCTCTATATTTTCGTAAGTCTTTATCGGGCCTCTAGTTTATAATTCTACTAGATCTAGTCGTTTATATGTTCTAGTATGATTTAGGGGGGAATCATATTTCTTTTTTCATTAAGGCGTGTTGGGATTCTGATACCCTGAAGACCATACGGGTTGGGTAATAGAGGAGAAACCATCAACAACATTCTCTATTGCATAATTTTATTCCAAATTTACACCAACACCAAATGGACTAAATAGCCCATGAGTAACAGTACATGAATTCTCATACCTGAAGGGATAAAACGATGGCATGATCATCAAAGGTTGGACAATGATGACATTAGTCTCACGAACTTCCATCGCTTGCTCCACCTCATATTCTTCACATTTTTTGAAGGATTTGAAGAAACATCTCCAAAATTAACGCTTAAATCTTGGTTTTGATTTTCACAACCTTCATTATCAGTATCGAGAAGTTTTATCCATAATTTTGGCCATTTTATGGTTGTCAACAAATAGATTAGATTTAAATCAGAAGATTTAAAGAAAATAATAAAAATGAAAAAATGATGAAAAAAACTTTGGGTTAAGCTAAAATGAAGATATTTGAGTAAAAATATCAAATGAGTGATGAAAAATAATCTTTAAACAAAAGGTAAGTCCATATCGATTGTTGATTTAATTAACTAGCGAGTTACCTACATGTATCTTATAAACGTGTAAGTGAGATGTATTCATCTTCAACGGTCATGATCACCAGGAGCTGAAGCGAAAACAACGTTCTTTTCTACGGTAATGATAATTTCCCATGACAATAAATGTGTTAAGTGAATCTCCAACTTTCCCGTGAGTGGTAGTCTTACGTTTAGGGTTCGTCATTACCTCAACGACCCATAAGTCTGACATTTTTATGTAATTTTAGAAATCAAAGCTTCATTTACCTAAACTTTTCTATTACTAGTTAGTAATACCTTGAACTTCAAAACGTTTTGAAAGTTATAAAGTTGGCATGACTAGTTACGATTTGGCCATGACATGGTATATTTCTTATTGATTCGGTTCGACCATGAACAAAGATCAACAAATTATATAATTAAATATACAATCTTCTGTATTAATCATTTCGTACTTCAAAAAGACTAGATTATATCTTCATAACTCCATATAAAATATAAAATTACTTTTATAGATAAAAATCTTAAAAATAAGAACCTGATTGTGAATATTGCTTACGAGTAAACCAACTATCAAAAAATTAAAAACAACATAAATGTTATTTATGTCCATTCCTTTTTTATTTCTACAAAATAAATATTTTTGTAAGAATTTTTTTAAACGATAAAGGTTTTAATGAGGTAATTATTAGGAAAATATATCTTAAGAATCTCGTGGTCTAGCATCATTAGCTCGATAGCTTAGGTCGACACACAGTCACGGTCCGATAGGGAAATTTCCTACAAAGTAACCAACTTAGACAATTTTGACGGTGAACTTCAAGCATAAATCTCAACTACGCAGACTCGATAATATCGACCAATAAAGGAATACTCAAAACTATAGTCCTCCTTCAATTCTATTGCAAGAATTTAATGGACTATTAATAAGATTATTATCTTTAAGGACTTAGCTCATTATGTCTTAAGTCCTGTAGGTGTAACTCATATTAATAAGATTTAAATGAGTTTGTTAGTGTAAAAATCCTTTAACTTAGGTTGTGTAGGCCTTAGCATACACATATGCTGAAAAGAAGATTATGCTTCAAACCTGAACCCAATAATTCGTGTGGCTCAAGGCCTTACCTATGAATACAACTTATACGTTCAATTTTGAAGGTTTTGATTTTTTTTCTAAAATCTTATATATTTGAGTAAATCACCTTACCTCCTAAACTTCTTCTATTTTATAGGCCACACAATTTACATACTCTATGTATTATTTATTGGTTCATTTACCAACTTAATCCACTTTTATTAACCAATTTATTTCATTTTCCCATCATCTCCATCATTTATGTTTATTGATTTGCTACGTTTCATTATTTCCTCTACCGTATTTTACCATAATTATCAGGTACAAATTTGACATTTTGACATAAAGGTGGCTAACGAGACGGCATTTCCCATTTCGTGACATGGTAAGGCTCGTCGAGTCCCGTTATGGTGGATTTATTTTAAATTGAACGGTATTATGACGAGATCAAATAAACCAAAATGCTAGTCATATCTGATCTCAGAGACAAATAAGACTAGTCTTGTACGTTAAACGGGTCCCATTAAAATCAAGTGGTTAAATCGTTTGATATCCTTTTCATTCATTATAACGGGTATCCATCATGATCAAACAGGTACTCGATTTGTTTTTTTTATTCATTGTAATAGGTATCCATCAGGGTTAGGCTTGTATCAATTTGATATTTTTTGTATTCACCGTTAGAGATATTCGCTAAGATGAGGCAGTACTTATTTGAATTTTTTATTATTAATTGACTTTTTATATTATTATGAATTTATTTTTGTCTATTTTTTAAATTTATATATTTTTAATAATTTATTATATATTTGAATTGAAAAATTATTTAAAACTATGTGTCATGAGTAAATTTAATTTTCTGATAATTTTTTAAGTTTGTATTTTTGTTTTATATTGCTAGACTTTTAAAGTGATTAAAACTTTATTTTTCATAGAATGAGATAAAATAAGATATTTATCATACAACAAAATACTTGAAACTTGAAAGACAACCGAATATATAATTAAAAGTTAATTTTTATAAAATTTAATATTCATAAAATTTCATACAATAAAATATAAAATAATAAATCATCATGTATTCATATCATACCTGGACAATAGTTATGGTGATGGTGGTTATGGAGGTAGATGACGACTAGTCGGATATCCAACAAATAGATCATTATAAATCTTAATTATCTTCTGCTAGTCATTAATCTTATAGTAGAAGGTGTTGTAAAATAATTCGTAAATATTATAGTTGTTTTGTAACGTCTTTTTTTTGCAAATCTAAATGATCATTCCTATCAATTAATTTAATATATGTGATAATGCAATTGACAATTCATATCATACAATTAAACATACCTTTCATATATGACATCCAACATATGATGATCGATTAATCTTATACTTACGGCGATGGCTCAGAAGTATTACCACCCAACTGCACTGAAACCTTAGCATGTCTACATAGTACCCACTATTTTTACAGAAGAGGTGGAAAAAACTTATTGGTCCTCCGTATTTCATTCATAGATGCCTTAAAATATTCAAACACCTCTCACTTTAAGTAGATGCCTCTATAATGGGTATATATCTCTTGAACGTTTAGAGATAACTTTCTTACACTCGAACTGTTCGGACTTGTAACTCCTCATATGGACTAACATCACATATTTTATGAAGAAAATGAGATATTACATAAGGTAGAGATTGTCTATTACGTGAATAATTCATATGCCTAATAATATAAATTGGTAAATTTACTTTTTGCCCCAACATCATGACAAAAATTTAAAATATTTGAAGATTGGCCATGTATGAATTCTTATTTTTATTAGGAATAAAACAATCACTAACCAATATTAGTACCAGTCTCTGAGGTCCTTTAAGTTAAATTTACTGGAACCATGTCTAATTTTACCCTTGTTGTTAACTAGATAAGGCTGCCATCATTTAATAGGTAAACTGAATCTTATAATGTTAAAGACAAACTCCCATGACACTTACGAATATGATAGTTTCATGCAATAACTATTTATCAAATGCATACATATGCATATCTAATTTTTCCTTTATGTCAGATTCATAAACTGTACTTGTCACACCATTAACATTAAAATTAATGTCAAGATTAGTAGCAGTATCCTCATTCAAATTACAACTAGCATATTATTCACCTAACATATTATGCCAAGTAAAACTTAATTGAAAGAATGTTAACCATCGAAAGTTATCAAGATTATGAATAAGATTATCACTACCTTCAACGTCATTAAGCTCATTGGTGTCCAAGAAGATAATGGGGTGTATTACTTTTCTACACAGTCTAATAATATTGGATGCTTCATCATTATCTTGTTCATCTTGTGATAGCGTTGATTCTTATTGTTCATATTTGTTGTCCAAACGAGTATTGGCATAATGTGAAACGGGTACTTATCCTCGCTAATGGACATATTTTAGAGTTCCAGAAGGTTTAACAATTTCTTACTTAAAATAACATAATTTAGATACTTGTTCGAGATGTTGGGTACTCGGTTTTGTCGGGTGGTTACCATTTGGCTTGGGGGTAGCTATTTCAACAAGGACTTGAAAAAACTAGACGTTGTTTCTTCTACTATATATATATAACCGTTGTGTAAACCTTGCTTAAGAATTGGTATACTATACCCATTATTTTAATTTTGTTATTGTTTGATATTACTAGTTATTTTAAGGACATGAAAAATATAATACATTAATTTGCTAAAGTCCATAAGAAATCCTTAAAATATTACTACTGACCAACCTAGCACTTCCTGACCTATATACGTAGATATTGATTTTAATATTGAGGAAAACATAGAGATGCATGCTAATATAAGTAGTAATATTCAACCAAAATCTCACCCTCAAAACATAATCATCCCAAGCTAGCGCTACCTCCACCACTAGTTCCAATACTATGAAGAACATATCTTAGGTATGCGAACACTTTATTGATGGAAACACAAAAGGTGAAGTGTAAACACTATGAGAAACGTTTTCCTTATAATAAGGGAGAAACTTATAATGGAACCGGAAATATAGGATGACATTTAGTAAATCAAAACAAAACTATAGATAAATCCAAATTTGAAGATGTGAAATGAGTTCTAATAATCATAGATCCAAAAATTGTAAATGTTTTGTTATTTCAATAAGATACGATGTAAGGGTGAAATGATGAAATTTACCATACACAATGCATTTCATTTTTTTCTTTTATTGACGGGTGAAGAAATAATAAATAGAATAATGAAGTATTCAACCCAAGTTCCGATCACATCCACGAACCTTTATGAAAATATTAGAGTTGCAATATTTCGAAAACAACAACAACTTATTAGTAGTATGATTGAATGTTTGTTATTTAAAGTTTGTTTAACTAGTGATATAGAACATTTCTTGAGTTTCACAATACGTATATTACTTTATATTGGATTGTTTCTCATTTGGTACTTCAAAGAAGAATTATATATTTCATTTTTAAACATAATATCGTTCACATTTCAGAATGTATACAATGTATGCATGATTTTAATGTACGGATATAATTATGGATTTTTTTTGATAATGCATCTGCTACCATCGTAAGTATTGAGAGACGTAAAGTTCCATGTAATCCAGAATTTGAGAAATATTTCCATACTATAATTTAATGTCATATGATTAAATTGGTTTCCGATGATGGAATAAAGATAATATTAAATGAGTTTATTAAGTCTATTATAAAGGTGATTATACTAGTTATTAACTCGGTTCTAAAAAATGTTACTACAAATAAATTTTTAAGGTGAGTGGAAAAAAATTCAAAAAAATACGTTTGGATGTCGAAACTAGATGAAACTCTAATTATAAGCTTCTTGTACGTGTTTATATTTTAAGATTAAGGTTACACGTATTTATGATATATATATAAACGAGGATTATTACCAACCTCTCACAACTCAAAAGTAATCATACTGTCATGAAATTGTACATTTTATCATCATAATTAAATAATTTACTATTTGTTTTCCTACACAATATAGTCCTAATATTCATATAACCATTGAATGTATTGTCAATACTTGTATGCATTTGGATGCAAATAGTGTTGTGCATGTGTTTAAAATTATGGTGCACACGATGAAACAATTTTTTTAAGTAATTCCAAAACTTATTTTATCTTATGCATTTTACATTATATTCTTACAATAATATTTTTCATCATTATTGATCAATTCTAATTATTATTTTGATAGTGTAAATTATGTAATTGGTATATAAATACTCTTATGAAAAACAATCAAATTGCTAGAGAGAAAGTGTAAATGATATCCTAGAAAGAGAGAGTGTAAAGAGTTAAAGTTAATTGTAATGATGGATCAATTTCCCATGAAAAAGTAAATTTATATATAGGTGCGATTAGTTCCATAGGACAAACATACACTTATTCCATGATATACTTCACCTCATCATTGTACTAAGTAAAATATATCTATTACATTTGCACTTTAAGTCCTCTAAACTTCTATTTTTTAAAAATATTTTCGATATATTATTTATTTATCATTTTACCCTTATAAACTAATTATTTTGACTCTGATTAATTTTATCCTTATTAGTATCCCTCGTAGTCCTTACATAGAAATCTAAGAGAAGAGTAAACCCAAAGATAGAAGTCTACTTCAGGTACTGCCACCATGATGCAACCCGACCATGAAATTTGGTCGTGACTAATTGGAATTTTTTTTGTCTTCAACGTCTTTGAAGCCTAAAACTTCTTTCATTGATACAACCCAATCCAAAAAAATTATGTTTGAAGACCGCCATAAAATTTTGGACTATCTCAAGCCTGAACCCCGACTTCCATCAGTTGTTTATGTTCAGATTATATTAATGATCTAGAAGTTGTTTGATGATTTATTCTCGATGATTTTGTGAAGGTAAACGCCCCTTTTATAATCCCTGCGGTCATCAAACGGGTTCTCGTCCTGACATTAATTTTCTTTGAGATCCTCCGATCGCTTATTCATGTATGAGCCCATATTTCGTTCATGGTTAGCAGCACAGTCGCATCTTGCAATATGATCAGCTAGTTCTCAATCACATCAAGACGACCGTCGAGATTTTCAAGACTGTAGCCCTCAGTCCATGCGGTGATACGTTTGTCTCTCATGTTCTTTAGTGGAATGAATCATGTATCGATGTATCAAGAATTCAGACTATGATACCGAGATGATACAACAACGATAATATA
This sequence comes from Limnanthes douglasii subsp. nivea, assembly GCA_036936605.1. Taxonomy (NCBI): domain Eukaryota; kingdom Viridiplantae; phylum Streptophyta; class Magnoliopsida; order Brassicales; family Limnanthaceae; genus Limnanthes; species Limnanthes douglasii. Next base: position 262,133,444 of record JAUPFV010000004.1, read on the forward strand.
AAAAAGAATAAAAATTCTAATTTAGGAAGATATAGGTGATAATGCAATTGATAAATTTCTTTAATAAAAAATAACCAAGTTGATATTAAGGTGAGCATAAGCTTATATAGTAACTCCGAAAAACCTAATCAGACATTAAGAAAATAAAACAAATATAAAGAAATAAAATATCCTCCAATTTTGATGTAATCTGATTTATTTTACAAAATCAAATAGTTTTCTAAAAAAACAAAAAGTGAAATGAACTTTTAGGAATCCAAAAAGAATCCTTGACCTTTGGCCATGACACATATCTGACAACTGTCGGGCTCGTCAAAACCTTCAATTTGAGTACCAAATTTTCCCCATCTGATACTCGAATGAAAAGTAAGGCTCGTTGGCGTTTTTCCATTAATGTGAGCGAATTGACAAATTTCTCCATAACATCAGAATCTGTGTAAGTCTCATGATGCACATACGTTTAGAAGAAACTTATACTTCAAACCCGAACTCAATAAAATTTTATGGCCCAAGATGTTACCTACAAATACATGTGACATTTTTAGTGTTAAAAATCTTGAATTTTTAATGGAAAATATCATGTATTTCGATCTTACCTTTATCATTTCTCCTATTTTTAGATCGCGCAACTAACCTATTTTCTTTATTGTTTATCACCCATTTAATCACTAATATTAATTAAATTTTATACATTTTCGTCATTATCTCCATTTTCTCCATTTATGCCTATTCTTTGATTACTTTTCAAGCTCTTTACTATTAGTATTTACCATACTTATCATTTATATACAAATTTGATATTTTGACACTATTATTTATTTTTGACTTTGATTATATTTTGTTATTCTTATAATTATTCTTTGTTAGAAACTAAAGATAAAAACAATCACTTACAGTCATATGAACAAGAAAATGTATTATGAGGTTCCCCATAAATTCACTGAAAAAAATAAAGACAGGAAACATGTATATGAATAAACTTTCTAAAAATATTTATTATGATATTCTTTATTGTTTGATCTTGTTTGAAAGTTATCTAGGGATATAATAAGCCTTTGGATTTAGAATACAAACAATTAGGAAATATAGATCAATTGACAATGTTTGAAATATCAAATGATTTTTTTTAACACATTGGAGATTTCGAGAGATTTGATTCACATGTATTTTTTTTCTTTAATGATTTATATTTATAGACTTGATTAGATTTTTTCTAAAGAGTTTTTTTAATAAACTTGTAAGTAAGATCAAATCCATTTAAAAGAACTTTTAGGAGAAAAGATCTCGCCCCAAAACACGTCGATTCAGTATTCGAGGGCCTTTATGCGACCAACACTAATTAGGTTACAATAAGACACTGCTTTATATCAAAATACCTCATGTAGAGCGTGCTGATCGCGACCAACGATTGTTTGGGAGAGATAATAACATTATGTCTCGCCCTTGCCGTGGTCAGCCTTATTTTGATCACGACAAAGGTCCTTGGTGACATGTGTTGTTGCGATCAGCTCGTCCTGATCGTGGAAAACCATCACCGGGGCCTTACACAGCCTGGATCCGTTGATGGCTTCAGTTATTTGATGTTTTCAAACTTTACTCCGGTCATTTTACATCTAATCAATTATTTTCAACAATCCTCTACTTGATTAAATATCACAATTTTTCTCATTTTAGATAACTCGTGCACATCGAGTAAAATATCTTTCGATTTGAATTTTGCCATAGTATAAAGATAACAAAGTTAAGTCGGAAAATATTGGTAGTCATAAATTTGAACCAACCTCCATTATAACCTAACTGACGATCTCACACACGTAATTGTTTCCATAAGATATTTGTCTATATTTTACTTTAGCGCTATTTTGGTCATGTGCTCTATCTATTTCAAGAATTGTAACTTAAGAGGAACCAATTCTCTCATAAGCGACGATACCAACTCTAGATTCTTAGATGTACAATTCTTATAGTGTTTTCGTTACATTTAAAAGCACGTGTCAGACTTTAGACCAAATTGTATTATAAGTTCATTTGAACTTGTCCCTCAACGGTTACAACCAACATATCTCACATCCATCAGGGATACAAATTTAATTTATTTATATGTTGAAACTTTTCGTAAATAACTCGTTGTTACAAAATATAAATGATGAGAAACCACATGATGTGAAACCATGCTAATTATAAATGACAAGAAACCACATGATTCGAAACCAAACAAACTACAAATAATGCGAAACTAGGCTAACTATAAATAATGAGAAACCACATGATTCGAAACCAAACAAACTACAAATAATGCGAAAGTAGGCTAACTATAAATAATGAGAAACCACATGATGCGAAACCATACTAACAATAAATGATGAAAACCCACATGATGCAAAACGAGACAAACTACCAACAATGCAAAATTATGCCAATTATATAAATGATGAGAAACCACATGATGCGAAACCACATGATGCGAAATCAGACAAACTATAAATGATGAGAAACCATATGATGCAAAACCAAACAAACTACAAACGATGCGAAAGCAGATACCACATAATGCGAAACCGGACCAAATATAAATGATGAGAAACCACGTGATGCGAAATTAGGCAAACTACAAATAACGCAAAACCAAACCAACTATAAATGATGCGAAACAAAGGTTAACTTGGCTTGCAATTTTTTTAATTTTAAAAAACATCATGAATATATATAGTTTTGTTCATATTAGAAAAAAAAAAAATATCCACACTTGTTTCATGATTTATATATAAAAAAATATAAGTTAATTTTCTGGGTCTTAATAAAAAATAATTTTGTAAAACTAATCTTTAATAGGTAACTGCTATAAATATATATATATATATTTAAAAACAATAATTTTTGTATCTCCAATTTGCTGGAAATATAACTGTACACAGCTATGACCAAAGACCAAAATTTGTTATATGAAAAACAATTCATAGAAATTAATTATTATAATAATGAAAACACCTTTTTAGGTCACATTTTGTTTACAACAAAAGACAGTAACAGTCACTTCTTTCCATTATTCTAATTGTACAGATGGTTTTTGGACCATAAGTATATATTTATCATGGATTTCATTCATTAACCGTTCAAAACACAATATTATCGTGTTAATATATTTCTACACACTCTTTTAAAAAATAAATAATATTCATCTTTTTAGCTCCAATTAATATTTTAAATATTTTCAATATTTAAACTGTATCCGATAAATCAATGGTTGATCTGGGCATCAAGTGTACGATTCCGATTTAAATAATAATAAAAAAACATTAAAAAAAACATTTAAAATGAGCTGATGTTGTCTTATATAATAGAGAGAAAATTGAATGGAGATAGAGGAGAGAAAACTCATCGGATGCACTGCACGGACCATCTAGAGAGAGAAACAAACAAACAGATTCTTCCCTATTTTTTGAGAGAGAAAAACCCTTAGAGAGAGAGAAAAACTGCGAGGAGAGGTAATAATTTAATCGGATAATTCATTTTTTTATTCAATCTAATTTGCTTTTTTCAAGATATTTATCCAGATCATCCAGAGGCGAACTTGAATCATAAGATTATATCAAATCTATAGTGTAGATCCCTGATTACAATCTACACTAGGGGCTTATCGCTTATGGCTTTGTTCGATTATAGTCGAGAGATTAAATTCCGGAGAGAATACTAAAGTCTGTTTAGTTAGGGAACTTGTAAAGGAAAGGGGCTTGTCGTGGCTCCGGTTGCCGGCAACCATTTTGAATAACCGGATTCTGGAGCAACAGGCATGCTACTGGATTCTGTGTTCTGTGTTATTTATTTGTTTTTATTTTAATTGCATTTTTAGAATTTGCTTACTTGAGATTGATGTGAATATTGCTGATTAAATAGTGTAATTGGCTAATTGGGTATTTGAAGTTGTCTCTTTTTTGCTTCTAAGAATTAGGGTTTTTTTAGAATCCTTTTGTTCTTCAGGGTATTGGCTTTTTTGGTGTGTTTTTGGTGAGTATCAGATAGATAGTGTTTTGAGTTAAGCTTTGTGTAACACTTATGTTCATTATTCATAATTATGTACATGGTGATTGGTGATTGGAATTAGTGGTAGAGGCAAAGGTCTAATTTGAACATTTCCGGGGGTTACTTAGAGGCAAACTCTGATTCATTACTTGTTAAGCATATGTTTTATAGTTTATTATCCATGAGTATGCATTGTTTTGCACATACAAGTGTAACAATGTGTATTCAACACTCAAATCAGTTCAATGCGTTCTGTTTACTGCTGGAATTGATTTATGTTTGGTTAACTTGATTCATGACAGGTTAGAAGATTCGTTAATCATTTTTACCAGAGTCAGGTGGGTCTTATAAGAGCAGAGTTTGGAAGTTGGAATATTTTAAACTGTCCTGCATGCATCTTAACAAGGGCGATGCTTTACCTTCTGTCGAGGTTAAAGCCAGCAACAGTCTGGATAATACAACCAGTGAAGGAAGTAGTGTGGTTGCTGTCTCGCAAAGTGTTGAAACTAAAGCAGCTACAATATCTGATGCTTCAAAAGAAGTTGAGATGATTTCAAAGCTACCACCTGCTGGTGCTGGCGTAGAGAACCAACTTTCTTCAGTTCCCGATGCTGTTTCGCTTGAGTCTAACTTCTCAAGTAAGCACAAGGGGTTGCAAGCTTTAGATGGTCATGATGATAGTATACCAAGTCTTAGTAGGACTAATGGTACTAGTGTAGAGGTAGTTAACAATACGAGTAAAGTAGGTAGTGAGGATTTATCACATAGCCCGGCTGCAGTTTCTGGTTCAGGTTGTGCAGTTCGTGGTGATACTGAAATTGCGAATAAAATCTTTCCAGAGACTGATGATGCAGGGAAGACTAAGGATAGTAAGGATGCATCAGTTGAATCATTAAAACATTTAGGCCAAGATGATGACATTGCGAAGTCAAATAAAATGGTTCAATTAGGTGATGTGCCGGAGCCTCTTTCACTTGCTAACTCGGGAGGCGATGACGATGAGTCAGAAATGGTGGAACAAGATGTAAGTCATTGTTTTCACTTTGCATGACAATGCCATGCATTCAAGTCATTGCTTTTTGGCTAGTTTTAGTCTACCTTTGATAATGTTTTGTTACTATTATTTATTCGCCGTTCACTTGGTTAGCAAAATTTATTCATCTACCAAAGAGTAGAGTTAAAACGATTTAAAATCCACTTAATGAACATTGAGTCGAAGGAATATAAATGATGGTCAACAATATGTCATGTAGAATTAACCAGATGGTTGGCTGACTAGGTGATTCAAGAGCTCTAATAAGTTCATCACATTATATTTAGCTATGATCTGCCCAAAGCTAGTCGCTGTTTTGTAGGTTTGCATGTGCAATTTCAGCTGCTAAACAATTGCACTTGCCTCCATGAAACTTAAAAGTTAGGGGTAGGCTTCAAGTGATTAATTTCAAAACCTGGATATATGCCATGATAATATGCTAGATAACGGTACGGTTGGTTCATCTTCAACTTCTAGGTTATGGGAAATGACCTAATTGATCACTTGACTTAGTTTGGAAATTCTATATATTTGTTTCTATCTATGGAGTTGTCTTTCATTCTCTTTATTTGAGGATTATCTTTTTATCTTTTCGTTGGTGCTCTTGTTTTTGGCTGTTTGTATTGTATCAGGAAAAATATACTTTTCTTAATTCTCTCTTGCACATTAAATAGGTGAAAGTATGTGATATTTGTGGGGATACAGGCCGTGAGGATTTGCTTGCTATCTGCAGTAGATGCAGTGATGGTGCAGAGCACACGTAAGAACACACTTCTTTCGCATTTTGTACTTATGCACCAAGTCTTTATTAACTTATGTGAGGATCACGTAGACTCAACATGATTCCTAAGACTGTTATAATTTCCAATTAGTTATTGCATGCGGGGGATGCTTGACGAACTTCCACAAGGTGAATGGCTGTGCGAAGAATGTGAGCTTGCAGAGGAAACTCAAAACCTAAAGACAGGTAAACAACATGATATTCTGAATGCACCTAAAAGTTGAAACATATAAGGTTTAGATAAGAAAAGATTGATTCAACTTTCGGATTCTCAGGTAAGAGACATGGAGTAAAAACAGAGAATGTTTCAGTTGCAAGAAGGGAGGATAGTAAAACCAGCACAAGGCCACCATCTTGGGGTTCGTCATTCAAGAACTCAGACAAGAGGCATGTGAAGCATCCCACAACTAATAGAACAACTATTCGCTCTCAAGGTTCTGGTCCCCGCCTTCAAAAACTCAAGGGTACTATTTTAGCTACTTATGATTGAATTTTCGTCTCTTTCTCTCATCAAATACCAGAACAGTACATGGTAGCCTCTCTATTTCGTTTATATCTAGCATTGATGCACTATTTTTATGTCAGGCACACTGTTAAAATCGAATTCGTTCAATGCCTTCAATTCGAAAGCAAAACTAAGGGAAGAAGTTTTTCCTAATAAACAGAAGACACCCAGAGAACATTCTTCATATGATACAAAAGAAGGGTCTTCCAAAACATTTGGCAAGTCTATGTCATTTAGATCCACAAATGGTTTTTCAGACAGTAATGAAACAACAGCAAGAACGCTTTCATCCGAATTCCCTCATTCTCACAAGTTAAAATCTTTGAAGCCTATGAAAGAACAAAGTTCATTTGAGAAGAAAAATGTGTCTAAATTGGAGGTCTCTACATCCAAGGTTGATCAAAAGCTGGCACTTCATGGTCAAAGCGTTGCCCTTCCATCCTCCCATAACAGTCATGAGTTGAAATCTTTGCAGTCCGATGGAAAATTGGGAAGGTTAAGAAAATCAGTCAGTAGTCTCGCTCGAAATCATATAGAAATTCCTGTTACTTCTGGTATGATACGCATTCTCTTTTCATAATACATTCTAACTGTTTTGTTTTGTCGTTCATTGTCATTGTGTCTTATTTTTCTTTCTCTATTCTGTTTCAATGTATGTACTGAGCACGATAAACTTATCATACCTGTCTATTGCAGTTGGAGCTTCATCTACTGACGGGATTTCCAGTCCCTCTCAGAACAAGGCGTACAAGTTTAGCCCCAAGGAGAAAACATCATCCGGTTCTTCCGCTGAAAAATCATCAGACATTAATGTAGTTTCAGTTAATGGGTTGCCTGGACAAAGAGAATCTAGAATTGCAGGTGAGAAAACTAAAGAGAAGCTTGATAGTCGCCCAAGGCCGAAAACAATTTCTATACCTTGTCAAAAGTGTAAAGAAGTAGGGCATGCTACAGAACTCTGCCAGTTTGATAGTCCACAGTCTTCTGGAAGTGATATATCTACTGGAAAGCTTTTAAAGGTGGAAATGGACAAAGGTAACAAGTTGAAAGCAGCAATTGAGGCAGCCAAGCGTAAGACACTTAGTCTTGGAAGAACAATTGATCGCTCGGACAGATCCTCTGTATCTAATATGGAAAACGGCGAAAGACCTTCTGCCGGTCAATCATTAGTTTCGAATAAGCTGGCGAATGTGATTTCTAATGAAGGAAGACTAGAAAGGCAAGCAAAACTTCAGTGTTCTTCTGATTCGTACAGGCAAACAACTGCAGATGATGCGAAGGAATTCATTGTTCCGTGTACTGACAACATGCTCTCTCCTAAATTTCGAGAATCAGATGATAAGACTTGTGTCAAACAGACGATAAGAGCCTGGGCCAATCATGCGTTGGAAGCTATGTCTATTCTCTCAAAGATCTCAGCCATCCCAGAGCACGATTACATCTGGCAGTACGATTCATTTCCTTGTCAATTTTAGTCTATATTTTCTTTGTGGGGATCTTTTCTCCTTTCCTCGGCCAACTTTTTTTCTGTCTTGTTTGAGGCCTATGGCTTATTATTAATATACTTCACGAAATAATTCTTAGTCTTCTGCTTTTACACCAGAGGAGGTTTCGAGGTGCATAGAGGTGAAAATCCTCTGGAGCTACATAGCGGAATTCAAGCACACTTATCAACTTTTGCTGCAAAAAAAGTTGTTGAAATGGTCAAAAAGTTTCCTGAAAGAGTCTGTCTTACTCAGGTACCACGCTTGAGCACATGGCCTAAACAGTTTCATGACAGTGGCGCTACAGAAGATCATATTGCCCTTTACTTCTTCGCCAAAGATATTGAGAGGTAGCTGTACGCAACCTTTTTCCTTAGTTCTCTTGTTTCATATGAATCCTTTATTAGTAAATATTAGATGCTCTGATTTTGTTGCAGCTATGAACAAAACTACAAACCCCTGCTGGATAACATGATTAATAAAGATCTAGGACTGAAAGGGAAAATTGATGGTGTTGAACTTCTTATCTTTCCGTCCAGCCAACTTCCCCAAAACTGTCAGAGTAAGTAGTTATATTGATTACTGTCAGAGTTAAGTTGTGATACATCTCTTGTTAATATTAAGAACATTGGGTATGATTTCAGCTGTTCAATTGGTCTTGATGATAGCTCTAAAATAAATTGATTTTTTTACCTGCTGTCACCCTCGGACGGACTGTAAAATAACCCTAGTAGGTAAATTGTGAGGATCAGTATTCCTAGTTTTTTGTTTGTATCTTTCACTATTTTGGTCAAGTGACAGTCAATATGTCATTGTCTTGTTTCCGCACCTTCACATGTCGTAAATCCCATTCTATCTTAAAGTTTTTGAAAGCAACTTTAAGTGAATCTGCCTGGGATTTTGTGCTAATATGTCTTTAAAGCTTCTATTGTGGTCGTATATTGAAAACTAAGTTTTAGTCAGGCAAACTAATCTAAGCCTTGATGTATTTTCTTCTGGTTAGCCACGCACTTCTCTTTTTCATGGTGATTCACATAAAAGTTTGGTACAAACTTAATGCAGCCACTTCTCACCAAAGGACTCTTGACCTAGATGTTTTAGTATAATAGTTATATGATAGGGAAAATTGCCTTTCTCCAGTAAAAGAAAAAAAAGAGTCTTGGATTCACTTTTTTTTCATTTTTGATTTCTTTATCTCTTTTTAGTTTGTTGTGCTCTTTTTGTGCGTTGTTGTGTGGGAAAACCATATTTCTTCTTTTTCTTTGTTGTAAATTTTCTTTATGACATTAGATATGCACATGAGTTTATCATGTCAGGATTGTGGAAATTTCTGATGCTAAAATTCATGAAGCTCTTGTTTGGATGTTAGTATATAGAGATTTATTGGGACTATATTTGCTTTTGACAGGGTGGAATAGGTTATTATTCCTATGGGGAGTGTTCCGAGGCAGTAGAGTAACCTGTTCAAAATCGTTCAAAGAATCAAGTATCAATCGGACAAACTCAGTCCCCCAAGGCAAAGATGAATACTCCGATGTGTCCTCACAAAACCCTTGTTTCCCCAGTACTGTAGAGAAAGAATTATCTACTTGTAAGAGTTCTTGTGACATTGGCATAACATCAGACGCTACAGGCATGACTAAACAGGGGAATAGCAAAGCATGTGCCCTGGATCAGGCACCTGTGGATTTGAATGCCATCTCTGAACTTCAAGAAAATGAACAAGATTCGAACATCTTCTCAAGAATTGCTTCACCGGGCCAAGAATCATGTCTGTCAGAAAGATATTCTGGTCATCAGGTACATTTTTCTTTTTTGGATGCCCGCATGGATTTGCTTCACATCGTCGCTTTGTTTTCTCGCCTGGAAGGAGATGATTGCCATTTTTACGAGCTCTTTAATCATTTTATGCCTTGAAGAAATTATAGTAGTTGTCTTTTTCTATTTTACATTTTTGAGGTGTTTATACTACTTTTTTTATTCAAAGAGGAAGTGAAGTTTAGTAGACAATGCCCCAGATGTATTATGTCAAGCTTAATTGTTATGTTGTGCTCGTCTCTCAAGCTCCATTTTTTTCTGTTAGGAAAAAGACAGATCAGACCTTCAAGCTGCAGAGAGTGGTCTTGAAATGACATCAGTTGTTAGAGAAGATAGTTCGTCGTTGAAGATTCCCCTTGCTAGCATTCAAGAGGGAAGTCTGGTGGGGAGTGTTAACGAGCGGAAAATTGCAGAGACAAACAGTAGTGATGGGAGTCGTGTTACACCAGATAGACACTACATGGAAGATGATAGGAGATCAAGCAGTACTAATATGTTAGGTGTAGATCTCAACACTTGGCAGCCTGGAAATCTCAAGCGACTGCATACAGATCTTACAGAAACCAATAGAACACTATTGAACGATGCAAATAGTATATTCGTAGATAAAGAATATGCTAATAAGAAGGCAAAGACAAGCGTGGCTGAAGTATTTGAATTTAGAAAACCCGAAATCGAAAGGGATAACTCCCAGAAGTTCGGGGCAACAATGGAAAGATACTTTTTTCCGCTGGATGCAAACCGTTCAAAGGCTTATAACTCAATGCCATTGAAGGATCTATCCTCAGAGAATGATGTGGTCCCTAGCCTTGAGCTCGCTTTAGGAGCTGAAACAAAACCACGGTCACTGAATAGAGGGATCCCACCTCTCTACCCCGGTGCAGTTACTGACAAATGCAGTCAAACCAAGACAACAGTAGCAGATACCTTTGCATCCCTTTCACTTTCACTTTCTCCATTTCCGGACAAGGATCAAACTATGGAACCTGTTTCGTCGGAACAGCAGCATGGGGGTACTTCTATGCTCTTTTTTCCAGGTATAGCAGACAAGTAGACCCAGAAACCAACAGTATATGTATGTTTTCGCGAATGTTCTAATTTGTGCAAGATCAGGTAAGATTATCCTCCATATAATCTATTATTATTATTATTATAGGAGATCTGTCTATAAACGAAAAGGGACAAAAAATTCTACATTATGATTTATTTCTGTTTCTTGGTGGATAGCACCTATTTGTATATATATAGAACTAAAGCTTTTATGCTAGCTTGAGATATGGCTACTAGCCTATTCCGGATACGAATTTGTTGGTTATGAATTTGAATTCTTCTCTCTATTGATATTCAATTTTGTTACTGTTTAATGTTCCAATTGTTTTCTTCTTATTTAACACGATGAAAGGCACCTATTGAGTTTTGAACACATTTCCCTGAATCCCATGTCTTGATCGGTAACCTTAATTATTTTTTATCGGATTATATTAAGTATTGACTGTCATAATATTTTGTTTGGTAGTTGGAATACTATGATTTGTTCTGAAAAAAATATGATGGAGCCAAATTTCAAACAAGAGAAAAGAATTAGATCTATTTGAAATATGGTAAGGAAGAACACCATTTCAGTATGAAATTGCAAACTAGTCCTCTTCTTTCACTGAACTCTGGTTGGGTTCGTTTGATAAAATTGCTAATTCGCCAAAAGCAAGAGGTTGATCATAGGGATGGAGAGATAGCGGTAGAGAGAAGTTGTTCATTGATAAGTCAGTTTTTGCTTTTTAGTCTGTCTACTTCAGTCGGAGAAGACAATCTTTTTGTTGCTCTTAGTTGTGGTGGTGCTTTGATCGGGAGAAATCTCTGGTACTCTCTCACTCTCCGGCTCCTATTCTGTTACCGATGACGGTTGACGGTGGCGATTCGTGGAAGGATATTTGCAGCACTAGCTGCGGATGTGCTATGGCTATTTCAGGTCAAATGATCGATTTCGTCAATTTCTTTTCATATTTAGTTGGATTACGATTATCGACGTAGCAATTGAACCCCAAGTTCGTTGTCGACTAGATTTCTAATATATCGCTGGGTTATCAATGTATTAGAGTTTATCTTTCATTCCCTTTGTGTTCATATAAAGTTCAAAAATATTGCTTTAAAGTGTTATTTGAAACTAGAACAAAAGGTAAACAACTTGTTCTGATCTGAAACGATAACAATTTTTTTTTTTTCTCGGAGCGAACCCGCAGCCGCTACTCAGAGTGCAATGAGTGCGCACAGGGTAAACCCTCAGTCTGACGCGATAGCCTGCAAAACGTATGTAGATGCAAAACGTATGTAGAGGGGATTCGAACTCATGACCTTTTGGTCATAAGAATGCCATACTCAACCAACTCGGCTACCGCCGTGGGGGCGAAACGATAACAACTTGTTTGCTTATTAAAGGGTAAAAATAAATGGTTAATAATAAAAGTAAATAGCTATAGTAAATAATTGTAAGTAATAAAACTAAGGGAAATTGCATCTAAAGTACCCACTCAACTATTCAATTGTCACTTACTACCTAAGGTTTGATCAATTGTTACTTAATACCCAATTCAACTATTTTATTGTCACTTATAACCTAATATTATTTTTATACCTAACTACCCTTAACCCACTATATATACATAATTTTCTATTTTCTTTTTATTTTTTTCTAGCTTATTGAAGATTTGAATTTGTTAGCCGCTCTAACCACCTAATCCTACGAACCACCACGAAGACCGGTTGAAATCACATTTTCCGGTGATTGGAAGCTGCTGAAGGTTTGTTTATTTATGTACGTTGTGGTGTTAGACCTGTCTAACCACTGTCTTCTACGTATATGAGTTGATCGTGGTTTTTTGGAATCTGTTGGCTTACAAGTAATCGTGTTGTTTGCTTTTCAGATAATTACCTATCGATTTCGAAGTTATTTATTGATTTTCTCTGTTGGAATAGGTTCTATTCTACTCTTTTTAGATGCCATTGCCTGATTTCGAGCTTTTTCTCTGTTTTTTTTGTTATAGTGATCTGTTATTGTTTTGTTAATATTATTTGTTATATACTTATGTCCTTGTTTTCTGATGTTATATACTAATTTTGTAGTGCTTTAGTTTTTTATTTCATGTGTAGATTACGAGTTTTAGTTGTCCAGGCCTTACACTCAATATGCGAATTGTTTGGTGTATTCGATGAGAAAGATGCTAATTGTATGATCAATTCGCATGGTGACATGCGAATCACATGAACGAAGTTCAAAGTTTACATACGTTTCGCATGTTAGGATGCGAACTATGTGAAACTCTAGAGTACTGTATGTTCAAACAAATACCAGGACTTTTTAGTTAATTTTCTACACAGTTCGCATGTTATGATGCGAACTGTATAGGACTCCAAAGTATTGCATTTTCAAACAAATATCAGTACTTTTTTAGTTGCTTTTACGTTTCGCATGCTATGATGCGAACTATCTAGAACTTTTTTAGAGTATTGTATTTTGAAACAAATATCAGGACCTTTTTTACAAACAAGTATCAAGACAGGATGCGAATTGATCGATGTAGGTATACACAATTCGCAAGATAGGATGCGAATTGTTTGATGCAGTAGTAAATAATTTGCACGTAGTTTTTGTGACTAATAACTAATAACTTGTTCTGTCCAGGGTAAGAGATGTCCAAATCACGAGTTTGTATTTTTAAATATGGTCACCAAACTGCAATTGTGCCTTTCACGGAGTTTGAAAGCTTTCAAAGTATCCAAGCTTATGTGGAGAACACATGGGAGGAGCTTGCCACAGGTGACTACCTAATTACCTACTCCTGCGGGGATCACAATAATTGTTTCTTTAATAACCATAATGATTTTGTTGGGTTGGTGTTATATCTTGATTTGGAGCGTTTAAAACGGGTTAGTTTTCTCATAGAACAACATGTCTTCGATAAGGGTTCTGGTAATAAGACTTCTGTTAATAAGAGCTCTGGTGGTAAGGATTGTGGTGTAAAGCGTAAAGAGCGTAGCTTGATTTTGGGAGAACCATCTCCCAATCAACTAGTTAGCAGGGAGAGTAGTAATGATTTAGTTAATTCTGATCAGAGAAAAAAACAACTTGCTACTGCTGGTTGGGCTGATGCTATTACAGGAGTGGGTCAAGATTTTGAAGAAGGTGCTGCTGGTCTGAGGTTATCTTTGTGCAAGTTTGCGTTAGAGCATGGTTTTTCTTTCAAATACCTGCACAACACAGCAAATAAGATCACTGCTTATTGTGAAAATAAGTTCACAAGTGGGTGCAAATGGAGGCTTTATGCATCTATTGACTCAAGCACCGGCTTGATGACGATCAAGAAGTATGCCCCGCACCATACTTGCAGTCCTGATTTCTCCCAGAAGCATAAGCATAAGCGGCACATGCATTTGACATCAGATTTGATTGGAGATGAAATTCAGGATTCTTTACGGACCTGCCATTCGTTGACAGCCAAAACCATACAATCGACTGTCAAACAAGATTACGGTCTTGACATCTCTTATTCTTTGTCATGGAATGATTTAGAGAAGGCTAGGAGGGGAGTTTTCGAAGATAGTTCAAGTTCTTTTAGTTTACTAAACGGATACTTCAAACGCTTGAAGAGCCGGGATATTACTTCAGACTGCCAGTTGGAGTTGTCAGCTGGAAACTGATTCAAGCGCTGTTTTGTAGCATTCGGTTCGTCCCTTCGGGGTTTTCATTCATGCCGTCCAATGTTGTTTGTCGATGGTACCCACTTATATGGCAAGTACAAGGGTACCTTGCTCACTGTTGTAGCAAAGGGCGGAAACAACGATTAGTTACATTTTACTAGTTAATCTGAATGATGTTTTTGTGTGAAAATGCTGATGCAATTCGCATCCGAGGCTGCGAATTAAGCAGTGTTGTGATCTTAACATTTCGCATTTGCGGATGCGAATTATTTGATAACAGTTCGCATCCTATATATGCAAACCTTTTGTTGTTGTGATATTAACATTTCGCATTTGAGGCTGCGAATTAGGTATTATCTGAAACTGTACTTACATCGCAGCTTGAATTAGGTATTATTTGAAGTTGTAACAAACAATTGGCATGAAAAGCTGCGAATTCCATGTATGAGCAACTAAAATGTTACACATAATTCGCATGAAAAACTGCGAATTGTTGTACCAGGACAGCATGCGAATTGTTTACAATTTTTAAACATTTAGGTACTGTTGTAGTGTTCATTTGATCTGCCTTTTTCCAGGACTATTCCATGTTGTTGTTGGTGTAGTTAACATTGAAGATTGTGACAATTGGATGCGGTTTTTGGAGTGTTTGAAACCACATTTGCTTGATCGCCAGATCACATTTATTTCAGACCGTCATTCTGGTATCGTTAATGTTGTTTCTGTCTTGTATCCAAACTGCTATCATGCATACTGTTATTTCTATCTCATGCAGAATTTGAAAGCCAAAATGGAACATACTAACAGAGACTATAAAAAAAGGATTTTGAGTTTCTTCCATCGTCTTGCTTATGCTCCAAGTCGAGAGCTTTTTAAAGATATACTAAAGGTTTTTCTATGTGAAGGTGGTGACAGAATGAGTGATTTTCTTGCAAATTTACCCCTGAAAAGTATGCGCAGGCTTACGCAAAAGGGAAGCGATACGGCTCTATGGCTTCTACTGCAGCTGAATCGTTTAACAATCAGATTAAAAAATATTGCGGTCTACCAATTGTTGAGTTTATTGATTGGATTAGAGTCTTGCTTATGACTCAAGTTTCACGGAGATACGAAGAAGGTCTCAGCTGGAGTACTAATTTGGTTCCCGAGTACGAGAAGAAGCTAAAGTAGAATGTTGACATGTGCCGAACTTGGGTAGTACGTAAGTCCTCTACCGCCATGTTCGAAGTCTTTTCGAATCCTGTGGCTGTTGTTAATCTGTTGGATTTCAAATGTTCTTGCGGATCATGGCAACAAGAGTGTTTTCCATGTTCTCATGCTTTAGCGGCATTACACTACACCGACCAAGATCCATTGACAGTAATAGAACCCTTCTTTACGGTTAAGAATTACAGGGAAAGTTACTCTTTCAGCATACCAGCTATAACTGATTTCGACGAAGGGTCCAACGCTAACGATCCTTCTTTTGTTGAAGTTCTGCCTCCGAATGTTAAGGGACGCTCCAGAAGGCCTAAGAAAAAACGAATCCCTTCTAGAGGAGAAATCTCAACCAAGCAGTTGAGGTGTGGCCGATGTTCGAAATTAAGCCATAACCGGAGGACTTGTGATGTTCCAGTTTAAGGACAATCCATGTTGTGGACAATTCTGGTTGGCCGATCACATTTATTTGTAGTACTGTTATTGTTCTGTACAGCAAACTAAACATTTTTACATTCCTGTGTTTTGTAATGCTATTATTAGAGTTACGAAATGTTAAGTGCTTTGAGTTGTAAGCATTTTGCATCTGGTGTTGCGAATTGTGTACAATATGTTGGTATATTGTTGCAAACATCTATCAGGTTTCCATGCGATTTGTTGAAATTTCACCAGGATGCGAATCGTTAGTAAAATTATATCCAAATTTTTTAATAAATATTAGGACTCCTGGCTGCGAATTTTGACCAGAACATATGATAATAATTATTCGCATACGTTTCACATGATAGGATGCTAATTATGACCAGAACATATATCAGGACTCCTGGCTGCTTGTGTAAATAGATATGATGCGAATGGAGAACAACCAGAAGTCCTGATATTTATCACACGATAAGCTGCGAAGTGTGCTTTAATAAAAATACCAGGATATTCAGTGGGTTGCAAATCGCATGTTAGGCTGCGAATTGTATGAAATTCAGTAAAGTTGGAAACAAGTAATATATCAAGTTAACATGTGAATCATTTGCAAATTGTAATAGGATGCGAATCGTTTATATGATTGAAATTCTGTAAACAAATTGGATTACAAAAAAGAGGATTACAATATTTCATGCACTAACAAATGTTTACAGAGATCACTACAAGCTACTGTTGTTAGTTAGTTGCATTCCAAAAAATCAAAAAACAAAAGCCAACTCTAGCAGTTAGTAGAAGATTCTTCACCATCTTTTTCCTATTTCTCCTATTTGTGCTGATCATCAACATTTTTCTCTTCCACTTCCTCTTCATCTTCATTATCTACGTCCATCATGCTTAAAATTTTTGTCCTTGATGGACCAGCTTCGTCTTCCCTCTTCCTTTTGTTGTTTCGAACCTCTGCCGTCTGAGGTTGCACCTTTTCTGGCTGAGGTGCAGCAGCAAGTATTGGAACCTCTTCTGGCTGAGGTTCAGCAGTAACCAGTGGAACAACTTCCACTGGTTGAGAGTCAGCAGAGTAGTAGTCATCATACATGTCTAATTCAAAGACAGATACTGGGCTTTGGGTGGTACTGCTTGGTGTGGATATAAATGGCCTAGGGATAGGCAAGTAATTTCAAGTGGAGTTTTAAGGCGGTGTAAGGGTGTTTCACGGTGGTGTGAGGGCGTTTAAGGGTGTTTCTAAGTGTTTTAATGTGGAGAGAGAATTAAGCAGCTTGGCAGCAGTTAATTTTTCTTACCCATAGTTAATGCTGGTGGTTGGGTATTTATAGTATGAAATTTGGGCCCTTATGGGCTTTCGGGTCAAGTTTAACGGACCCGGGTCATGTTTAAAGACCCATGAGTTCTAAGCAGGAGGACATGTAGCTTAGTCAAGAAGTGTTTAGGTTTTTTAGTACTTTTGTCATAGTTCGAACAGCCTTAGGCTCACATTGGTTCGAAGTGATCTGTTCGATCAAAAGTTCTGTCCGGAGTTCGGAGAGATCAACACTGATCTGCCCTTCCGGGGAGTATCCTGACTTCGGACTCATCAGGAGCCCCTTTTTTAGATGTTTGATCAAGTGTCCTTGTCAAAGAACTGAAAAACAGTCCGATGATAGGAAGTGGTTTTTTAATCCGGAGAGAGTTGTGGATAAACCCGGACAGACCGAACGTTACGAATTCTAAACGGTTTTTGCCAGAGTTAATGGGACACGTGTCATTCTCTGATTGGTCACTTTAGCCGTTTTTTCACCTTGAACTTCGCACCACTTTCTCGAACAAGTTACCTCTTTTAAATGCCATTAATGACATCAGCGCCGTCTTCTAATCATTGCCCAACTTTTCGGATTCTCCTAGGAATCAACTCCTTTTTTCATTTTTACTATAAATTCTAATTCACTTCTCACTATCTCATTATCTCTTTCAAATTTCACTCTGTCATTTTTACTCAGAGCTTTATCTCTCTAGAATCTTCAAAACTCTCTTGGCTGTTTATGTTTACAGCAAGAACAGCACTGATCAAGGGCGGCTGGCTTAATCTCTCGGAATTGGAGAAAGCTCAAAGAGTTGAGAAGGAAAAAAGACTTGCAGCAGGGCTACCATCGTCGCCTGTTGAGAAACCAGCCCCTTCAATCGAAGAATCTGACAGAGGCTCATCTTCTTCTAAAGGTACCAAGCCAAAAAGGCTTTTTCAATCAACGCTCTCTCCCATAGTATTTGGCTCCTCAGTTCAGGAGTCGATCCCTGCTGTTGAACCGGGAGTTACTGTCACAAGTGTTAGGAAAAAATCTTCTTTCATTGCTATGGGATAAGACTCTGACCATTCCCCGGTCAAGCTAATCATGAAAAGGCCAAGTCGGTTGGTCAAAGGGTTTTCTTCTAAAAACACACCCTCGAAATCGGGGGCAAAAGATAGTGTATCAGGGTCTGGGGCAACTATAAGGGCTCCCCGGGAGAGGCTGTCAGGACTAGAGGCCAGCAGCCCACTACCCCCCAAGGAATCTTCTACCTCAGAAACTCAAATTGAGGTGAGAAGTCGAGTAAATACGGACAGCCAACAGTCCGGAGGATCAGCTCTGCCAAGCCTTAATCCTCCCCGGACTATTTCTACTGAAGCTCCCCCAACGATTATGGAGGAGAGGATGGAGGACTCCACTGAGGAGGTTAGATTTGAGTCCGAGTCCTCCGGACAGGCTGAAACTGCTATCGTTGTTGCCAAGAAGGGCAAAAAGGACTTGTATCTGAGGCGTCCGGACCTGCCGGGGAGCCTTGAAGGGAGAGTGGGGGCATGCTTTCATAAAGTGGAGTTCAAGTATCTTTTGGCTTTGTTGAAACCCAAGTACGCGTTCATCCATACTTCAGATCTGGGTAGATTGCGCACAAAGTGGGGAATCCCTGAGAACGTAAAGATAAGGATTCCCATCGATCCGGAGACCTCGATGGATTGCAAAAGGAATGAGATAGTCTTCTTTACGGAGCTATTCAACTAGGGACTCAGGTTCCCACTGGACCCGGAGATAGTGCGCTATTTTCACTTGGTCAAACTCTGCCCATCACAGTTAAGCCCCAATGGTTGGTTCACCTTGATGTCATGTATTATGGCATCTAGGTTATCTGGAATCCCTCTTCCTATGGAAGAGTTTGCAGCTGTGGCCAACCTGTGCAAACATCATCAGTTCCCCTTCTACCATTTCAACATGGGGAACGATCTTAAAGCTGTTGATGATCTCCTGGAGTCGGAGAGAAAATGGAGGAGCCAATTCTTATTTGTCAGTGGCTCATGGGAGAATGGCAAGAAAATTAAGACCGGAGAGAATCCAAGCCTCCTCAGGAGTAGATGGAGGAGTGACCGTAAGCTTCTCATCTTAAGTCTCTATTCGAATTTCTCTTTTCTTTTAAGTTTATGCTAATTAGTTTCTCTTTTGTTTTATCAGAGCTGCCAAAGGAGTTCGGAGACTACCTGAAGGCCGGACAGGTCACCTGTGGCAAAATCAACGCTTGGGCCGCAGAGAACTGGGAGAACCGGTTCCATAAAGCCTTCACTGCTGGGAACTTAGCAAGGTCTCACCTGTGGAACACCACAGGTCGAAGAGACCTAACTTGGGAGGAGTTCTCCACCCAACCTGATGAAGACATCGTGCTGAGAAGGTCTCACGAACTGGATGAGACTCTCTTCCTTCCTGCCCGGGCCAAAGCCCCAAGTAAAATGAAGAGCAAGAAGAAGAAAGGCAAGAGGGTAGCAGGTGACGATGAGAAGGAGGCCCCAACAGACACAGAAGGACTGGCACAGGCTCAGATTGATGCAGCCCTTCTACAGGTGGTGGAACAGGAGAGCGAGAAGCAAGAAGTGAACCTCCCTAAGCCTACAAGGGCCTCTAAGAGGACTCGCAAGCAAACAAGTGAGAGTGCTGACAGGGAGGCCAAGAAGAAGAAGTCTTCCCAAGGGGACGAAGTTGCTCTCCGGGACCCGGAGCCCTCTTTCTCTACTGATCCAACATTGGCTGAAGAGATCCCAAGGGACTTGCAAGGAGAGATTCAAAGGGAGTTTACTACAAATGAAGTTGAGGGGGGAGAGCTCAACTTAGATGAAATGGACATCACCGGTCTGGGTGGACTTGGTGAATATTTTCTTGGGCTGCACAGAGACGAGTTTGCAGGGCCCTATGTCCCTCCAAGCAGCTCCAACACAGTTAATTTCAACGGTAAGACTTTTATGGTTTCCAGTGAGAGGGATGTTATAGCCCATTCTATCCTTAGCAACGTGCAACCAATACTTACTTTGGAAAGGCAAGTCCGAAGTCAGGCAGACACCATCAAAGACCTCAAGTCAGAGAAGGAAAAACTGTCTGAAGACCTCCGGACTGCTGCTAATAAGGTTGATTTGCTCAAGGAGGCAAATGATCAGCTAAACAAGAATCAAGATGAAAGCAACACAAAAGCTGCTTCCTTAGAAGAGACCGTAAAAGATCTCCGGGCTAAGCTGTCCGGACTGGAGAAGGGCCTGACAGCCTCAAGAGGAGAAACTGCAGCAAAGGAGAAGCTTGTCACCAACCTGACCACTGACAAACTTGCTTTAGAGAATGCAGTGACTCAGGGTGTTGAAGAGAAAGCTGCTTTGGTGAGGGATCAAGAGGCCATGATCAAGGCCAAGATCAACGCCTATGCCAGAGAGATGATCCAAAGCGAGGAGCTAATGATTCAAAAGGTAAAGTCTGATATGGTCCTCCTGTTTCATGAGAAATTCCCGAAGAGGAGACTAGGGGAATTATGGCGCTATGTGGATGATGATGATCTCCCATACTGGACCATGGTTGATGAGGGGTACTCCGGTGAGTCTTCGTCCGGTGAAGAAGAGGAAACCGGAGAGATCCCAGGTGAGGAAGAGATTGACCCCAAGGGTAAAAAGATAGTCGAAGAGAAAAGCGATATCAAGGGCAAGAAAGCAAATGAGGGTGAGCCATCTTCAAAGGCTCAACCTTAACCAAAAATTTATTTTGTTTATCTTTTGTTCGAACTAAAGTCCTTGGAAGGCCAAGGCACTTTTTTTTTGTGATGTTGTCCGTATTATTCGGACAAATTTTTGTACTGTGCCCAAACTTACTCAAAAAGTCCTTGGAAGGCCAAGGCAGTTTTAAATTGTTGAATGAATATCTTATTTTGCTCAACCATCCTCTTCTTTCACTGTTTGTTTAAATAGCTGGAGTTTAAATAATTTTATTGTATTGTGAGAGTATTAAGACTTTCCGCCTAGAATTTAAGTAGCCCTTAGATCTTTTAACCCGGGTAGTATGATAAGAGACAAAATGTTTAAAAATACTTAGAGAATTTTGAAGAAGGCACCAAATTTCATTGAAAACTCTCCGTGCCACCGAAGAGGGGAAGGTGTGCCCCCAAATATTTACATGGATGTTTAAACAAGTAAATATTTACATAAGTTTTATTCCAAGTACATTCGAAGGTGTTCAATATTCCAAGGGTGAGTTAAAACCCTGCCATCTTTGTCTTCCAACCAGTATGTCCCAGGCTTGATTCTTTCAACCACAGTGTACGGACCCTCCCAATTCGGAGCCAGTTTTCCGAAGAGCTTTTCCTTAGTATGCAAGAAAACTTTCCTTAATACTTTATCTCCTGGTTGAAAATCTCTTCTTTTAACTTTAGAAGCAAACCTGCTTCTCATCAAGCCCTGATAGTGTGCCATTCTAAGATGAGCTTTCACCCGTCTTTCCTCGATCAAATCAAGCTGATTTCTAATTGCCATCTCATTGGCCTGTCCGGAGAAGTTATGAACACGAAAGGACGGGAGTGTCTTCTCTATGGGAGCTACTGCATCCATTCCATAGACCAAGGCAAAAGGGGATTCTTGTGTTGCAGCCCCAGGTGTTGTTCGGTAGGCCCATAAGACTTCTTGTAGATAACTAGGCCACTTCCCAGCAGCCCCTTCTAAATTCTTCTTTAAACCGGACAGTATCGTTCTATTAGCCACTTCAACTTGCCCATTGGCTTGAGGGTGGAAAGGTGAAGAAAAGCAGTGCTGAATACCCCTTGAGGCACATAAGCTTTCCATTTCTCTGTTGTCAAACTGTGGCCCATTGTCTGTTGTTATTTTCTGGGGGACACCAAATCTACAACATATGTTGGATATAATGAATTTTATAACAGCTTTTGAGGTTGTCCCTGCCAAGGGGGCTGCTTCTATCCACTTCGAGAAGTAGTCAATGGCTACAATTATGGTTTTACGCCCTCCGGACGCCACAGGGAGAGGCCCAACTAAGTCCAATCCCCACCGAGCAAAAGGGATGGGCTCAGAAATTGATTCTAAAGGAATGGCTGGTACATGAATTTCATTGCTGTACCTCTGGCATGGGTCACACCTTCTTACCAGCTCCTTAGCATCTTTCATAATTGATGGCCAATAGTATCCGGAGAGTAACACTCTTCTTGTCAAAGCTCTAAATCCGCAATGTGCTGATCCCTCACCATCATGCAATTCGGAGAGAACCATTTGTGACTCATGATCCCCTAAACAACGTAGGAGAGGTTTGCTGTAGGATTTTTTGTACAAGACTTCTCTAATCATAATGAAACCACGAGCCCTGTGTTTCAATGTTCTGGCTTGTGATTTATCCAAGGGCACGATGCCATCGAACATATATTGTATAAGAGGAGACCTCCAGTCTTGAGGCCGATTTACTTGTACTTCAAAGACTTCCTCTTTTATACCTTCATTGAGTTGAATAGAAGGGCTTTCAAGCACATGGATCCATGGGTAGGACTCCGTATATGCTATCGTTGCTAGTGAGTCTGCTAGCTCATTTTCTGCCCGGGGGATGTGCTCATAGATAACAGCTTTAAATTTCAACGCTTCATTTTTGAGGAGGAGTAAATACTTGACCAACTGTTCCTTTCTAGCTTCTGATAGGCCCAAGGCATGGTGGACTAGCAACTGGGAGTCACTTAGTAGCTTGACTCTTTTAGCTCCACAAATGTAGGCCAACTTTAACCCAGCTATAGCTGCTTCGTATTCGGACTCATTTTTGGATGCCCTGAAAGCAAAACAAATAGCTTGGAACATGTTGTCCCCGTATGGGGAAGTGAGACATATTCATGCTCCAGATCCCATGGTACTGGATCCTCCGTCTGTTCGGACAATCCATACTTTCTTGTCTTTTGAATCAGTAGGTTGTTCGGAATCCATATCAGAATGGAATTCAACCAGAAAGTCAGCCACAACTTGAGCTTTTACCGCTGTTCGGGGAGCAAAGTCTATGTCGAAGTCACCCAACTCTACTGACCACTTTGTCATTCTGCTCGAAATGTCTGCTTTTTGAAGGACATTCTTTAAAGGGAAAGAAGTCCGGACAACGATAGGATGAGCCTGGAAGTAGGGCCTCATTTTTCTTGTAGCTATTACCAAGGCCAACGCCAGTTTTTCGAGTTTCAAGTAACGCCTCTCAGCATCAATCAAGCTTTTGCTGATGTAGTACACTGGGTGAGGATACCCATCAACCTCCCTTACTAGCACAGCACTGATGGCACAACTTGAAACAGCCAGATATACAAAGAGAGTCTCCCCATCAATCGGTTTGAACAAAGTCTTGGGAGAGGAAATATGTTTCTTGATTTCATTAAATGCTTCATTACACTGTGGTGTCCATTCGAACCCCTTTGCACCCTTCAAGGTTTGAAAGAATGGAGCACACCTGTCCGAAGACCTGGAGATGAATCTGTTCAAGGCAGCCAATCTCCCCGTTAATCGCTGTATTTCTTTAATGTTTCGAGGAGGCTCCATCTGGAACAAAGCATTGAGTTGGTCTGGGTCGGGCTGTATTCCATGCTCACTTATGATATACCCTAAGAACTTCCCGGACTGCACTCCGAACACACACTTTTCAGGGTTTAGTTTCAAATTTACTTTGGCCAAGTTGGCAAAAGTCTCCTGGAGGTCGGACAAGTGCAACTGCTCCTCCATGCTTTTTACCATCATATCGTCAATATAAACCTCCATATTTCTTCCAATTTGACCAGCAAATGCCTTGTTGACTAACCTTTGATAAGTAGCCCCAGCATTTTTCAAGCCAAAGGGCATCACCTTGTAGCAATGTAGACCCCTATCAGTGACAAATGTAGTATGCTCTTGATCTTTTGGATCTACTTGGATCTGATTGTACCCGGAGAAGGCATCCATGAAGGAGAGTAGCTTGTTCCCAGAAGTAGAGTCTACTAACTGATCTATCCGGGGGACCGGATACAAATCTTTTGGACAAGCTCGATTGAGGTCTGTGAAGTCAATGCACATACGCTATTTGCCATTCTTCTTTTTTACTAAGACAGGATTGGCAGTCCACAAAGGGTATTGAGATTCTTTAATGTGCCCCATCTTTGTGAGTCTATCAACCTCTTGTACAATGACATCAGCTTTTTATTTTGAGAAAGCTCTCCTCTTTTGTACTACTGGTGCCACATCTCTCCGGACAGACAAGCGATGGGAAATCACCTCTGATGGAACTCCAGTAACATCAGCGTTGCACCAAGCAAAAACATGCTGATGGTCTTTCAAGAATTTCAACATTCCTTCTTTCAGCATTGGTGGCATTTTGGACCCTATCTTGACGTTTTTTCCTTCTTCCAAGCAGTGTGTTTCAACCTCTTCAATCGGAATCAATACTCCGGAGGTCTCTCTGGGGTCATCAATTTCACCCTCACCCCCAGAAAGGCCCTCAAACTGCTATTGATCATTTATACGGACTGCCCCCAGCGTTCGTGGAGCCAAGGCAGTGGCATAGCATTCTCTTGCAACCTTTTGGCTGCTCCGGACAACCCCAACCTGCCCCTGAACAGCATATTTTAGACACTGATGGACTGTCGAAGCCACTGCATGCATCCTAGAGAGCCAAGATCTCCCTAGAATAGCATTGTAGCAGGTGCGACAATCCACCACAATGAAGAGTATTCTGACCGTTTTCTTGAAAGGGCCCCTGCCCAACAACACTTCTTCTTCAAACTCCCCGATCACATCGGCTGAGCTGCCCGTGAAGCCCACGATTGACCTGTCTGACTTTTGAATCACAGCTGCATTTTTCATTTTTTGTAAGTGTCTAGGAAAAGGATATTGGCAGAGCTTCCAGTATCTACCAGAATTCGCCTTATCTCATTGCCCCCTACTGATGCTCCTATAACAACAGCATCCTCATGAGGGCCAGCAATGTCTCTTAAATCATCCCCATCAAAGACAATGAATGGGAATGAATTTGATGATTGATAAGAGGTCATGCCCCCTTCTAGCTGGGAAGCCAAATTATGAACATGCCTTTTTCTTGATGAAGTGGTAGGATCCGTTACAGTGTCCCCTCCGAAAATTGTCAGTGACTCAAAGAATTTAATGAGCCCGGAGACCGATCTAGAACGCTCCTCTATAGCACCCACTCTGTTTCTTGTTAGATCAGGATCCAAGTATTCAGATTCCACATCAAACCTTTCAACTATTACCATAGCCCCCTCCGGGGCAGCATTAACCGGACCAGCCCGGTGAGTGTTGTCAGGCATGTTGCCTCCTTTTCTTTTAACGTATGCACCCAACTTCCCCCTTTCAATCAAATTTTGTACCTCTTGTTTCAACGCTATGCAATCATCAGTGGTATGGCCAATATCATTGTGGTATTGGCAAAATGAGTTATTACGATGCTCTTTGGGAGACTGCAAGGTTGCCGGTCTCCGGTAGTGTACCTCATCTTTTGTTTTATCAAAAATGGCGGCCACGCTTTCTTTAAGTTCTGCGAACCACTCTGGTTGGACCCATGGCCCTCTTTTGTTTCTGGATTGCTGACTTTGAGCAGGAGCAGCTGGCTGGGACTGAGCTTTTCCCCTACCATGCCCTTGTCCGGTTTCTCTTGCTCTATTCCCGGACTGGTTTTGATTTGGAGTTGGTGCCACCGGGGTGGATCTCACCTGTCTGTGCACCCTGGTCTTTTTTGTTTCATCAACGTTTATTTGCTTGCCAACTTGATTCAGCAATCCTCCCAGGTCATGGCTTTCTTCCTGGTCACCGAATCAGCCAGGTTGCCTGGGTTCAAACCTTGTCTTAGGGATGCTATTGCCACCTGTTCGAAGCAATCAGCCAACCCATTCTTTGTGTTTACAAAACGACTTTTGTACTCCTTTAACGACTCATTTGGCTCTTGGGCACAATGGATTATTGTGTCTCCATTGCCCTTCAGCTCCTTACTCCCCACAAACTGCCTTCGAAAGGCCACCCAAAAAGTATCAAAGTCTTTAATACAACCCTAAGGCAGGCTGTTGTACCATTTTAGAGCACTCCCCGTAAAAGATTGGGAGAATGCCCTACATAGTAGTTTATCATCATCATCAAAGTTCATCATGAAGTTCTTGAATTGCTCCAGATGATTATCCGGATCAGTACTGCCATTATACTTCTCCATCTTAGTACTGTCAAACCTCTTAGGGAGGTTTCCGGAGAGGATTTTAGAAGACAGTGGAGACTGCCTCCAATTCCTTCCACGACTTAACACGGTATCCTCATTAGGAGTTGCAAAGATACCTGGCTCATCGTGGAAAGCAAAAGGATCCATCAACATCTTGTCCGTATACCTCCGGTGGTGAGATGACCCCTTTCCAATATGCCTTTTCATTCTTCCATGGTGATCTCTTTTTCTCGAATACTTCTTGACTTGCTTTTGTTTCTTCGTGGTTCGACCCTCATCACTACTAGAGGACAAGGATTTTTCGTTTCCCTCACTGTCCGAAGAGCTGCCCGAAGATTCTGAACTTGAGTCAGAGCTCTCCACAGGCTTGGACCGGTGAGACTTTTTAGAGCTGGCATGTGTCTTTTTAGTGCTCACACGAGTTTTCGAAGCCTCAGGCTCTCGAGGGTTGTCAGTGTGATGAGCAGCTGACGCTTTGGATTTCTCTTTCATGCCCATCTTGGCCTTTTCAGCCCTCAGAGCCTCTATCTCAAGCTTTAACATGTCGCGCTCTTGGACAGTATACTCATCGTTCTCCTCCACTACTTCGAGCAAAGCTGGTGGAAGCTCTGGATTATCCGAATTCATTCGGACAGAAATTCTTTGCTTGGTTTCGAATACTTGATTCAGGCACCGTCGCCTCCCACTGTGGTCGCCAATTTTGTGTGGATATAAATGGCCTAGGGGTAGGCAAGTAATTTCAAGTGGAGTTTTAAGGCGGTGTAAGGGTGTTTCACGGTGGTGTGAGGGCGTTTAAGGGTGTTTCTAAGTGTTTTAACGTGGAGAGAGAATTAAGCAGCTTGGCAGCAGTTAATTTTTCTTACCCATAGTTAATGCTGGTGGTTGGGTATTTATAGTATGAAATTTGGGCCCTTATGGGCTTTCGGGTCAAGTTTAACGGACCCGGGTCATGTTTAAAGACCCATGAGTTCTAAGCAGGAGGACAGGTAGCTTAGTCAAGAAGTGTTTAGGTTTTTTAGTACTTTTGTCATAGTTCGAACAGCCTTAGGCTCACATTGGTTCGAAGTGATCTGTCCGGTCAAAATTTCTGTCCGGAGTTCGGAGAGATCAACACTGATCTGCCCTTCCGGGGAGTATCCTGACTTCGGACTCATCACTGCTGGCATGATCAACTCATCGCTCCAGTTAACGGTTAAGGATGACCAGGAGTCACCCAGAGAACCAAGTGAACCAGAGTTTGAGTATGAGGTGGTGGTTGTGGTGGTGGAAAAAGACACGATTGTTTGAATTCGAAGAGAACAAGATGTGTTTTTAAAAAAATATAGAGTTTGTTGTAAAATTAGCCTCTGGTTACTAGAGGTATTTATAGGGAAAGGAGGTAATCATTACATAGCCTCCATGTCCAATCAACAATTAATGACTTATGTACTTGATTAGATTTTTTTGTGCTCAATGGAGAAAACGTTTACCAAGGCATAAGCCACAACCTGTTCGTATCCTTGAACTTTATATTTTGAATTTTTTATTCTACACCAGGTTGCGAACTGTGTTTAATGTGGTATACCAGGGCTTGCTGCGAACTGTTTGTATAGTGATAAGTACGTATCTATCAGGTTAGGCTGCGAACTATTTACTGATAAGTTAGGCTGCGAACTGTTTGATGAGTATGCTGTTTTTAAGACATACCAGGGATTTGCTGCGAATTATTTGGTTGGAATTATTCGAATATTAACCAACCCTTATATATTAGGGTATGATGCGAACTATTTTCTAAGGAATATGCACATTTCTGAAAATGTAATTTGTTTATGTATGCACAACAAACTAAAAATTACAACAAACGTATTTACAAGGAAAAGCATAGTGTTTTAAATCGAATCAGCCTTATGCGATGCGGTCTTTGTTATTTAAAAAGTAATAAAACATTTCTGCTCTGAAGGCAGTGACCATATCTGCATCGTATTCTGTCTGCACAAATCCATGCTGGATAATATCTCTTGCATATTTGCAGACAAAAATACCACAGTTTAGGGTGCCTTGTTCTTGTTGTGGGATTTTTCTTTCAACTTTCACCTTCCACCCTGTCTTTGATTTAGGTAGGAATCCTCTCTCCGACAAATATTTGATTTGTTTATAATAATTAGTGTTAGGAATCAGCACAAAAAACACCAACAGTTGGTGTCATACAATTCGCACCTTAGGCTGCGGATTGTGTGACAACAAATCCAACATAGGTGTGTCACACGATTCACAGCCTAAGGTGCGAATTGTTTGATATCCAATCCATTTTTTATTGAAATGCCCCGTTCAAAACGATTCGCATCATATGCTGCGAAATGTGTTATGGATAGGCTGCGAAAAGCAACTGATTTACTCACATTTCACAGCATATCTCGATCACAGTTCGCAGCATGCATACTTATAATGTGTTTAAATTTAAGTGTATAGTTGGGAATATTTACCAGTTGTGTAGGTGTCCTTGTGGTGTAGTCTATGGCTTTCAGCTTAGGCAGAAGTGGATTGTAGTTTGAAATTGACCTACCGTCGACGTCAATGACGAGCAACTTCTAGTGGTTTATCTGGTCCTTTGTCTCAGTGCATACTGGAACCATGATGATATTGGCGTCTTTGGGCCCCTTTCTAAAAGCTGCGTCCACCAAATTTTCTACTTGCCAGCCTGCTTTCATTTGATGCTGCATCCAATCAAGAGTATATTACAATGAGAACATTTTCTGAAATTTTGAAATTTACCTGAGCTAAACTTACCGCAGTCATGCCCGAAATCAGTACGGTGTCATGATGCTCTCCTTTAGCTTTAGTGCATGAAACTTTGAAGTCTGCTTCTTCAAGCATCTTTCGAATCTAAGCGTCGATAACCTAAGAAAGGAGTTGTAGATTTATGTTAAATATACAAGACATATTTGAAACATTAAAATAGAATTGGTTGACAATTGGATACCTTTACGTCTAGCTCTAGTTCTAAAGGTAGTGCCATCGCATCACTCGCTTGCACTCTGATTCCGTATGTAAATTTGGACTCTGGTAACTGCCATACCACTGGATCAGGGGTGTCGCTCTCGTAGGCTTTAACTAACTGTATTTTGTGGTATTCTGCTACATCGATACGTCAGTTACTTTTGTTTTCTTTGGCCAGTCGCTGTATTCTACTTTTGGCGGTTCCCGTATTGTTATAATGAACTCTTCCTCTTCCTTTTCCACTTGAGGCTGTGTTGGTGACAGTAGAGTAAAACTTGGCTCCTCTATCTCTTTACTGGGCTCGAGCTTAGTAAATAAAAAAAATCAAAAGTAGAAGGGTGTCAGTCATTATAATTGCAACGACCCCTAACAGTTCGCATGCTAACATGCGAACTGTTTGGTTCCAGATGAATAAATTTCATAGTATCTATGAGGGTATGATGTGAACTGTTCGAGGTTCCACTGAATAGTTCGCATGATACCCTGATATTCGTTTGTAATACCTCAAACAGTTTGCTAACACAAATCTCATGTTATGATGCGAAATCATTATAAGTAACCCTTACCGCACGGTCAACGACAACCAATATCGTTGACTTTTTCGGCATAGGATCTGGATCGTGTCGGCAGAGATCATTAATGTCATCCTCCGACATGTTCTCCAAAGACCGTTGTATTATAGAATCGTAATATACATTATCAATTTCATTTAAAAATGTCTGTGAAACTTGAGTGTAAATACCATCAACAAAAGCATCGGGTAAACCTACTGTGTTATCATGGGACTCTGGAGCTTGCGGTTGATTTGTTACCGGTGCTACAGTTTCACGTTGGTTTAGCAATTCAGACTTTGTTGACGGCACCGTTGGTCTTTGAGGTGCATCTGCAGATGTGGTGTTGTCTTCTAAGGATGGTCCTTCCTGTCTGAGTAGTTCCGTCTTCTCACCGGGATGGACAGGTTCTGACTCTTGAGGTGCTATCTCTTGCGTTAGCATTTCTCTCTTTGCCAAGGCTATCTGTTGCTGCTGTTGTTGTTCTTGTTGTCCTTGTTGTTGTTGTTGTTCTTGTTCTTGTTGTCCTTGTTGTTCTTGTTGTTGTTCTTGTTGTTGTTGTTCGTGTTATTGCTGGTGTTGTTGCTGGTGGTGTTGTTGTTGTTGCTGTTGGTGTTGTTATTGTTGTTGTTGTTGTTGGTGGTGGTGTTGTTGTTGTTGTTGTTGCTGGTGTTGAACTTGTTCCTGCTGTTGCTGTTGTCTTTCGGTCTCATGTTTCATACAAAATTCCAAAAAAAATATGGGAGGGTTAAGCGTACTATAATCATTGTTGCGAACGATTCACATGCTGACCTGATATTTGTTTTGTCCACTTCAAACATTTTTCAGTTCAGCATGCGAATTGTAAAATAACGAATCCACTAGTTGAATACACAATTCGCAACATAAGATGCGAATTGTTTGGACAGGAATACACAAGAGTCCTGATATTTGTTTGTTATCATCATATCATCCACTTATATCTTCTATCTCCTTCGGGTCATTCAGAGGAGACTCGTGTCTTTCTTTCTCTATCTGTGTCTCCATGATGTCCATCTCTGCAGATTGTACCGGTATGGGTGAATGGTTGGCATCATCGTCCCTCTCTTCTGGCAGTACTCCATCAACATGGCGCTGATCAGCATTAGACACTGATGCTTGCAATATAGTGGATGCTCCTCTGTCTGGAAATGCTGGTACCTGCTCAGCTATTGGGCTTTCAATCTGGAAAATTGGCAGAGATATAGCATTGTGGATTTGTTGTGCTTCAAGTTCCGCTATCTTGCGTTTCAATTCTTTCAGCTGGAAAAATGATAGTAAACAATTTATAAACATATTAAGTGCTGATTGTAGCGATTATTTAAGGCTCAAGTCATACTTACTTCTCTGGCCTGTTTTTCTATCTTTCTCTCGTACTTGTTCTTGTCGGTGTATGTCTTCAAACGCTTTGATTCAGCAACAATTGCAGAAATCTCGGTATTAGGACCTCTGCGTTTGAGTACATAATCACTGATTGTTTCACTCATACTGGTTGTGTCGTCGTAGGGCTCCTGCCTGGATTTGCCTTTCGGTGGTGGTGGAATCGTTTGTTTGGGGAGTCTTGGTGGTGGAATCGTTGGCTCGGGTGGTGTTGGTTGCTCGGGTCTGGGAGACATCACCTTATTCGTTTCTTTCTGTGATGCTCGTCTCCTTTGTATTGGTTTTGATGCTGTACTTTTCATCCTCTTCCTTGGTCTTTCTTCCGGTGAAGTAGAAACGGTTTATGCATCTCCACTATCTTCTCGTTCTCCGAAAGCTTCACTTTCAGCCTCGGTAAGACGTAATGGACCTTCGAAAACCTACCAACAGAGGCCAATGTAAGTAAATAAAATGTTTTGAAAGTATGAGGGTGTAGACAAACAAATTGTTTTTTACAAACAGTTCGCATTATATGATGCGAACTGTGTGAATTCTATCCATGTTAGAGTTGCAAAGAATTCGCATGCTGAGCTGCGAATTGTGTGTGAGCCATATGCTGCGAACTATGTGTAAACCATATGTTGCAAACTAAGTATTTATGTCAGGCTTCGAAATGATTGATGCATTGTTCTATTATAACACTTCGTTAAAACGCATATTGAGCTGCGAAATGTGTGTAAACAATATGATTCTAACTGTGTGGAAAAAGAAGCTGCGAACTAAAATTCATATCAGGCTGCAAAATTATTGATGCATTTTTCTAAGCAAAACGCATAATATGCTGCGAACTGTTTGCACCCCCAGTTCAATACCTATATAAAGCTTATACCAGGTCATTATCCAGCAAGGGTGTTCTAAGAAGCACTGTCATGGTTGCTGCTTGGCACTCTAATCCCAACCATTTGAAAAACCTTGGTATCGAGGTTGGCTTCGCTACCTCGAGGCCGACTATTGTGTGCTCCATGATGAAGGGCTGCATGGGGACAAATTTTATCAACAAGATGCTCTGTACATAACTAATTTTTATACTGAATAGATCAATCTTACAATTACAAGGGCGACGCAGCCGACGACTCTATCAGGTTTTTCGATTGCTAAGCAACTCCTGATAGACTGTCGAAGGTTGTATAGTATTAATCCAGACCAGTCGTAATTGTTTATTCTGCTGAGGTCTTCAACATAATAAACCGTGCTCCAACCCAGGATATATCCAGATACGGAGTAGAATAGGGTGGAGCACAAAAATAGTATCAACAACCTCGCAACGTCTTCCAACTCATGCTCCCCTCCTTCGTTTATGGCATTCTCTATAACCTCTTGTAAAACCAACGACAACATGCTATGTTAGAAAAGTACAGAATCTTGCTTTATAAAGATGAAGTCGATTTTAGACGTACCTTTATAATGGCATTTGTTATTGTTTTAGTATTACTAGCTGCTACTTTCCTTCTAGTTTTACCCATGAAGTATTTCTTCATCATCCTTGATTCGTCCTCCTCGCCGGGTGCATATTTGTTGTGAAAAGCTCCGGTTTTTGTTAACCGCATTTTCTCGGTGCCATGCCTCAACACGAATATGACCTTTACATCGTTTTCAGTTATCTTTACAAACTTTTTGCCAATCTTAAAGGCGTCTCTATCAACAGAGAATTGCTCGATGATATACTGAATGATTGAGTATAATTTTTTCTTTGGCAGCTCTGCCTCATTACGGATTTCGAAAGCCGTTTTCAAAAGTGTGTAGAAGGGTGTGTTTCTTGCAGCTTCAGTGTGGGCCCTGGTAATACGCATATCTTTAAGTAGCTTCAGAAGGCTCACCAACCCTAATCTGTAATAACTAGGTTTTGTTGTCATACTTCCTGCACAAACACAAATCAGTTGGAGTGTCACAAACTTCGCATCACAAGCTGCGAATTTCACGTATTATCAGTTAAACTGTCACAAATAATTTGTATGACAAGCTGCGAATTCATGTATTATCAGTTAACATGTCACACAATTTGCATGACAAGCTGCGAATTGTCTATATATGAATATTGTTTGTAAATAAACGACATAAATATTAATCGAGCTGCGAATTGCTTGCATAATGGGTGATCAGGATGCGAACTGTTCTACTTTTGACATGCACGTTGCAGGGATCTGGGAATTATTGAACAAACACCAAAATCAACAATCAACTACCTAATGCACATCTAACATTCATAATAGTTCTCAGGAAAGTATTAGCATTACATGCAACTAAACTTCTATCCTGTCTTCGACGATAAACCCAGAAACTGAGCAACTATCGTCAGTAGATACTTCATTCAAGTATAAAAATCAACGCCTATCGTGAAATAATAGAAAATAGTGGTTCGAATTCGTCAAAAACGCAAAAAAAGTACACTTTCCACGATAATGCATACCTGTTTACTTCTAAACACTGTAAAATTCACCAGTCGGAGACGACTTCACGATACCTTTGTCGAACAGAAGGTGTGGAATTGGACTGAGTAAAAGACGGTGACCGGTGCGATTGCGTTGAAGGTGCGAACGGTGAGAAGCTGTAGGGGTTTTGGGTTCGAGAGAGAGAGAGTATCACGAAGTCGAACGGTTTCTGGTGGTTTCTAAAATTAGACGTTTGGGTTTGTTTAGGGTGATAAGAAGGTGGAAAAAGTGGGTTTGAACTGAAAAATGGATATATATAGTCGAAGGGTATTTTTGTCTAATTTATTAGTCGAGGTATTAAGTAACACTATCCAAAATTTGGGTAGTATCGGGTAATAAGATAGTTGAGTGGGTATTTTCCGGTACTTTTCTCTAAAACTAAATGGTTAATTGTAATAGCTAGAGTTGATTAAGCATGTGATGTTGTATACAAAAGGTATTATTTGGTAGTAGGTATTATTTGGTAGTAGGTATTATTTGACAAGTGTTTGAAAGAAAAATAGTGAGATAAACACATTACTTCTTCCGTCTCTTTTTAGAAAAATATATTAACACTTTCAAATTTTAAAGTAGTATTAATAATATCTCTTTTTATTTAATTATTTATTATAGTTTTGTTTTCGGTATCTAATTATTAGAAATTTTATTTTTGGAAATCAGTAACATTGTTTACAATTTCAAAACTAATGATGGGTTTTTTAAAATTTTAATTTTTAAATTCGATCCATTTACTCTAAATTCATATCCACCAACAGTCTTGAACTATATACTAACAAATATATTTGTAAACCTAATAATGAAACTAAACACAAAATCAAGAAGAAGTATAAATAGAAAATATATATAAAAAAAAGCATAAAACTTACTTAGGAAGCTACTTTAGTAAATCCGATTTTTCACCACTTTTCTTCATTATTGTAGGTCG
This sequence comes from Limnanthes douglasii subsp. nivea, assembly GCA_036936605.1. Lineage (NCBI taxonomy): Eukaryota > Viridiplantae > Streptophyta > Magnoliopsida > Brassicales > Limnanthaceae > Limnanthes > Limnanthes douglasii. The sequence goes on from JAUPFV010000004.1 coordinate 262,168,190, forward strand.
CCGAATTGATGTGTCGGAGTTGATGGGAGAAAGAAGACATACATATGAAATTAGAACAAAAATATAATTATAAAAAGTAAAAATATCCTTATATAGTCCCATACAACATTTTTTTATAGTAGTTTAATAGAGAAATAAGATTTTTGGGTGAGCTTGAAATTGAGTGAGAAAATAAAATTTTAGGTAAATATTATAATTAATCCATTTTTATATTAGAATATTAATGTAAAAAGTATTTGTTTTACATAAAAATATGTATTAAAAGTTTTTTTTAAAAAGAATAGGTTTTTACCGACACTTTTTGTATTGTTCGTTTTGAAAAATATTCTCACAACATGATATATCGATAGTATATTTCTATCACAAACATAATTATGATTTTTTCTCAAAAAAAAATTATTTCATAAATCTCTTACTTACTATAATATTTTTAAATCATTAGTATCAATTTAAAATCTAAAATATCATTGGATTCAAAGCTAGAATCGTCAACCATACATAACAATTTGACAACATAGATAATTTTATTTGTACGATATATGTGTGTAACATGGTTAATGCAAAATATGTGGGAACAAAAATCTATAGTATATTTCAATTGAGGCATTTTGTAGCTATTTTTAGGCTTGGATATTGATAATTAATTGTCATATATGTTAGTAAGGTAACCATCTACCTACTATCGTTTCAAAGCTTATCCGTTAAACTAAAGTCGGACAAAAAAATAATTGGTTTGTAAGTTACTTTTAATGAGTATGTGTCTTTTATATATATATATATATAGATTTCAAGAAATATAATCCGAACATGTGTCTAACACGCGCAATATATATACTCATCAGTAAAATATTAGTTCATTCAAAAACTGACCACTCCACGTGCAATATTCATTATCAAATATAAATAAAAATAATTCCATAAAATTAAATAAAATGACCATACGACGATTGATGGATCCCATATGATAATCAAATTGTTTTTTTACGTTTTCAACAAATATCGAATTGTTGCGCATATTCTTACAAATTCCCCATATGAATAATCCTTACAAAAAATACGGTACACGATGATATGTTCAAATTTGTTGGTGTAACTTCAACACCTATGATATTTTTTGTCATTTTTTAAGTTTTGAGAATTTAGATAACTATATTTGAACTTTCATATAAGATGAGCGATGGAGGAAACTGGACATACCTTACCAAATGTATTTTTGAAATATTTGGAGTTAGTCTTCATGTGAGCTATCTAAGATGTATTTTCTAACAAATTTTATATTTTTTAAAAGTGACATATAACCAAAATATTCTTGAAAATTTATAAATATTGATGGCATATATGAACGATTTGGCAAAGAATGAATTTTTACAACGTTGTTGTTGAATCTATAATTGAGGGTTAGTTAACACAAACTTATAAAAAAACAAAAGATATATTAACACTTACCCAACCATCACCAATTATGTTATGACTTCGTGGATAAAATAAATTGATAATTTTCTTCATCGTGTCACAAGCGAGATTCAACATTTGGCAATATATCAACCAATCACTAAGTTATTTTGCATGTTTAACTTACAAGTTTAAAAAATAAATATCAATATTGTATTCTAACTCTTTTATGTGTATAACCTATAAGTTCAAAAACATACATGTAAAATCTTTAACTTTAAAGGGAGCTCCAAGAAAGAAAGATATAACAATAAAAGTGGTGTAACGGATATGCACGACTTGTGTTGGTGATACTAGAGGCATCAAACAAAAACCACATTATTGTGTATATTCGGTGAAACCAGCTTCACCTTTAGAACCCGAATAGTTATTTTGAGCATGTTAGAATAATAAATGAATATTTCTTTATCATTCTTAAATACTAATGTCTCTAAAATATCATCAACCACTTAAAGATTTTATTATAACATCCACGTCATCCAAAATAACCATTGTCTACGTGAACAAAATCTAAAATGGATTGGTTTTGGACTGATATCGTTTGGTAAATGCCTCTATAATAGACACGTTGGTCATCTAATATTAAAATATATCGATGAGTTCACTAAATGGATCATCGAAAGATTTTCTTTGAGTAAATGTTCTATTTTTAGATTTTCTAATAAAGCATGAAATAATGAATAGTTCACCACTCACATAAAGAATCAAACAAAATGTACCAACAACATAATTAAGATTATTTAGTTTGAATAGATCATTTGACTCCCAAGCAACAAATAATCCATCAAATTTTAAACAACACTACTTAATTCGAATAAATAATCTAAATATCAAACAACTAACAATTCATCAAATTAGTAATTTATTATTCCTTTCGAACATATTATTTAAATGTCACATAAAGCAATTTTTCAAACTCAATTTGAACAAAAAATAGATACCACACAAATAAATCATCACACTTAATGCATCTTAGTTTAAAGAAATTATTTAGATTTGACACACAAATTAAAAGGTCTTCTTACTAACATTATTTAGATATCACATACAAAAGTTCATCAAACGTAACTATTTCCTACTAGCATTGTTTATATATAAGATAAAAAAGTTCACCATGTAAATATATTACTTAAATCTATTTACATCTCTTTGAGTATATTATAGTCCGTGTGATAAGCGTAACCATGTATAGACTATGGACATGAGATATTCTCATGTACATAATATTATCATGCAGTTTTACTTACTCAGAATCAATATAACCAATATTTAAAGATCGTTCTCCCATTTTGATCATTGAAGGATGAGAAATTCTTTATATGGAAGAGTTTGTGTAATAGTACATTTATGAACATGCGTCAAACCGAGAATGGATCGTGTGATGATTCGTCCGCAACAACTAAATGTTTCATCTCCGATTCAATAATTTCATTAGTATTACTTTTACACAAACCTTTTAGTTAATATATGTTGATCCATTATCTTATAAGAGAAAAAAATATTTTATTAGACTATTTTGAAACAAATAACACATGCATCCAATCAACACTTACAATCTCAAATTAAAAAATTATTATTATTTTATAAATCTACATATCTAACCTAATATATAATCAATATATAATCATTACAAAGCAAACAAATCAGTTAGCAAATCAACATATAATTCTTTACACGTGTTTGTGTGAAAATGTGTGAATATTTCAAAAAAATATTAAAATATTTTCATGGACATAAGCATGCATACAGCTTGCATAGGTTGTGTGATAATATGCATTATCTTTTTACAAATACGGTACGGTTTAACTTGGTTTAGATCGAAACCAAAATCACATTATTGGATGTTATTATTCAATCTCGGCTTAGTTATTTCCACTCGCCGCTAATGCTTGGTATACTATTTATTTTTTGACAATCGTTATCATATTGATCAAAATGAGGTTTCCCTTCAGGACCTATAAAAGATATTTGCATACTTTCATGAATGATATCTATTTCGTTCAAATAAGTAAATCTATTACTTTTTATAATGTTATGTTGTGTTGATAATGACTATCTTATTCTAATATTAATTTTATTTAGGTTCATATGATACTAAATAGATCGTTTCTAGAATTATACTAGTTATAGACCGTTGCCAAAATTTTATCGTTGTTTATTCCTAAGTTATTGTTGTTTCAATTGGCCTTGTCTTTGTAAATTTTTTCTTAAATCAGAACTTATTAAACTAGCATTTTTATTTAAAACAAGTGCGTAAAATGAAAATTTAATTTTTATGTAGCTTGATTCTCCAATGTTTGACGACTTTATTAACTTTCTTTTATTGGCGCATGGCGAGTAGATTTTATATATTTGACTATTGGCAGCAAAATAAATGCCTTTATATCACTTTCGAAGGAAAACAATTTTCCAATATTTTCTATAGTGGAGAGAGTTTGGATACATGTGTCCTTTTTTAGGAGTGAATACATGATTTAGTCTCGTTTTTATATGATACATTATTTTTCTTAAACTCTTTATAATTGAGCGAATATACATACGTGTGTCACCTATCAACATTGAATATATGCCCTAGTTATATTAGTTTATGGTGAACGTAGGCATGGGTTTTTCTAATGGTAAGCGAAAATCATACAGATAGTTTAATAATAAATCTATAATATGCACTTAAGAAAATTGAATCCTAATTAAGCATAACATAATCTAACCTACGCAACCATCCAACAATTGACAAAACGATAAAAAAATAAAGAAAATTATAATTAAAATATGATAAAATATCACCTAATACTTCAAATATCACATAATATTGCAAATATCAATAATTACTACCTAATATTTAAATATAGAACCTAACTCGCATCTAATACCTTGTTTTTTTTCCATAAAACCTCAAATACTCGTGCTTCATTCTCCATTTCTTAAGTTTATATTTTTCAAACCGTAGCTCGGGAAAACAATCTAAAGTTATCATTGCTTTTTTTAAGATGAACAAAACTAGATCGATGTGTGATAATTTTTTAAAACAATTTCACCATACTTAGTTAGACTGGTCTCACACTACGTTTGCATAATCCATTTGAAAATAAACAAAATATGACAAAACATACAACATTAGAGAAAACCATCCAACAAACATATAACATAACCTAAAAATTACAACCTAACATAATCTAAATCAAATAATGGACAAACAATCCATAATCTAACAAAGTCATAATTTACAACTAACAAAATAAAATCGTAACCACACTTACTCGGTATGGTTTTTTATAACGTTCCACGCACTATCATAAAGATTCACGTATGTATTTTGTACCCCATATATCAACATACGACTCCATTTTACGAGTCATGTACCAATCACAATATGTCAAATAAATACTCGCATGCGGGTTCTCTCCAACGTACGTATAATAATTAAGCGACTGCGGGTTATCAATTGTGCACCATAAGTTTCTTCTAATCGAAAATAGATAATCATTGTCCATAATATATCATCCACTTTCACATCAAGGACCTCTCGTAATAGCAGAAACAATGTAATGTTTCCAATCTATCCAATGAAATCCATCATAATAAAATGGAGCACTAAGATATCTACGTGTCCTAGGAAATAACTATAGTAATGGGCATAAAACTACTAAATATGGAACATTTATCTAGCTATGCGCATCAGATTATAATCTAAAATGTTGTCAAACAAATTCATTGACGTTTCGATCCAAGATATCTCTATGAACGACCGATGCCTTCGTATATAAAGATACGACATAAATTTCACGTATAAATTATTACAAATAAAATGTTAGTGTATTTTCTGATTCAAAATAAAAGTAAGTTAAAACATATCTAGATGAAAAACAAGACTTACATTGGTCTCTCTAAACAAGAATATGGTGTGACATATATTTTACCTAGTACGTACCAGCTGCCTTTGAGGATGAGTTGATGCATATATGTATATATGTGGTGAGCGGATCACATAATGAGAGAATTGAGGATTCGCGAAGCGTAAAAATGAGCAAATATCCATGTATAAAACAACCCAATAAAGCTATACAATCCATTGGTACTGTGAAGTGAAGCTTGTCCAAGCGCACTATACAACTGGGTCAATATCATATGAACACAATTATACTTGCCTATCAAGTTATAATGCTCCATAAACTAAAGATAATCAAGTGAGAAAACTTTGTTCATTTTATTCGCAAATATGCAACAACCAAATAAGAATATGAGATAAACCCGAGTAATACATAAGATACAATGCTCATAGGGATACAATTTATTTCGATAACCATTATCGCTAAAAGTGTTCCTCAACCATACTAAATGAAAAATATTCAGACTCTTACTCTCATAACTAATCTCACTTTGTAATACGCTTGCTAGTATACCTAAGTTTCTCTCCATAAAACATACATTCTATGTTTCGTTAATAAATTTAAGAGTAATTAACAACTTAAAATTTTGAACTGGAAGACTTGTGATGGTATGGATATCATCCAATATGATTGGTTTATTTTGGGTTTGGGGTAGTTTTATAAAGTATTTTAGTAAGTTTGGGGTATTTTGTGTTTACTGTGCGGAGTAGTGAGATAATTAAGCAGCCTGCTTGTATTAAATGTTGATCACCCTCATTAATGAAAGTGGTTGGGGTATTTATACTTTTAATTAATGACACATGGGCTTACCAGATCAAGTTGTGAAACCGGGTCGAGTTTAAGGACCCATTAGTTTTTAAGTAGATTAGCAAATAGCTTAGTCAAAAGGTGTTCACATTTGTCCAATTCAGATTTATAGTGGAGTGATAAGGTCCGAATTACTCCTGTCTGAATTAAATGGTAGGTTGTGACTGTAATATCCGAACTCATCAGTAGCCCATTTTTCTAAGCCTTTCAAAGTATCTTTGGAAGGGTTAAAAAATATACCAAGTCAAAGTCATTATCAATTTCGTCCGATCTGCTTGCGTTGTCCGAACTGAGAAGCTTATTTTCAACACCAATCCAATTCGAATTTCATCAGGACTGATTTTTCTTCCCAGAATTCTAAGAGTTTTCTCTTGAATCGTAGGACACGTGTCAGTATTTGGTTTGACCTACCAACCGTTATTTTTCCTAGATCGTCGCAAACCACTAGGTCTAGAAAGTTACATAGATTTTGATTCATCACACGTTTGCGCAGCCCTTAATCATTGCAAAAAACCCCTTTCAACTTCTCCTTGGTAACTGCTGCTTTTTATTGTTATATATATCTTTTTACTATTCCATTGTCTTTCACACTCAAAGCTTTCCTAGAGAGAAATTCATCTTCATCTTCAAATTGTTCTTGAGAGATTATATGTTCACAGCCAGAAACACTTTAGTTAAAGGTGGTTGGTTAAATTTATCAGAGTTAGAGAGAGCAAGGAAGGTAGAGAGAGAAAACCGTATCGCCGACGGTCTCCCCATTTCTCCAGGTGAGAAAATCAGTCAGCAAAGTCAGGACGCCGATCAAGGATCATCTTCCTCCTAAAACCCTAGACTCAAACAGTTCTTATTTATGCCAAACCTTTCATCCCTCCCTTCTGGTTCTTCTGTACAAGAATCTCAACACCCTGTTTCTAAGGAAATATCGTTTCAAGTATCAGAAAACCCTCGCCATTTATAGCAATGGGTTCTAACACAGAAAATTCACCGGAGAAGATAACCCCTCGTCGAACAACTCGCCAAACCAAAACCCAATCCATACCATCAACGTCAAAACCCTCCGGATCGGAGGTAGCTAAAGTAGCTCCGCATGCCAAGCCCTCTGGATCACAACCTCTACCAGATATTAGGCCCTTAGAGGCAACAAACGCTCAACTACCCGAACAGTCTGTGATAAAGGGAACCGAACAACCTTCCTCAAAGACAGCTGTCAAACCTTCCATAATGATGGAAGATATTATGGAAGACAACATCGAAGAGGCCCCTTTTGACACCGACTCATCAGGTTAGACAGGGGATGCTGCTTTTGATAAAAAAGGTAAAAGTAAAGTGAAAGTTTGCATGACTCATCCGGACTCGCTTCTGGAGTGCCTAGAGGGTAAGGTGGGCTATTTCTTTAAATATGCCAGTGTCAAATATTTGCTAGCTTTGCAAAACATCAACTATATCTACACCCATACTGCTGAGTTGGGACGAATCCGAACCAAATGGGGGATTTTGGAGTCTGTTAAGGTAAGGATTCCGATTACTTCGGAGACCCTCATGGACTGCAAACTGAATGAGGTGGTAGTGTACACCGAAGTTCTGAACTAGGGACTCCGGTTTCCTCTAGACCCAGAGACTGTTAAGTATTTTCATTTAGTCAAGCTTTGTCCCAGCCAGTTAAGCCCCAATGCCTGGTACACACTCCTGGCTTGTATCATGGCATCCAGACTGTCAAAGATCCCTCTTCCGATGAATTAGTTTGTTGTTGTAGCAAGCTTGTGCAAAAACCATCATATTCCATTCTACCACTACAACATGAGGAATAACTCTAAGATTGTGGACGACCTGCTAGAGTCCAAAAAACATTTGAGGACACAGTTCTTAATTGTTAGTGAAACATGGGAAAATGACAGGACGATTAAAGCCAGCACCAACCCTAGATTGCTGACCAGTATGTGGAAAAGCACTGGTAATTTTCTTCTTATCCTTTCCCTATAAGTTTTTCTTCTTAAACTATAAGCTTTCTTATTCTGACTAGTTTGTTACTTCTCTTTAGTTCCACCGAAGGAGATCACCAGCCATTTGGAAGAAGGGCAAAAAACATGTGCAAAGCTCAATGCATGGGCTTCAGAAAGCTGGGGGAATGCCTTCCACAATTGCTTTACATCGGGAAATTTTGTGAGGTCTCACCTATGGAACACCACAAGCCGGAGAGACCTTTCATGGGAAGATCTAATCACCCATCCTCCTCCTGATGTGATTCTCAAAAGGACAAAATCCAAAGATGCCAAACTATTCTTACCTTCCAAGACTAAGGCTCCGAGCAAAATAAAGAACAAAAAGAGGAAGGCTACAACAAAGCTGGCTCAAACAGCTACAGAAGGGACTGGTTCGGGGAACCAGGAGGCATTGATCTAGCTCTGCTCAAAGCAGTAGAGGTCGAAACAGTAAGGGAACCTGGAGGGTCAAAGAACCTTACCGAAGTCTCCTAAAAAGGACAGGAAGCGCAGGGCCAACATCGATGAGAAAACTGCCATGAAGAAGAAGGTCACCTTGGGGAAAGAAATAATCCTTCGTCCTTCAGAAATCCAACTACCGCCTGCCCCTGCCGACCCTACTCTACAAGAGGATATCCCAACAGATCTTCCGTCCGGAGAGATTGCTGGTGGAGGGAATGTTGAAGTGGACCTCAATGCCCTTCAAGACATTGGTTTGCACTTTAATGAATTTGAGAAGGATGATTTTGCAGGTCCTTATCGTCCTTCTAGTTCCTCCAACATGGTGACCTACAATGGGAAATCATTCTCTGTATCCGGAGAGCAAGATGTCTTAAGCTACACTCTTCTCGATTATATTCGGCCAGTAATTGATCTGTAGAGGCAGGTGAACAGTCAGATCACCCTTATCAACTCTCTTAATTCTGACAAACAATCTCTGTCAAGCGGTCTCCTAAGTGCTCAACAAATTATAAAGGCACTGAAGAAGGAGAATGAGGATTTGGAAACCAAGCTAGTTGTATCGGAAGCACCCAAAACTGAGCACTAAACCAAGTACTATGACTTAAAGACTTCTTTCTCACAAAAACTCACAGCATTGAAGGAGGATTTGAAGACTATGGATGATGCTATTCAAACCCTAACCAACAAAAAAACTGAGTTGGAAAGCACCGTTCCAGAGATGACCAAGGAAAATGAGGCCCTAAAGAGTCAACAAGAGCAAGCTAACAAGGCATGTATTGAGGAGTACGCCAACGTAGTAATAGACTCCTTAGAAAAAAATGATGATGAGATTAAGTCTCACATGGTGCTGTTATTCCATAAAACCTTTCCTAGGAGGACCCTTGGTCCCTTATGGAAGTATGTGGAGTACAAAGACATTCCATTTCATACACTGGTCGATGGGGACAAGTACAATTACTCTAGTGAATTTGACTCCACTGATGACAAAGAAGGTACAAGTGAGAGTTCAAGTGCTGAACTCAAAAGTCCTAAAAAGATGATGGTAAAGGAACATCCGAAGGGAACAAACCCTAAGGTTTTATCATGTATTTTTTTTGTCTTTTTGAACAATCGAAGTCCTTGGATGGCCAAGGCACATTTTGTATTACTATTTGGTTGAAGTCCGAATAAGTCCTTCGAACACCTAAAGTCCTTGGATGGCCATGGCATGTTTTGTTTTACTGTTCGGTTTAAGTCCGAACATGTTTAATTCAACCTTTTTTTTGTTTAATATTTTTCTTTAAATATTTTATGGCTAATATTTAAGTAGCCACTAGAATTTCAGAAGTATTGAATTGAGAGTGTTTAATATCTCCAATGACATGTATTTAATAGTCATGATCAACCATCAAGTTTATCCGATCTACTAAAGATCCAAGGTATTGAATAAATGATTTATAATCGAATTTAATTGTAGTAAAATCACTCCGATTTTTTGAAGAATGCATTATATATTATTGAAAAATAAATCGGATACCTCATTAAAACCTCCTCCACCACCATGGTGGGAAAGAGTATCTCCTCTAATATTTAAATTGGTATTTAACAAGTAAATATTTACACAAAACTTTACTCTAAATATAACCTGAGATGCTCAACATTTCATGGGTGCTTCAAAACTCTCCCTTCTTTGTCTTGAAGCCTATATGTCCCAGGTTTGAGATTTTCGCAGACCTCATAAGGGCCTTCCCAGCTCGGAGCCAACTTACCGAAAGGCTCTCCTTGGTATGTAAGAAAACTTTTCTTAACACCTTATCTCTTGGTTGAAAATATCTTATTTTGACCTTGGAGGAAAATCTGCTCCTCATCAAACCTTGGTAGTGAGATGTTCCTAAGTGTGCTTTAACCCTTCTTTTTTCTATTAAGTACAACTGATTCCTAATTTCTATCACATTAGCTTGTTTGGAATAGTTGTGGACTCTGTATGATGGTAAGGTAGCTTTCATGGGGGTAATTGCATTCATCCCATACACCAAAGAAAAAGGAGATTCTTGTGTAGAAGCTCGAGGAGTAGTTCGGTAGGCCCACAATACTTCTTGTAAATAACTTGGCCACTTCTCTGCAACACCTTCTAAATACTTTTTTAACCCATACAAAATGGTCTTGTTTGCAACTTCAACCTGACCATTTGCTTGTGGATGGAAAGGAGAAAAAAAACAATGTTAAATCCCTCTAAAGGTACAAAAACTCTCCATATTTTGTTATCAAACCGTGGCCTATTTTTTGTGCTAATCTTTTTGGGGACCCCCCATCTGCAGTATATATTGGATAAGATAAATTTAATGACAGTCTTCGATGTGGTTCCTGCCAAGGGAGATGCCTCTATCAATTTTGAGAAGTAATCACTAGCAACTATAATAGTTCAGAACCCTCCGGATGTCATAGGTAGAGGTCCAACTAAGTCCATCCCACATCTGGCAAAAGGTATCGGCTCAGAAATATACTCCATTGGTACCGCTGGCACATGAATTTCATTCCCATACCTTTGACATGGATCACATTTCTTCACTATTTTTTTAGCATCTGCCATTATGGATGGCCAATAGTACCCAGATAATAAGACTCTCCGGGTTAGCGCCTTGTACCCACAATATGCTGAGCCCTCCCCATCGTGTAGTTCGGAAAAAATAACTTAGGATTCTCCAAACCCGAAACAACGTAGGAGAGGTCTATTGAAAGAATTCTTATAAATAATTGCCCTTATCACCAAAAAACCACGTGCCTTGTATTTAATCTTTTTTGCCACAACTTTGTCCGAAGGCAAAACCCCATCATATATATATTAAATGAGGGCATATCTCTAGTCTTTAGGTTGAATCACATGCATGCTCATACTTTCCTCATCTTCATTGTTTTGACTTGGCTGTATGGACGGGCATTCTTGTATGTGAATCCAAGGGTAAGACTCAGAATATGCTATAGTTGCTAAAGAGTCTGCCAGTGTATTCTCCGATATGAGAATATGCTCATAACAAACACTTTTGAAGTCTGCTGCCACTTCTTTCAAAACAAGTAAGTACTTGATCAGTTCCTCCTTTTTGGCCTTAGACTGACCTTGAGCATGATGGATGAGCAATTGATATTCACTCATTAACAAAACTCTCTTAGCCCCACACAGGAGAGCCAATTTAAGACCAAATATAGCTGCTTTATATTCAGACTCATTGTTAGAGGCCATGAACCCAAAGCATATAGCTTGGTACATTTTATCACCATATAAAGAGGTTAAGCAAACTCCAGCTCCACAACCCATTGTGATTGATCCACCATCAGTTCGGACCACCTACTATTTCTTAGTTTTATCTTCTAAAGTTTGTTTAGAGTTCTTGTCCATATGGAATTCTACTAAGAAATCAGCCACTGATTGGGCTTTAATAGCCGTTCGAGGGGCAAAAATCAATGTCGTAATCGCCGAATTCTACTGACCATTTGCTCATCGTGCTTGAAATATCTGCCTTTTGAAGAACATTTTTTAGCGGAAAAGATGTTCGGACAATGATGAAATGAGATTGAAAATACGGCCTCATCTATCTTGCTGCAATCACTAAGGCTAGCGCCAACTTTTCCAGCTTTAAATACCTCTTCTCAGTGTCTAATAAACTTTTGCTGATGTAGTATACCGGACGAGGATAATTGTCCATTTCTCTTACCAGAACTGCACTTATGGCACATTCTGACACAACCAAGTATACATAGAGCATTTCTCCTTGAACGGGTTTGAAGAGAGTCTTTGGTGAGGATAAGTGTTTTTTTATCTTCAAGGTTTGAAAAAAGAAGCACATTTGTCCGAAGACCTTGAAATAAACTTGTTCAAGGTAGTCAATCTTTCGGGGAGCCTTTGGACCTCTTTAACATTTCGAGGAAGATCCATTTCCAATAGTGCACTAAGATGATCTGGATCGGGCTGAATACCTTTTTCACTTATTATATAACCCGAAAACTTTCCAGATCGGACCCCAAACACACATTTCTCTGGATTTAATTTCAAATTCACACCTGCTAAATTAGCAAACGTTTCTTGAAGATCAATTATGTGCCAATCCTCCTCTAGGATTTTAACCATCATGTCATCTATGTATACTTCCATATTTCTGCCAATCTGATTAGAGAATGTTTTGTTCACCAACCTCTGATAAGTAGCCCCAACATTATTTAACCCAAATGGCATCACCTTGTAGCAATGGAAACCTATGTCTGTTATGAAGGTAGTGCGATGTTGATCCTTCGGATCCACCTGTATTTGGTTGTACCCGGAGAAAGCATCCATGAAAGAAAACAACTTGTTTATAGACGTAGAGTCTACCAATTGATCTATCTGGGGGACATAATAGAGATCTTTCGGGCAAACTCTGTTAAGGTCAGTAAAATCAATGCACATATGCCATTTGCCGTTCTTTTTCTTGACTAACACCGGATTGGCAGTCCATAAAGGATATTGAGAAACCTTTATGTGTCCCATCTTGGTAAGCCGATCAACCTCTTGAACTATCACATCTGTTTTTTCCTTAGAAAAATCTCTTCTTTTTTATACAACAGGTGCAACATCACTTTGGATAGATAACTTGTGTGAAATAACGCTTGCGGGTACTCCGGTGACATCACTATTTCACAAAGCAAACACATGCTGATTGTTTAACAAAAAAGACAATAACCTCTTTTTTAACTCTGGTGCCATCTTGGAACCATTCTTGATATTCTTACCCTCTGCAAGGGAGTGAGTTTCAACTTCTTCAATAGGTATTATAACACTATGAGCCTCTTTGGGGTCATCAATCTCACTTTCCCCAACAGAAGGCTCTAGTAACTTCTAATCTTCATTAATCCGAACTTCCCCCAGAGTCTTAGGAGCAAGAGCCGTTGCATAACACTCTCTGGCTATCTTCTGACTACTTTGGACAACACCTATTTGTCTTTGAACTGCATACCTTTAAAAACTGATGGACTGTCGAGGCCACAACATGCATTCTGGAAAGCCAAGACCTCTCAAAAATTGCGTTGTATGAAGTGTGGCAGTCTACCACAACGAATAATACCCTCACCATCTTTTTAAAAGGCCCATTGCCCAACATCACTTCTTCTTCAAATTCCCGAATTATATCCGCAGAGCTCCATGGGAAGCCCATAATAGTTCTATTTGAGTGTTGAATAACAACCAGATTCCTCATCGGTTTATAAGAGCTTAAGAAGATGATGTTTGCCGAACTGCCTGCATCTATCAAAATTCAGCGTATATCATTGCCCCCAATGGATGCTCCTATAACCACCGCATCCTCATGAGGCCCAACAATATTCCTCAAATCATCCTCATCAAAAACTATGGATGGGAAAGAAGTTTGGAACTGATGGAAAGACATTCCCCCTTCTAATTGAGTGGCCAAATTGTGGACATGCCTCTTCCTTGATGAAGGGGTAGGTGCTGTCATAGGATCTCATCCAAAGATGGTTGGTGACTCAAAGAAACTGATCAGTCCGGACACTGTCCTAGTTTGTTCTGTTATGACTTCCACCTTATTCCGAGTTGGATCAGGATCCAGGTACTCAGAATCAACATTGAATCTTTCAAGAATCATCATTGTCTCTTCTTGAGCATATGTTCCAGGAATGTTTGTAGGGCCTGTCCGAGGAGCATTGTCAGGCCTTTTTCCACTTCTTTTTTTGACATAAGCTCCTATTTTTCTTCTTTCAATAAGGTTCTGAACTTCCTGTTTTAATGCTATGCAGTCTTGGATGTTATGCCCTATATCATTGTGATACTGGCAGAAACAAGTATTTCGGCTTTCCTTGGGAGACTGCAAGGTTGCCAATTTTTGAAAAAGGACTTCCTACTTAGTCTTATCATAGATTGTGGCTACAGTTTCCCTTAACTCTGCAAACCACTCAAGTTGAACCCAATGACCCTGTTTACCTATTGACTGTTGGCTCTGAGCCTGATTATGGTTGGATTGAGGTTGTTTAGACCGGCTGGAACCTTGTTCGGTCTCCTTAGCCTTGTAACCGGACTGGTTAGCTGTCAGATGAGCTGTTGTGGTGGACCTCACTTGACGGTGCACCCTGGTTTTCTTTGTTTCCTCCACATTAATCTACTTTCCCACTTGATTTTACAGACCACCCCAAGTCATGGCTTTTTTCATGGTTACAAAAATAGCCAGGTTCCCAAGATTCAACCCTTGTTTTATAGAATCAATTGCCACCTTCTTAAAGCAATATGTTAATCCGTTCTTTGTATTCACAAATCGACTTACTCGTTTGGTTCTTGGGAACAATGGATAATGGTATCCCCATTACCCTTCACCTCTTTACTTCCAACGAATTGCCTTCGGAAGGCAACCCAGAATGTATTAAAGTTTCTAATACACCCCTGATGTAAGCTATTATACCATTTAAGAGCGTTTCCCATAAAATTTTGGGAGAAGACTCTGCACAAGAGTTTGTCATCATCATCAAAATTCATCATGAAGTTCTTGAATTGCTCCAGATGGTTGTCCTCACTCTCGACTTCCATCATAGCTTTCCATTTTGGAGTTGTCAAATCTTTTGCGCAGGTTTCCAAATAATATTTTTGCAGACGAAAGTGACTACCTCCAGTTCTTATTACAACTAAAAACTGTGTCTTCATTAGATGTTGTAAAATTACATGGTTTGGTCTGAAAGGCAAAATGATCTATTAGCAACTAATCAACATGTCTGTGGGATGACCCTCTGTCCAAATGCCTTTTAAGTCTACCATGCCTATCCATCTTTCTTGAATACTTCTTGATTAACTTAATCTTTTTTCTGGATCTCCCTTCATCACTTCTTGATGACAAATATTTCTCAAGCTCAGCCTCATTCGAAGAGTTACTGGAGGATTCAAACTCTGAACTTTCAACAGGCTTAGACCGATATGTCTTATTAGAGCTGAGATGAGTCTTTTTTGAACTAAGATGAGTCTTTAGTGATGGATCATTCTCCCCAGGATTTTCAGTATGGTGAATAACTGACGTCCCTGATTTCTCCCTCATACCTTTCTCTGCTTTTTTATGGCCCTTAGCGCTTTTATCTCTGCTCTCAGCTGACCTCGGTCCTCAATGATGTATTCCTTGTTATCCCTGACCGTTTCCACCACATGAGGTTGAGTACCTTGCTCATTCGGATCCATCCGAACTGGTTTTCTTATTGGTTTGGAATATAAAATTCAGGCACCTTCGTGCTCCCACTGTGGTCGCCAATTTGGTTTGGTTTATTTTAGGTTGAGGGTAGTTTTGTAAATATTTTAGTAGGCTTGAGGTATTTTGTGTTTAATGTGAGGAGTAGTGAGATAATTAAGCGGTTTGCTTGTATTAAATGTTGATCACCCTCATTAATGAAAGTGGTTGGGGTATTTATACTTTTAATTAATGACACATGGGCTTACTGGGTCGAGTTTAAGGACCCATTAGTTTTTAAGTAGATTAGCAAATAGCTTAGTCAAAAGGTGTTCACATTTGTCCAGTTTGGATATATAGTGGAGTGATAAGGTCCGAATTACCCCTGTCCGAGTTAAATGGTAAGCTGTGACTGTAATATCCGAACTCATCAGTAGCCGTCCCCGAAATCTCCTTACAAAGTGTGCGCTTACGACCGCACACCAAACGAGAAGTTGGTACATAATTAATCAGGCGACCATCTACATCATCGAGACTCGATGAACTACAAACAACTTGTGTACAATGATACATCCTACAAAATGGCTAGAGCAAATTAGTTTTTTTTTTAAATGTATATAAAATGCAAATGCTTTAGAATTTTAATGAATTAATCCAAATTCTTTGCTACTAGTTTAATAGAATTTCAGAATTTCAATCTACAATATACATATGTTATGGATTGATTTTATTTTGTTTTATAAAATTTCATAATTTTAGTACTAGACTTTCGCCATTTTTTTGTTAAGTCATAGCGATTTCCTTGAAAAAACTCGCTAAGATATAACGATTGCCTCCTTATGTTATCTTTAAGGCTTAATGACTCAAATCATAAATCTCGCTATGACCTAGTGACTTAGGTCACTTACGCCTAATGACTAACAACTTCATGTTCGTTAGATAGTGACGACTACGATTGCGAGAGTCACTATGGTCGAGCGACCGACCTCACCATATATATTCGACCGTAACGAAAATCGCTCACGCCAACAATCCCAAACCCAAAACCTAAATCTATCAAATTCATCTCAAATTCAAAAAAAACATCCAAAACTTGTTAAAAATATCGAATTTATACTATGCAACTAATCAAACATCAGCCTAACAATTTAAATTATATTAAAAATTACATTTTTAATTCTCCGAAAAGTAAAACCTAAATATCTAATAATATAAATAAATAAATAAATAAATAAACAAAATCTAATTATGATATAGTATTTGAAATACCCACCTCAACATTCCTATAAACATTATTGTAAAAATAAATAAATGAAATTGATAGTGATAATTTTTTTTTAATGAATAGTGAAGACGAAAAGAGTTTAGCAGTTTCTTTTACCAAATTAGATTATAAAATAAAATAAAATAAAATCAAACCAATTATTAATGAAATTCAACAGTCAATAATTCCGTAAAATTTAAACAAGATATAGCCCCATTCAAATATAACTAAATAGAGAAATATAAATTAGTTCATCATTTCAATCATTTTAAACAATTGACTCAAATTTAAAACGGTAGTTAATGAATGTGAGGGCAGTTATAACTTTTAACTCAAAACCCATCTAAATTACATAAAACACTAGAATTACGCAAAATTACTATACCAGGAATTGATAATTTTCCATACTGAAAAGAACAAGCCAGTGTTACCCTTGTAAACCTCTGATCTGAAAGGCTAATCAAATCTTGCATTTTCTTCTAAAAGCGAACCAAAAAGTTTAAAGGGACAAAAAGCAAAGATGACAAATTTATAAAAAAAACCAAAGATGGTGACTCGACTCGGATGATTCAGAGATAAGTCCCAATCCCAAAACCCAACCCAAACTACTACTTGTCGTTGTATTGTATTGATTCCACATCCTCTTCATTTTCGTTCCTTTTTTTGCAAAAACCCACCACAAAAAAGTTCCCAAATCCCATTACTTTCTCTCACAAAAATATCTCAGTACGCTTCCGATTTGTTCAACCAACATCATTCTGGGTTTTGCAATCAAATGAAGCTCATTACCGTCCTAGATGGAACAAAATGAGACTCCCACCAATACCAACAACCCCAAGGTACTAATTTTCTCTTCTTTTTTTCAGTTTTAAATTTTAAAGCTTTGATTTTTATTTAAGCTGCTCAGAATTGGTTAAACTTTGCTAGATTTTGAGAAACCCTTTTCGGAATTTCAAGGTTTTATCTTATCTTCTCAGTGTTTTTCTGAATTATCGGGTGTTTTTTTTTTTGGATCAGACAAAGGGTGTGAAAGGATAAGTTGTACTGATATGGAGATTAGAAACCGTAGGAAACATAAAAAAAAAACATCTACTTATGGTTCATGTTTGGTTGTTCTGTATTGTTATGCGGTTGACTTTAGTTTTTGATCGTTAGGTCTACAGAAAATTCGGATGCCTAAAATCTTGGGAGAAAATTAGAAGTTTATAGTTCTTGTTGAGTGTCTATTTGTTTAGGTGCATGTGTATGACGTTTTAATCAATCATATGTTTGTCACTTGCATAGTTCGGCACCAAAGTTACATGTAGCCATATATATATATATATATATATACATCAGTAAGCACATAGAAGATGTTTGAATCGACTAATTTTCTATCAATAAATCAATATGGGTTAGTAGTTGGTTTGCAAATGTTGTCTGAAAGTTTATTGCACCATTGAGAAACTTACAAGCTGAGATTTTGATCTTTCTAAGTCGTAAACCGTAGTTTGCTCACTTTAGAGTTACAGAAACTGTAAATACTGTCGGGCAGGCTTATATGTTGAAGTTGATGGCTCAACTACATATAGTTATTGCACTATAAACTAGAGTTTTAAGATAAATGGTTTCTTTGCCAGAGGTATTTGAGTTCTGTGGACTTCTATTCCTTCTGACTCAGCCATTTGTTTTTTAAGACTAGTCTAGACTCTAGACACGTGCTTATAGTCTGATTGAAAAAAGAGTGACATTCTGTCTAAACATCAGATAGATAATTACCGGTTTACTAATTCCTCACACGCTTCTTTCTTCACACCTCTCAATTATGTTGACATTGAAGGTGTTTACTCTATTAGAAGAACTTTAGTCTCTACATGGAATAAATTGATGCCCCCGAATGTATATACTGAAACATTGGGTGAATGGTTGTTAGCTCGTTGATATATTTTGTGTATAAAAATGGTTCGTTGCTAATTAATATGACGTGGACAAAAACGATGCTTTTTCCTGAAATTATCCGCCGACTGACAAAGATAGATATAAAAATGAATTTGTTATCTAAATTACATTTTACATTTTGCCATCTTGTTTCCATACTGTGGTTGAACTTTCATGGCATTGTATGTGGTTCTTTATGCATGGAAACTCTTCTACGGTGGCTAGACTAGCTTTATAATTCTCATATCATTTCCTTGAATGTCTTCATTTACTGGGATGCGTATATCTTATAAGTAACTTCCATTGGTTTCAAGGATTACTACAAACTGTTGGAAGTTGACTATGATGCTACTGAAGAAAAGATCAGACTGAATTATCGAAAGCTGGCACTGGTTAGTTAGTGAGCCCACTTTTTCCGAGGAACTCTTTGTAGGCTTGTTATAATAGTTTGTTTTTTTCCACAAATTAGACTGCAACTAAGTTCGTTTTTTCACAACACGTCTGTCTGCTTGTAGAAGTGGCACCCTGACAAACACAAGGACGATAGTGCTGTCACTGCAAAATTTCAAGAGATAAACGAAGCTTATAATGGTAACATAAAAACTGTCTATACGGATTCTTTTGTTTTTGGGTAAACTTAGCGAATGAAGAATAGCATGCCGAATCTCAGTATTCTTTGTAGTATTAATTTTAGATGTGACTGTGATTATATTCACCATTGGACTTAAATTCAAGGGTGGTGATAGATTAGTTATTAGATGATGAGTTTTATTATGCTAAATAAAGCGGTGATTGAAAATGAAATTGTATTAAATAATTATAATCCAGAGTAGATGAGGGTGAGACCATGGTCGCACCACTACTATATGTGTTAGAGTCTTTCTCACCATTGAAATTTAAACAACAGCTTGTGTGATCCAAAAACCGTTCTTAAGACTCGATCAGAAATTTAGTTTCTTCTATTATTTTTAACACAACCTTTTTCTGTAGATAAGTAATATTATTTGTACTGATGATGTTTTCTTAATCTCTTATAAGCTCTCTTCCATATGCAGTTCTGATTGATCCTGCTAAACGCTTGGATTATGATCTAACTGGTATTTACGAGATTGATAAATATTCTTTGGGGGTAAGAAATATATATTTTGTCCGGGTTCCATAAGATGAATATGGTCGTGTAATTCTGAGATATCCTTCATGCAATGCAGGAATATCTTGCTAGATTTAAGGGTATGATACTTACTTGCAACGGGCTGGGCATTGGTCCTGCATCAATTTGGTAAGTTCTTTGTCTAATGTCTCCGTAATTTTTTCTTTTAAACTACAACATGGAAATGGTTGAGAAAATCTTAGGCTTTGCGTGGTTCATGAAAATTTCATTGTTTTATGTTTTCGTGTTTACTGAAACATAAACTGAAGTGAAAACCAAGCAGGCTTTGCCAGTTGGTCCAGTGATTCTGGGTATGAGGATAACATCTTGGGTGCCGGAGAATCCCAAGTGTGAGTCCTGCCTGGCCACCGCTCAGGATTAATAACCCCTCTGCAAGGGGGTTGGTTTTGGGGCCCAGGGTTGGTTCTAGGTGGGTTACTAGGTGGGTCCTATGGGCCTGCAACCTGCTCAACTAGGAGTCCCTCGGTAAACACGTATAAAAGTGTTTGCTTGCAGATTTTCGTACAAGACCGAGTTTACATTTTTTTTGTTACAGCACTAAAAGTGTAGCTGAATAGGGTTTGTGTTTGCAGCCTGATTTGTGGAATTCTTTATTTTGTCGTATTCAAGTTAAGATTTCTATGACAAATAAAAAGATCACATTCATCCCTACATTTTTTGTTCTTGTTACCAAGGACTCACCATTGGTATTATTAAGTGCAGGACGCAGCAATTGGCTGCAGACACCAACAATGATTTAGCAGAGGAGCGGGGTTTATCACCGTCACTCCATCATTGTCCTTGGTGATAATATCCTTTCTATTTTTTGAAAGGATATTCCGAGATGATATTGTATAAACTCAACCAGAGATGATATACCTGAGGGAATAGATCAGAAACATGGAGCGTTAGAATGTGGATCTTTATTTAGCTTGTAATCTCATGTTAATACCCAATCATGCTTACAGACAGCAAGCTTTATGATCTGTTGTGTGTTTGTCTATGATTTGTACCCATTATTGGCTCTTCTGTGCTCCTTTCTATAATAATGTGAAGCCATTTTGATGAAATGAGTCGTGCGTTTAGGTAGTGTTTTTTGCCAACAACGTGACGGAAAAGTTGGTAGCTTCTGCCAGTGACATGGCATTATGTTTTAAATTTCCTTCATGACAGATGAAATGGTGTTCCGAAATTCGGTTTCTCAGGTTCGGTTGAATTGTTAGCTATATACATTGCATGAGGCTATCTAAGGTAAAATATCAGTTATTGTGGATTATGTTCTATCATTATGGTCATCATTATGCATTATGTAACTGCCAACAACTTTGATTCGATGACCATGTGGGTCAAAAGATCTCAGCAAAACACTTGCTTGGGTTCCCTTTATAATAAGATTAAGGGCAAAAGTCAAAAGAGGAACAACACTTAAGAGTAGTATTAAGTACATGAAGAGATCCAATATCTATATGGCTAGGGTTAAAAAGCGTGATAGTAAGCCGAAGGCATTTGGTAGTTTAAAGGTGATGATAATTGATAAGTGTGCCTTTTAAGTGTGGTTCATGACAGACAAAATCATGATCTGATTGTGTGTATATAAAGACATACGAATTTCGCTGAAGATAAAACCAAATAAAAAAGAATATGTTGAAGTTTAATCGGTAAACGAAATAACTCTATATCAACTATTTGGTACATTAAACAAGGTCGATTCAGAAAATTCATCGCAATCACATTTAAATGAATGATCTGATGTCATAACCGATTTATTTTTTGCACATCTGGTTAACATTGATTTAATACGGACATTCTTCCGATTGCTAGTCATGGATATCATTTATAAAACGATTAGATATGAAATGTCGTTGTTGGAAGTAGTTAGGGTTACATCGACTAACAAAGCATTTTGCATTGGATACATATTCATGGTCCAAGAGTAACCAGATAACTACAAATGGGCTTTGAGATGATTGAAAATGGTTATGGAAGAAAACGATTATGGGTTGTCTTGTGTTATAATCACGGATCGTGAACTTGTGTAGATAAACTATTTTCGACCGCGAGTCACATGTTATATGAATGACATATCAACAATAACGTAGTTGAGAAAACAATTTTTTTAAGATGGTGAAGAGTTTAAAAAATGTTTGACCACTTAGAATGACGTTGTCGAATCATCCATCATTGACTGAATAAACGAGAGGTTAAATAAAATACAGAGGATGTTCAAAAACCAAGAGAAAACGGTCGACAATATCCTAACTCATTGAATTACACTATATAAATAGAAGTTTGTTCATGCATATACTAACAAGATCATACATTTTGACAATATGACGTTTAATAAGTCGGAAAGCTCGCACACTACTTGGGATAAATATATCGGGATAAGCCAATTGAACTTCAAAGGATTTTAGGAAAAAGTTCATGGTTTGCTTGTAATGCAACATTCAACCATAAATAAACTATGGAGTTTAACATCTGTCTTATTTATAAATTATAAGAGTTTAAACCTTTTAAATTACTATAGGGGTGCGTATCACCAATCACTTTGACGATAATATACGATTATTATATTGAAAATGTCGAAAAGGTCGGAGGTAAAAAATTCACATGCGATTGAATCATTCGAACAACACACGGGTTACTATGTACTCACGAACTAGATCCCATCCGAAAATCTGGTATACAAAATTATTATTTTTAAGTTTATACACAGAAAATCATTTTTTTGCCAACAACCACCAACATTTACATGTACAATGTTCATTCTGCCAACAGTTGGCGGCGAGATTGAAAGTGTCGCCAATGGTTAGCGGCCACCAGCAGTGTGGCAAAATATAGTTAATTTCTGCCAATTCAAATGGCAAAAAAAAAGTTAAACATGCGTAACTATTATCACCATTTATTGACGGAATTCACATTATTTATGCCAATCATTGACGACAATAGAAATTTTTTATAACACACTGCTATAAACATTGTTGTTGTGATTAACGATTGAATCAACGTATTTAAATCAGTGAACTTTTATAAAATCTTTAAACGTATTAGCATAAACTAGAAAAAGACACCATAAATTGAAAAACATCATAAACTAAAAAGCACCGGAAGCAAATACATAGAACATAAACAACAAATACATTGAACATAAACTGAAAAACATCGGAAGCAATTATGTTGAGACACGTGTTCCGTTTATTTTGGATAGACTTTCTAACAAAAATAACAACTATTGCGAAAACATCGAACGTATATGCGTTGAGACAATCGGAGGGAAAACAAATACAAAAATTGTTAAGAAAGTAATTGACTAGGAAGATGAAGTAATGTTTGCAACAAAAACAATTAGGATCCGAATGGAAAAACAATAATTGTTACTAAAACAACAACGTATGACATTTGTACAATGTTTGCAACAAAAACAACTACAATTTGAATGAAACACATCGCACATAACGACTAATAAAATTCCTCCCAATAGATTGAATACGTTGATACGGTTCATCAAGGTTGTTGTAATCACCATGAAACTCATCGAAAGGTAAATATATTACAATTGGGTTCATCCTGACCCTTAGATATCTTATAATCAGATACTTGTTGTCGGTGTGAATGTAAGCATCTAGTGGGCATGTATCTAGGCTGTTGAGATCGTACCAACTAACATCTTGATGAGGTACGAGATACACCATAGTAAATAACAGATCCATCTAATTCCTAACTATATCCTCCCTCAAAATAAGTCTTAACACATAACACCTCCAATTATCCTAATCGAAACAACAAAGGTATTGGCGGCTGTCTTAGGATGCCTTTTGGTTTTTCCCAACACCTTGGTAAGGGGAAATAGTGGAATATCATGCACATGTCTGAGATGGCGCATATATCGATTAGGATAATAGGTTTGGATGCGCTATACACCGTCAAACTTATCATAGATTCAAGTTATTTCATCCAATGATAAATGGTCGTGTATAGTCTGGTAATGTTCGAAAACAATGTAAATAATAAAACAAATGAGGTTTTCAGTTTTTTATCATCTACACTTTATAAACTAATTTTAGTTTCCAGCCAAAAAATACCAAACCAAGTTTTTTCTTCTTCTTATAAACCTAGAATTCAATAAGCCTATTGACACCACACAACCCATTAATCTAGGAAACCAACAACATTTTTAAGGAACACATAACAAGTCGCAAAGATTCTAACACAAAATACTAAGTTTAAATGAATGTAGAGATATAAAACAGAGAGAATAATAATTTTATTTTAAGTGTTGGAAGTAGCAAGACGCATGATATTTAGTTTTTAAAATTATGATCATAAAATTTGTCCTTAACAACATTTTTAATTTAATTTATAGTTATAACTTCATACCAAGTATTTTTAAAATTTCATATTTTAAACAACGATTAAAAATCATGATCAGTCATCAGAATTGGTCACATGTATGAAAAAAGTCACTGGTGTTATATTTTTATCAAAACGACTACTTTTGTTGGTCTTTTTAACAACCGTGCTCACTCCCAGTGACCACATATGCAAAAAAAACGAACAAAAGTGATCAGGGTTGCAACAAAAGTGACCGTTTCAATACAAAGATAACACTAGTGGACTTTTTAATATACATGACAATTTCTGGTGACTAATAATGGTTTTAAGTCATTGAAAATCTAATTATTTCTAGTAGTAAGTGCATACCAAACATGTATGATATTTAATTTTGAATAGCAACTACACACCAAGTATTTTCATAATTTCATATATTAAACAACTAGTCATTACAATTATTCTATTTGCCAAAGGTAAAACTTTCATCAGATATCTATAGCATGTTGAACGTAATCCTCTAGTTTGATTTACTATGAGAATCACAATTGAACTCACATGCATCCTATAAAAAAAATGACAATCGTTTTGTGTAATCGACACATGTAACCGAACGAACTAGCTATCGAGTGGTGCGATAAAACCACTCATAAACAAAATATTGAGACCACTACTACTTGTTGAAGTGAGGCAATCCTCGTACCACTAATAGATTATACTTTATGTAGTAGAAAGGGGATCAATTTGCATGTTTTAGAAAATAAACTAAATTTAACCTTATCATTTTGGTTTCATTGTCGAGAGCACATTCAGCTTTGTATCACAACCCATCAACTTAACGTTAAAAGAAAGTTTATTAGATGGGGAAGAGTGTCAGGAAATGAACTAAGAGTGCTAACATTTGAGCTAACGTTACCATGGTAGGTGGCCTTAAGGAACAACACCGTTCTCCCAACCTTGGTGGGTAATATTCAACACGAAACAATGCACATTAGAATGGTAGCCATACTATATGCTAATAACGAAATGCCATCCCATTCGATGGTGAAGAGGAGGATGATGAGCATTTTGACCAACCAAATTATCGGTCATCTAGGTCAACACATGATCGATCATCTAGGTTAGCATATGATCGGTTTGGTCTAGCTTATGAAGAAAAATGTTTCAGGAGGACTACTATCTAACCAACGCATCCTGTGTCCCAATATGACGAGCCAAAACCCTGTTAATAGAGTTTATTGCACTGGACACACATACATCATATAATTTCATCTTGGGGAGACCGTGATCACATGACATTAAAATGATGTCATCCATTTATCACTAGTGTTAGAAGTACATAACGACAATGAAGTGAAGATTATAAGAGAAAACTAAAAAAAACCACGTGAGGGCTTGTCAAAATCCTCAAATGAGTCAACACAATCTTAGCAACTACAAATATTGGTTTGTGCAAGGATTTTCTTATCGCTCACCGAGGAGGTCTTTTAGTATTATTTCATTCAATTTCAAGTTATGTTTTAACTCATTTTATTTTAATGTAGATTCATTCGTTTTATGACTATGCTAATTCTTAGATACAACATCTTCTTTTATACAAGTTTACGTCCCAACCCCCTACATGGAAACAATGGGTATATGCTAGATCGATAAGTTCTCGGTATATAAATCATAAAATCAAAAGAGCAAAGGCAATGTTACACAAAAGAAAGACCATATATGAAACTCAACTTATAACTAGCTCAAACTGAGTCATTCTAATCAACAATCATGAATCCGAAATGAAAGTTATTCAAGCTCGCTCAGTTGGTGATGATATAAAGTGATATTTAATTTAAAGGGAGGTCACTCGAGCTCTCTTTAGATGAGTAGAGAAGCCACTCTAAGGACATCGCTAAGAGTTTGGTTGCTACGATTTATAAGCTATGAAGAGTACGCACGTATCATGAATGGATAACTATCATGTGTAATAAAAGATATATAAAACAAACATCTACATAACTTTACTTAATAATAGCAATAAGATTCAGACAATAAAACAATAAAAAGAAAATATGCCCAAGAGAAGGCGTTGGTCGATCTTGAAATTAAACTTGAAAAATAAGGTTTGATCGGCCCGAAAATCGTTAGGATACTCAGTTGGTTCGGGACACAAAATGAGATCGTATCAAAAACCTCATACTCACCAAATGAAGGTCACTTAGAAACCTCTCACTCAACAAGTGATGTCATGCAAGGTATTTCAGTTGAAGTTAAATGATCCATGTTTTCATAGAAAGTGAGGTCACTCAAGATTTCTTAACTGAGTATTGAGATGATCCAAGTTCGCTTATAAATGTAGGTCATTCAACATCTCTCCTTTGAATGTTGAAGGATCTGAGTTTTTTTTTAAAATAGAGCTCACTCAAGATCTCTCCATTTTGGTTTTTGTTTGAAGGGAGGTCACTCACGATCCCTCTATTTAAATTAACGAAAATACAATTTCTCGTTTAAATGAAGGTCACTCAAGATCTCTTGGTTTAAGATAACAAAATAATAATTTTTTAAAGGGAGGTCATTCAATAATTTTTAGTTTAAGATAACGTAAATACAAATTTTGGTTTAAAGGGAGGTCATTTAAGATGCCCCAGTTTAAGATAACAGAATTACAAGTTTTTGTTTAAAGAAAGGTCACTCAATGTAAAGATAATGAGAACGTAAGTTCTTGTTTAAATGGAGGTCAGTCAAGATCTCTTAGTTGAGTATTGAGGGGTCCAAGTTTTTATTCAAATGAAGATAACTCAAGATCTCTAAGTTGACTGCTGACAGGATCCAAGATTTCGTTTAATGATAGATCATTATGGATTTCCTAGTTTAAAGGAGATCACTCAATATCTCTCAAAATTCATCTTGGCAGATAAGAAAGAAGTTCCCAACTTGACCTCACACAGAATCAGCTCGACTTTAGCTCGACATCAAGTCGAACTTGTTCAACCTTAAATCTTCCTCATTCAGCCTCACTAGGCCTCAATTGGGCATCAACTTGGTCTTACTCAGCCTTAACTTGATCTTACTGAACTTTACTCGGCCTCACTCGACCTCAGCTCATCCTTAAGTGACATATCTTTAATTGAAAAAATGAATTCTACTTTTGTCAAGTTGGGCTTTGAGTATAATTTCATTATGGCTAAGTTGAGAGGAATTTCATTAGGAGACTTTGAGTGACCTACTATTATTCTGAAGATGGGAAAATAAGAGAGTTTTGATATATATTAATTGAGAATTAAGTTAAAATTGATGAGTCCAAAATTATTTACCACTGCTCACTAAGAAAACCGGACAGGGGTAATTCGGACAATAGTTGCCCACTGAACTATCCGGACATGACAAAAGTACTAAAACACTAAACACTTTTTGACTAAGTTAGGTGTTAATCTACTTAAAAACTAATGGGTCTTTAAACTCGACCCGAAAGCCCATGGGTCCATAATTAAGGGTATAAATACCCAACCACTTTTATTAATGAGGGTAATGAACATTTAATACAATCAGACAGCTTAAATATCTCATTACAAAACACCCAAACATTTAATACCCTAAAAATTCTCTAAAACACCTGACGAAATTAACCTCAGTCCAAAATAATCCACACCAAATTGGGGACCACAGTGGGAGAAGAAGGTGCCTGAATCTAGCATTCAAAACCAGCAAGAAAAACCAGTTCTGATGAATCCGGACGAGCTAGCGGTACCACCACTTTTGGTAGAAGTGGTGGGTGAAAACGATGGGTACACGATTGAAGAACGAGACAGGTTGAAAGCTGAAATAGCATCCTTTAGAGCTGCTAAAAAGGTCGAGTTAGGCTTGAAATAAAAATCGAAGGTGTCGTCCATTCACCACACTAACAATCCAAGGGAGAATGACCCATCAACAAAGACTCACTTGAGTACTAAAAAGACCCATGTCAGCTCCAAGAAGTCTCACTGGTCTAAACAGGTGAAAAGCTCAGATTTTGAGTCCTCTAGTAGCTCCTCGAATGAGGATGGACTTGAGGAGTCCCTGTCATCCAGCAGTGATGAGGGCAGATCCAAGAAGAAGCAAAAGTTGGTTAAAAAAATTCAAGAAAAACGGACAGGCATGGGAGGTTAAAAAGGCATATGGGAAAAGGGTCATCTCACAGCCACAACCATAGCCGGAGGTATGTGGATTAGCTGCTCATGGATCCTTTTGCTTTCCATGATGAACCAGGTATTTTTACAACACCTAATGAAGACACTGTCTTTAGCCGTGGCCGAAATTGGAGACAATCTCCATTTTCCTCCAAAATACTGTCCAGAAACCTTCCTAAGAGGTTTGATATTACTAAGATGGAGAAGTATGATGGGAGCAAGGATCTGGACAATCATCTGGAACAATTTAAAAATCTCATGATAAATTTTGATGATGATGACAAATTGCTCTATAGAGCCTTCTCTCAATCTTTTACGGGGAGTGCTCTGAAATGGTACAATAGCCTACCAAAAGGGTGCATCAGAAAATTTGATACGTTTTGGGTGGCCTTCCGGATGCAGTTTGTTGGAAGTAAAGAGGTGAAGGGCGATGAAGACACTATTATCCATTGTGCCCAAGAGCCAAATGAATCACTAAAAGACTATATTAGCCGGTTCGTGAACACAAAGAATGGGGTAGCTGATTGTTTTGAACATGTAGCAATAGCTTATCTGAGACAAGGATTAAATCCTAGGAATCTTGCCGATTTGGTAACCAGGAAGAAGGCCATGACGTGGGGTGGTTTACTAAACCAGGTGGGAAAGCAAATCAATCTAGCGAAAACAAAAAAGACCAAGGTGCACAGGAAAGTGAGGTCTGCCCCAGCTGCACCAAACCAGAATCAGTCCGGATACAAGGCTAAGGAGGTCGGACAGGGTCCCAACAGGGTGAAGCAGACTCAATCTCACCTAGCTCCAGCTCAGAGCCAGCAGTCTAGAAATAAGCGAGGACCTTGGGTCCAACCGGAGTGGTTTGCTGAATTAAAAGAGAATGTGACAACCATCTATGACAAAACAAAAGATGAGGTACATTTTAGGAAGCCAACAACGCTTCAATCTCCCAGAGAAATCCATAATACTTGTTTCTACCAATATCATCATGATATTGGCCATTACACAGAAGATTGCAACGTTTTGAAACAAGAGGTGCAAAATCTTATTGAAAGAGGAAAATTAGGTGCTTATGTCAAGACAAGGAGTGTGAATAGGCCTGATAATGCTCATCGGACTGGCCCAACAAACAATGCAGGGACATCGGCTCCGGACGGGGCCATGGTAATTTTTGAAAGATTTGATGTAGAATCAGAGTATTTAGATCCTGATCCAGCCCGGAATAAGGTGGGTGTTATAACAGAACATACCAAGACAGTATCTGGGCTCATAAGCTTTTTTGAGTCACTTACTATATTTGGGGGAGACACAATGACTGCGCCAACTCCTTCTTCAAGGAAGAGACATGTTCACATATTGGCTACTCAGTTAGATGGAGGCACGTTCTCCTATTAATCCCAAATTATTTTCCCCTTCATTGTTTTTGATGAAGATGACTTAAGGGACATAGCTGGTCCTAATGAAGATGTTGTGGTAATAGGAGCATCGATTGGAGGCAATGACATCAGGCGAATTTTGGTTGACACTGGAAGCTCAGCCAACATCCTTTTTTTAAGTTCCTATAAATAGATGAAGAATCCAGTAGTGATTCAGTGTTTGAACAGGTCTATTGTGGGTTTCACTGGAAGTTCTGCGGACGTGGTCGGGGAGTTTGATGAGGAGGTTTTGTTGGTCAAGGGCCCTTTCAAGAAAATGGTCAGGGTACTTTTCGTTGTGGTAGATTATCCCACGTGTTACAATGCGATCTTGGGCAGATCTTGGCTCTCCAGGATGCATTATGTGGCTTAAACAGTTCACCAATGTCTAAAATATGATGTTCAAGGTCAAGTGGAAGTTGTCAGGAGTAGCCAAAAAATAGCAAGGGAATGTTATGCAACTGCGCTTGCCCCTAAAACTCTGGGGGCAGTCTGGATAAACGAAGATTAGCAGTTGTTGGGGCCCTCTGGGGGTGAGGGTGAAATTGATGACCCCAGAGAGACCTCTGGTGTTTTGATACCAGAATTGAAGAATAAAATGTTGTCCTTTTTGGCAAACCACCAACATGTTTTTGCTTGGTGTAATGCTGATGTAACCGGAGTGCTTGCGAATGTTATATCACACAAATTATCCATCCGGAGAGATGTAACACCTGTTGTGTAGAGACGAAGAGCTTTCTCTAAAGACAAAGCTGATGTCATAGTTCAAGAAGTTGACCGGCTTACCAAAATGGGGCACATAAAGGAGTCTCAATATCCTTTATGGACAACCAATCCAGTGTTAGTAAAAAAGAAGAATGGGAAATGGCGTATGTGTATCAACTTTACTAACCTTAATAGGTAAAAGATTTGTATCCAGTCCCTTGGATAGATCAGTTGGTAGACTCCACATTTGGGAACAAGTTATTGTCCTTCATGGATGCCTTCTCCGGTTATAATTGGATACAAGTGGATCCGAAGGACGAGGAACACACTACTTTTCTTACAGATAGGGGCCTCCATTGTTACAAGGTCATGCCTTTTCGGTTGAAGAATGCTAGGGCTACCTATCAAAGGTTGGTGAATAAAACGTTTACTGATCAAATTGCAAAGTGATGAAGATGGTGAAACAGTAAAGGAAAATAATTTATATTAGTGAGGCAAAAAGTTACTGATACGTAGAAGAAAACGAAAAGACTAAGGTAATAATTGAAGGCGGCACTGACGTAAGAAACATTAAATGCATGAGGTGATTTTTGGGCATAATGGGATGGCCGTTCTAGTAAGAAAACGGCTGGTAGAACGAATCAAAGTACGACACGTGTCCCGCGATCCAGAGCAAAACTCTTGGAATTCTAAGAAGGATTTAGTCCGGATAAACCTTGAACTGAATACATGAGCAATCCGGAAAATGTTGTTATTGGCTAAATGAGTTTTTTAGTCCTGCCAAATATCTTTGACAAAACCTAAAAAAAGGGGCTACTGATGAGTCCAAAATTATTCACCACTGCTCACTGAGAAAACCGGATAGGGTTAATTTGGACAATAAGTACCCATTGAACTATCCAGACACGACAAAAGTACTAAAACACTAAACACTTTTTGACTAAGCTAGGTGCTAATCTACTTAAAACTAATGAGTCTTTAAACTCGACCCGGTTTTACAACTCGACCCGAAAGCCCATGGGTCCATAATTAAGGGTATAAATACCCAACCACTTTCATTAATAAGGGTAATAACATTTAATACAATCAGGCAGCTTAAATCTCTCACTACAAAACACCCAAACATTTAATACCCTTGAAATTCTCTAAAACACCTGACGAAATTACCCTCAGTCCAAAATAATCCACACAAAATAGCTCGAGATAAGATTGCAGGTATGAAGTTGAATAAAACAACCAATAATGTAACACCACATATACAAAACAATATTAGTAAATGACACTGTATGTATGTAAATTGACTGCATATTTTGGGCATGTAATTTTGACCTAATGAGCAAATTTATTTGTGAATTTTGACAATATTTTCTGACCTAATAAGGTGGAAAATAATGTTTTATAGTTGAAGCATCAAATTTCGACCTACCGGTGGTATATGACGCTTGATTTTTACAATACTATTTCCACCCCGATATGGCGTAATCATTATTTTATTTTAAAAATATATTACACCATATTATGTTGGAATATATTGTTACTACGTAGATAAAATATTATGCCAGTTTAAAAGTATGACAACTAAATATCCTTTTTACGTGTTCTCAACTTATAATCCAAAAAAATAAGCCTACAAATTAATACCAAAATAACTAATTAGGTAAGAAATCATAGCATGACTAGAACCAATATTAAAATACATAAAATAATATGAAATACATAAGTCAAACTAATATTCAAAATACAGCTATAAAACTAATACAAAAATACATAATATGATATACATAGTTATTATGGAACGGGTTCGGTCCGAATTTGAGAGCCCGAACCGCGTTAACGAGTGGTTCAAACCGGTTCGCTAAAAAAGTCGGATCCAAATTTTGGATCGAAACCGATTTGTTAAGGCGTTGGATCGAACCGGTCAGAGCGAACCGTTCGTGGTCGCTTTCGTTTTAGACCCATAAGTAAAAATCGAATATGCTACCTTCTGTTAGAGTGTTTATACTATATGCTAATATGTTACACATAAGTATAAGTATTGTTTATAGTTTTGAATATTGTCTATATATTTATATTACAAACCGCTTCTTATCCAATTTATTATGTCTTATTTACATATTAATATTATTTATTTATTTATGTACATACAAATTATTATAAACTAAAATTAGAGGTATATATATCAAAAATAAAATAATAACTAGTTTTTATAGGTTTATTATAAACTAAAATTAGAGGTATATATATCAAAAATAAAATAATAACTAGTTTTTATAGGTTTTATCGGCATGAGTTAGGATCTTGGTTCATTTAGTGGTCGATAACATTATTGGGTTGATCTCAGACGAGTTTTATCGGACCGCTTCTGGACGGGTTATCAGATTCGTAAGCTCGGTAATATCCATATACATTACTATAACTAATACACAACTAGAACCAATCATGTCAAGATCGATATGTGGCGTATAATGTTATCATATCTCAGAATTAACTATTTCACTCATAGAGCGATAAGTCTGCAAAATCTTTCATATGGTTTTCATCCTCATTAGTAATTAAATTTACCATATAACAAATGGTCATCTGAACCCAATCATTATAGTATGCATTTACAATTTTGCGACCAAAATCCTCACTCATCTATATACCTCTTTAGAATGTTGGTATAAGAAATTTGGTTTAACCCTCCCAAACCAAATAAAAAACTCAGGATACATAATTTCCATTATGACTCTCCTCTTTGTGACTTTATTTCTCGGAATATGCAGTATGGACTAGATATGGCCAAATTGTCAAGTTACACTACCATATATGTATGTTTATATCTTGTTTTTGAATCTAAAGAAGAAGTCCAACAATGATATAAACTTAAATAGTTTAATTATCTGCAAATAAGGATACAAATTGACATGTTTTACAAAAAACATTATTTTATGATGTTTTTAATAATAAATATGTAAAGTTAAAAAAACAATACAAAAGAACATGTACCATAACAACCATTACTTACGATATAAAGAGCCTTTGTTAAATAAGTTGATCGTTGAAAAATTTCCTTCAACCGCATTGTTTTATTGTAAACTATGTGCTAAGGTGAGTGAGGTGGTTGGAATGAGAGAAAACGTTGTATATCCATCACTCAAATATGATAATAAACCGATTCATCTTATTTGTACCATGCTCGCATGCAAACCGTAAGTATTGTAAAGCTCGACCAATTCATACATCCCACGTGAATATTGATCCAAACCAACCAAGTCCTCTAAAGCATACACGTGCCACAATGTAGCTGATGTAAACTTAACTGACCAAAATAACGTAGTGCATTGAAAATGTCCCTCAATCATGTCATATTTAGCTTGTTTTATTTGCAACAATCAACTTCCGTCATGGCCTCACAAAATGGGGCAGCAAACAATTTAGATTCTATTTCAACCCTAATTTTTTTTTATCTTTTAATTGGACGAGTCATCCATGGAGTATAAATTATAAGGATATATGTGTGTTAGGACGTAATTATCCTTATTAGATTAAGGTAAAAAATCATATCATTAACGTAAATATATTTTTTAAAATCTATCATAAATGACGTAGGCTAAATGAAGGTTCAGAGTAACAAATATAAAGGAAACATCAACAAGAAAACTGAAGAAAAATAACAACTAAAAAGAAAGTATTTTACGGTCGACGTTCGGAAAATGAGAAGTAAAGATGAATATAAAGACTATATCAACGAAACTTATTCTTATGAGGGGGCCAAGACTCTGTCGGGACTTTAGGTAGCATGAGATATTCTAGCGATGTAAATTCTTAGTTGCTGCATGTGTCATGACTCACGAGCTTGCCTTATTCACTTGTCTTTTTTATACTGAAATATGTATACCTCTACATCCTCGTCTTAAATATTTTTTTGTTACACTCTTATGAGTCCTGGTCACTTGGTGTTGAACGAGTAAAGATTGATAATCACATTAATAGTGGGTTGTGGATTGACATATGAGAAACTCAGGATTAGGTGTTTAAGCAATAATTTGTATTTTTTAGCGAGAATTGGGAAACTAGCCAATATTTTGTCGAGCGAGTGATGTTTTAGTGTTGATCATACTATAATATGTTTTCTTACTTATACTTCATTATTTCAATTGGGTATCTTATAAAGGATATCTCGAGCATTACGTTGAGTTGAGCTTTGTGTCGTACTTCTTATCTTATTTTTCAGAGTTCCTTCAAATATTTTCTAAGTATCTAGATGTCGTAAGGGACAACTATATTACCCTAAAAAACTTCTTTGTCGTGGTATGAATAAGCAACTCCATTTCATGTTAATACGTAATTCATCAAGACTGGTTATAGATGCGTCGATCCATTTAGGCTTTAAAGTCATTGAGATTGACAAACGATACAAATAAGACTCTGAATGCAATTTTCTTCTCCAATAACAGAGGTATAGATCCGGAGATACCTTCTCCTCTCTAGTTTTCTAAAAGAGAATTTATTTGTAAAGGTTATCATAAGGTTATACATAAAACGTTTCTTCATTTTAGAGGATTGAGAAGATAAATGAAGGTTCAACAACAAAAGTGTGGAAGATAAGTAGGCCCGCAAAACTGCTTATGTTACTCAAGTGGCTGAAGAATAGAGGCGCATACCATCCTAAGATTAAAATAGATAAAAAAATTGATGCTCATAAGGCTTTAATAGTGAGCCTAGAAAAGTGAAGGTGAATGTTGCACCTTTATTCTTTTTCTCTGCCTTTTTCACTTTTAAGGCGGCTTGTGCGTTTATTCTTTGAGGCACCAGAGTAGCATAAGCACTCTTAACATTCTTAAAGAAACATACACCTTATAATACAGTCACTTTAAGGCACATTTGGCCTCTAATCCTTCACGGTGTGCCTCCATTGGAGGAAAGTCACAAAGTCAAAAGGAGAGCTGCCAAGGCTACACGACAACTAGTTATTCAGAAAAATGTTGGGGAAGACGTTGCGATGAAGCTTGCTTAGTTAGAGGAAGCTTATGTATAGGTAAAGCATAAATTAGAGCTAACTCAAAAGCTTATGAAGGGTCGGGACAAATTGATGGACATTCACGCTTTGGCTATTGCCAATAATGCACTTTGGTATGACGAAGCTATTCAAACTGCCAAGATTATATTCAAAAGTTCCAAGATTTACTAGAAGTCGAACATAAAATACACAAATTCGAATTGCTAGAGATTGAGCAAGTTGGACAGAAGAAATGGCATGTAACCTGCATTTTTTTATCTCGCAAAAAATAGTATTGTTTTGTGTAATTGCAGGAACTTACGCATATAAGAAAAAAATACAGTTGCAAAAATATATGTTTTTGTATATGTATTTGATTGTGAAAATAAAATAAAAATACATGCAAAAATATTTTGATTTATAAGGTGTTATCCACTTGCGAAAATATGTACAATTCATTTATGGAAATAGTTTACTAGTTAAAAAACAAGTTGTTAACCACATGCGAAAATATATTTACTTGTGAAAAAATGCAGGTTCACAAGTGAGAAAACAAATTGTTGTTCAATTACAGAAATATATACAATTCAATCACGGAAATAGATTTACTTGTGAAAAAAATATACTTTCACTTGTTAAAAAATAAGTTGTCAATTACGTGCGAAAATGGCTTAAATGAATGGATTATCTTTCGACAATAACGTTTTCTTATATTTAGTCTATGGACTTCAAAATATCCGGCTAGGGTCTCAACTTGAAGATTTCTATAAATTTAGTCCATGATGCGTGATATTTTTCTTTGAGCTACCACGTAGAACTAGTCAAATTGGAAAGCATTGCACATGCAGTCCTTCAATTTAAATTCCATTTATTACTTTTAATTTTTTTTCTAGTTTTTTTTTTAATTCTTTTATTCTAAAAATAGAGTATCTTCAATTTTGAGATACTCTTCTTTTAAGAAAAAAAACATTTGATTTAGATGTGAATTAAAATCTATTTAATTTCTTTTTTTTAGAAACTAAAGTAATAATGAATCTTTTAATATCATAGTGTTCAATATAAGAAAACAACAAAAAATACATAATGTGATGAAAACATTTTTGAATTACAAAGCAGTTAGAGGTGACCATCAACAATAATCTTTTTTTTAATCTCAAAATGACATAAATTTGACATTGAATTTCAATACCTTTTAGATGAGTTTCGATGAGTTGTATTGCCTTTTTATGGTCATTAATTTTTTTTTATTTGTGTCATTTGTATTGAGAGGTTCACTGTTTTATGGTTAGGCTTTCTTTTTGTTTATTATTATTTTCACGATATGTTCATGTGTACCTTACATGCTTTATTTGTTTTCATGCATAAAGATCTTAGCAAAAATAACAAAACCTTAACAAAAAATAACAAAACTTTAGATTTGTTATAATATTGCCTAGTTAGGCTAGTTCTAAAAAACACTTAATGTAACATATTTTGGTGATAGATACATACATGTAATAACAATGATTTTACTTCACATTTGTTTTTACAAACAGTATTACAATTGTATTATAATATGGATCCGTGTCAATAACGAACTCGTACTTTCGTGTAAAGAGATCGCTCTTTCAATTTTTTTACTTTGTCTATTTAGTTTGGAAAGTAGTTTCTGTATAGCTTCAGAACGTGAAGTCATAGATATACCAATTGTAGCTGTAATTACTCAAATGTGGCTGTGTGAATTTTAATTTATAAATATATTTTATTTTTATCCACTAGTTTATATAAATGGATTTTGGAGCTAATGTTTTTTTGATATATTATTGGTTTTTGTTGCAGAGTATTATAAAACATGCAAAGTTGATGTTGATATGATTGTTTTGGTACTATATGTATTTTTTCTGAAAGATTGACTCAAGCATACCCAAATTGACACGTATTTTCACATAACTCTCTGTTTGATGTATGTGACACAATATCCCGTCTAATATCGCGAATGTTTATATTAAAAAAAAATTCAATGCTAATATTGTGTACGTGATAAAATTTCTTTTAGTGGACTTGCAGTGCCAGCCTCATTCGATTTTCTCAAATGCATTTTATCTATACAAGAAATATATATTTACATCTGTTGGGAATATGCGGAGGAATATGCTCCTCTATCCTATTCGATTGAGTTGTATTATTTTGATATTAGACCTGATTTCCAACACCTCTTTCATTTTGGGTTTTTGTTGTTTGATATTTCTTTAGTCTTACTTTTTAGTCTTACTTTTTGATCTGATATCAATTTTTTTTTCATACGAGATCTTAAATATTTTGTTCATTTTTTTTATGTATTTCATTTCAGTAATAATAGTCAAAATTTGTATGTCTATTTTAAGATTCAATATGTTTTTTATATAATTTTTTTTATATTGTTTCAAGTTTTTGTTAGGTTTGTATTCTTATTGATAATATTTTGCAAATGTATAATTCTATTTCGGTTTTATTTAGTGTTTTAAAAAAAAGTAATTAAAAAATTAAAAAATTACAATTAAAAATAAAAGTTAAAAATTAAAGTTAAAATAAACCAATCCATCTGTATGGAGACACGTGTCAGTGGCACCAGTGATTGCTACCATATCAACGTAGTGAAGGATCCTTGTACCCACCCGATTGAAAGCCGTCTGAAGCCTCCCACAGACACAGACAAAAACTCCCGATCCTCTTCTCAGACCACAACCAGACTCAGTTTCAATCAGGTACGCCCTCTCTCTAAAGAAACGATTTTTTCCCTCTAATTCGATGAGCTTTTGCAGATTCGATCTCTTCGAATTTGTATTCGAAGTAATGTCATCTGATTAGAGGATTTACTGAATTCGAAAGATAGAAAAGTTTATTCTTTCATTTTGTTTTGTTTCCAGATTGCGATCTGTTTTCGCTTTGTTCTCTACTTTACACGTTGAATCTTCAATTCTGACAAATTTTAGTTTCGCGATTGTTTTCATGTTTCAAATCTGTACAGCTCTATCGTTTTTGGATTCATTCAAATGTCTGTGGATCACGCAGAATTGTCGACAGACCAGGTTGGTTCTTGTATGATAACTTGATCTGCTAATTACTCATGTTGTTCCCTTTGTATCTACTACTGGAGAAAGTCAATCGGTTGATCGATACGATGTAGATTATGGTTTCGATTAAGTACGAAGGCAATGATTATGCATTTGGGTACTTTTTTTAAGGCTTGATTAAGAGGTCATTCTTCAATAATGGAGCATTTTGAGACACTAGACTACCAATTTAGCCAACGTAACATGTTTAAAAGTACTTTGATGTTGTAGGCATTTGTTTCTTGCAATGCTAATGGGGATACCCTTTCATATTACCAGTGATGTTTTCAGGTTTTGGCCTACTGTTGGAGTTTATGGCTTTTTACCGAACTTTTGTAGATTGAAGATTGTAGTTTTTAAGTGCCTTGTTCATCGATAAGTGTAGGAATCTTGACATGTCAAGAATCCTAATATGTCTAATATGTTTATTATTGATGATAGACCGGGGTCTTATCTCTATATGTGATTCTTTGTTTCGTCTAAAACCGGTTTTTTTTCTTTCTTAAGCGTAGTTACTCTTAAGATTAGCTGGCTCTATAACTAACACATTTATCTTATAGGTCCTGAGGAGGGACATTCCATGGGAGACTTACATGATAACGAAACTGCTTTCTGGAAATGACCTTCAATTGCTCAAGCGTTATGACAAAAAGCCTGAAAGCTACAGGGCACAGTTGCTTGATGAAGTATTGATCTATGGCTATATTCCTTCATTTTAAAAATTTAACGGGTTTCATTTTAGACACTTTTGAAGCCGAATATAGCTCAGTATCAATTTATGAAACACATCATTGTATATGATATTTAAGAATCACTTTGGGGAAGTTTTATGATTATTTATATTTTCCAATTTCAGGACGGACCTGCTTATGTTCAAGTCTTTGTGACCATTTTACGTGATATATTTAAGGAAGAAACTGTAGAATATGTTCTTGCTTTGGTTGATGGAATGCTTGCAGGTATTGAAAGATTATTGGTCTTCCATTGACATGGGCATTTTGAAAATTAACTGACATTTTTACTTTCTTTGGCAGAAAATCCGAAGCGAGCCAGGCTGTTCCATGATAAGTCTCATGCGGACTTAGACACATATGAACCTTTCTTAAGTTAAGTTCTTATGTGAAATTTTGTAGTGTTGTACTGAGTTTTATCTTTAATTGCTTTCTCGCTTTTTGCCAAGGCAAAAGTTTCGCACTAGTTCTGTTTCTGCAAAGCTATTGAAAAGATTGTAATCCTACAAAGGTATTATTGTCAGTGCAAAAAATCTGCCAGCTGTTTTATAACTCGTTGTATAGACATTTTTTGTCAGTTGGTCTGTTTATCCATTATCGAGTCTGTAGGAAGTGTGCTTGATTATAAATCACTGAGAGTATAATATATTCCAGTTCTATGATAAATCAAATGAAAATACTGTTAAGTTGCTAACTACCTTTTTTATTTTGATAGCCATTTGAAGCTTAAAATATCTAATTGATAGAGGAAGTACGGTAAAGATTGTTTCGACTTTATCAAAATCAGAAACTTTTCCCACATCCATATAATCTGCTAAAGTCGATTGGTATTGCCCATATAATGAAAGCTTTTTCTACATCATAGTCAAATAGTTAGTCATGTTTATGGCTTCACACCAAAAGCAGGGAGAAATAACTTAGTGATCTATTTATTTATTATGTACAGTTATGTTGTCAATATAATGAAACTAAATGGATCTGTTCCCATTTCAGATTACTTTCGAAAGGTAACTGGTACATACAAGAGAAAAGCTGTAAGATACTTGCTCAAATAGTAAGGTACGTGTGAGGCATGACACATAGGATCTCATATGTAACAAAAACTTGACTCAAAGCTTCTTGTATGGATTTGAATTCGCAAAGTCTCATTTTCCTATAACTATAGTGCTAGGCCAAAAGCACATGATGGAGTTGTTGCGAATGGAGGAGCTTCAAGTTCAGCTAAGAGTGCTAGTAACGTCGATGATTTACTGAAAGGATTGATTGAATGGCTTGTTGGCCAGGTTGGCAAACCACTTTACATACTAATTGTGCTTTACTATTTGAAAATGTTTGGGAGTATGACTCGATAATACCATTGGATGCATGACATAATCATAAAATGCTCTTTCATCTGCAAGTTTGCTGTATAATTTTCTTTCAATAAATCCTCAATTTTTTTTTTAAGTATTGTCATTGTTAGATATATTAAGTAGCATAGGTATTTGGTATAATGATGGAAAATTGATATCTAATATTATATGTAGCTGAAAAAGCCTTCCCATGCAACTCGTGGTGTTCCAACTGCTATCAGTTGCCTTGCAACATTGCTGAAGGAACCTGTTGTTAGATCATCTTTTGTTGAAGCAGATGGTGTGAAGTTGCTGGTCCCTTTAATATCTCCAGCATCCACCCAGCAATCTATTCAGGTAATTCATGTATTTTTTCAGATGAATAACCTCTATTTAGCTTCGTGCTTTTCAAATTTTTCAATATTTTCTAAGATACCACATCAAGATTCATTAAGTTGGATCAACTTCTGTAACTGGCATGACAAAATTGTGAATGAATGTACCTGACAGTTTTTCCTGTACTTGGCATAGTATATGCTGAGAGAATTTGATTGTTTTGCCAATTTCTCTAGCATCAATGCCTGAATGAAGAAATAACAAAGAAAATATTAGGGAAATACTAGTGACCTTCCAAATAAAAGTCTGAGACTATCTAAACTTTCAGAACTAAGTACTTCTAGTAGATATCTAAGTTCTTTGTCATTTTGCCTGAGATTATGGCCATTGGGGACTTGGATCAGCTCTCGTCTGACTCTAAATAAGAGAAGATTCATTGAAAATCGAATCCCTTCTCTTTTGGGTCATCGGTATCTCTCTACATTTCGCGTTTAGTTAAGAACTTATGATTAGTGAACAATTGGCAATAATAATAGAAATTCTCAGATTGACAGCTTCTTTCTCCCTTACAGCTTCTTTACGAGACATGTGTATGCGTCTGGCTCGTATCTTACTATGAACCTGCTATTGAACTCTTGGCAACTTCTAGAGCGGTGCAGCGGCTTATAGATGTCGTAAAGAGTTCCACAAAGGAAAAGGTAAAGTCCTACCGGTATAGCTTTTTTCTATTTCGACTTTATTATTGGCATATTGTGGCAATATTATTTCAAGCATGCGGCTGCTATAGGTATCTTTTGATTGCCATACTTGTTTAATATGTGCAAGAAAATATTGTTCTTTAAACTTATTAAAATTCAAAACCATATTTGCAAACCAGTTATCATCTATCGTCTATAACATGGCTAAATTTGTCGAGACTTGTGTTTTCAGTATATTTGATATCTTAAATCTGATTTTGTTTGGATGACATATGTACCTGTTAGGTTGTCAGGGTTGTTGTCTTGACCTTTAAGAACTTGCTCCCAAAAGGCTCATTCGGTGCACAGATGGTAGATTTCGGACTTCCACAAGTTGTCCAAAATTTAAAAACGCAAGCATGGAGCGATGAGGTAACAGAAGCATCAGGTGTTATATTTTTCATTATGTAAAGCTATAATCAGTCAAATTAGATCTTTATGTGTGGCTGAATTAAACTATAGGTAAGATATAACATTTGGTAAAAAGAATGTTACATCTCATTCAGTTTCTTATTCTTGTTGAACATGCAACAGTTTTGGTATTAATTTTTTCTGTATGTAACTGATATCGAAATTAGTGTTGGCATAGATATTTCATCAAGTTCTATATATTCCATTTTCAGCCTAATGTGGTGCTCTATTTGTGGCCTTTATATGTATTTTTGTGTCTTTTATTCAAAGTACCTCTCTATCTACGTTTCCCTACCCAGTCACCTTCTAGAGGAATCATATCGTGTCTGTGTGTATCTTTGTGTGTTTTCCCCGTTTATAGTGCTCTATGTTATGTGCTATCCTCTGCAAATCGTGCGGTTCTCATGGATGGGTCTAGATTTTAGAATTTAGATAGTCATGACACACTATCATGTATAACTTCAGATTTGTTTAACCTTTATACACCTCAATCAAGCAGCTTCCATAAAAGATTGTTGTGTGTCTCGTAGGATCTTTTAGAGGCTCTGAATCAACTGGAGCAAGGTCTGAAGGATAACATAAAGTTGTTGAGTTCATTCGACATGTATAAGCAAGAAGTTCTCCTTGGGGATCTTGACTGGACTCCCATGCACAAAGATGCTTTCTTTTGGCGTGACAATATCACAAACTTTGAAGAGAATGATTTTCAGGTTAGTTCTCTTTACTAATTAGCGACCAATCTTATTTTTTTGTTTTTGTACCTTTACAAGAACCCAAGCTTTCACATGCAATAACTTAGATGTGGATAATCTAAAAACCCATTGTCTCGTATTTGGGATCCATGTATACAGCTGCATGTGACCCATGTGCAAGAAATCGTATTAGGTTGGACAATTTCAGTTTTCCATCTGACCCAATACTTATAAAGATGCTAATGAATTATCTCATCTCCAGATTCTAAGGGTTCTCATCACTATTATGGACAACTCTAGCGATGCAAGATGTTTGGCTGTTGCTTGCTTTGATATCTCCCAGTTTATCCAGTATCATCCAGCCGGACGAGTGATTGTGACAGACCTTCAC
Source organism: Limnanthes douglasii subsp. nivea (assembly GCA_036936605.1). Classification (NCBI taxonomy): domain Eukaryota; kingdom Viridiplantae; phylum Streptophyta; class Magnoliopsida; order Brassicales; family Limnanthaceae; genus Limnanthes; species Limnanthes douglasii. The sequence goes on from JAUPFV010000004.1 coordinate 262,211,540, forward strand.
GCGAAAGATCGAGTGATGAGACTGATGAACCATGAAAACACTGAGGTCACGAAAAACGCCCTTCTCTGTGTTCAAAGGCTCTTCCTGGGTGCCAAGTACGCGAGCTTTTTGCAAGTTTAATGGACCAAACAGAGAACCGAGGTTAAGCTATTTCTTAGTTTAATGGATTTATTTTATTTATTTCTCGGAGTGAGTTTCCGAACAGAGCTGATGTTCTCTTTGATGATCAGAATTGTGGACTACTGTATCCATTGTCAAGCTGTTTAAAGTAGACTTGTATGTGTATAAATTACCGATCAAAGAGAGATAAAGAGGAAAATACTCTATCCTGCTTTCCCGAAACTAATAAAGTGCCAGGACACTGCTTTTTTGTTTCCCTTCTTCTGAACGTTTATTTTACCTTTGAATGTTGGTTAGTCACCTGATTCTCTTATATTACACTAGTGGTCAATCAGTTATCAAACTTGACCTTTCTAGTCTCTGGAACTATACGTCATTTATAAAGATTAGCCCCTTGAGTTATCAGAATCAAACACAGCTACTCCCCTGGAACTAAGAACTAGACCTCGTAATCAGAGAACTAGTGCTATCGTTTTTTGTTTGGACTGGATTCTAAAGGTCTCGAGGTCGGAGGACTAACCACCATTCAAAGCTTTCATTTCTGCTTAGTAGTGAAATATGAACATTGGTCCTCAGCTCTGTGGTTTTTGGTTTCTTTATATTGCCACAAAATTGGAAAGTGTCAACTGTTTTCTAGTGTTTTGAAAGATGAAAGGAGACCTGCATTTAGAGGTAAACATGTTATGATCATGTCGCAGAACTCAATATGAATCTCACTGAAGCCAACCTCAATATATAAGGGTAACAGATGCATAAGAATTAGGTAGCATCTATAGATGTTGAGAAAATTGCAGAGGTGTATCGGGGTATTTGCTGTTACTTGTGACATAATGAGCCCAACTCTGGTAGTTTATATTACTGTCATTTGGGTTTGCATGACAATGTAGAGGCCTTGTCTTTGTTTGTCAAGTTTGAAGTTTCAATAATTCCAGCGCTTACAGAGGTTGCTGACGTTGGACAAGAATAAATACATGAATAGAGTTGAGTCGCTCCAACAAGCTTCACGCCTAGGTTTAGAGTTTCACATTCAAAGTTTTACATCTGAATTTTCTTTAAGCATGATGGAATGAAACACTATTTCATTTTTCAAAATCAACTACGGATATAAATCACTCTAGACCTTTTACATAGTAGATATCAAAAAACACTTTAAGCTCTACTATAATTGGAAGAAACACATAAGTTTCTAATTTATTAAAATGCGTAACAAGTATTCCACATTAATTGTGATTTTTTAAAATTTCAAATATTTCAAAGTAGTTTAGGTCTTTTTTTTTTGTCTTGCATCAATTTTTTCTCCTATTTAGAAGAACTCTACTCCGCCGAGATAAAACTGAAATATTGAGCAATGATGGCAAGTTCGATACGTTGTAGCTCTTCTTATGGGTTAACCCATGTGCTGGGTATACTCGGTCTGCGGTTCCATTTTATGAGAAATTTATGGTGTCCTCCTGCCTTGTCGAAACGATATGCTCATTCATAATATCTTCCACAATGTCAGTTTTTGGAATTTTTTCAGAAGTAAAAAAATGGTGTGATGATGTGCCCAGACATTCTCCAAAAGGTTTGAAGTATTTTCCTTAAAATGGATCAGATCATTGATATTAGTCGAATTGATTCCCATATGTTGAGGAAATCCAACACATACACATTAGGACTTCTGCGTGTTAGAATTTTAAATGGACCAATGGTGTGGGCTTGCAATTTTATTGTGATAATTTTATTGTGATTTTTTGTGGAAATCCCTGAAGTTTTACTCGAACCATGACATAGTCGCCTACTGAACATTCTCAAAATTTACGATGAACATTAACAGTAGTTTTATACTTTTTATTGCTTTGATTGATCTATCGATGTACCTCGACGTGTAAACCATGGAGATGTTGTCCTGAGCTGATTCAGACCACCTTTGTGAAACTGACATAGGAATGAGATCTGTAGGGTCCTTGAGTTTATTCCCATAAACGTCTTCAAATGGACTGATTCCTATAAATCGATTGACTGAATTATTGTAAGCGAACTCTTCATTAGGTAAAATAGTATGCCATGACCTGATATGTTCGCTAACTAGGCAACTCGTAAATTATTTAAAATCCGATTAACAACTATTGTTTGGCATCTATTTGCGGATGATAGATTATTGAGAATCTCAACTTAGTGCCCCTAATATGCCAAAGAGTTTTACAGAAATAACTCATAAATCGTTCATCTTTATCGGACACTATTGTCTTTGGCAGTTCCGTGTAGTCTAACAATTTCCACTATGAAAATCTATGCCACTTTAGACGCATTAAATGTTTTAGAATTTGGGATGAAGTGAGTATTTATGAAACCTATCCACGACAACGAAATTGGAATCATGATTTCTCGCAGTTTTAGGGAGTCTAAGGACAAAGTCCATGCTGATATCTTGCTAGGAAACATGTGAGACAGGGAGTGGAGTATACATCCCGTGCTTTGTAACATCTTTTTTTAGACTCGGCCAATAAAATCTGTCTTCTACTATATTGTGCCTCTCGAAATGACCAGCAACGCCTTCCGCATGCATTTCCATAATAAGAAATTCTCGTACGAATGTTCGAGGATCCAAAGCTTAGAATTTCCAATGAGACATCCTTCACGCCACATAAATTCATGATTACAGACCAACATATATCTCACCAAAATCTAAACAGTGTTGATTTTCATCTTTTAACTTTTCGAACCCGGTAATCTTAACATTTATGGTTTGAAGAGCAAAAATCTGCGGTTGAGAGCGTCGGTGGCTTTGTTTTCGACACTGAATTTATGTGTGAGGCCAAAAATATACTCTTGAAAGAACTTAACCCATTTCGAGTGACGTGGATTCAATTTATTTTGTGGGCTCAAAATATTTTAAATTTTGATGATCCGAATATAAAACGAACTCGTATAGCATTATATAGTGCCTTCAATACCTCAAGGCCTACACCGCCGCATATAATTTTTTTTTATCATACGTCGAATATTTTGTTTTGCTTAATTTAGTTTCTTCTAAAATAAGCAATCAGATGCCTCTCTTGGCTCAAAACTCCTCTGATCCTCATGCCGGAAGCATCATATTACACTTTAAATACCTTTGAAATATCTGAAAACCGCATAACCAGAGTTTCTACCATTCTTGTCTTTATTTATGTGAATGCTTCTGCGGCTGATTTACTCCATGTAAATTTTGATTTTTTTAAGCAATAAGTGATCATCGCCATAATGGAGTTGAACCCTTGAATGAAGGGCTCATAGAATGTGGCCAGCCCGTGAAAACTTTGAATTTCGTGAATATTTCTAGGTTTTGGCAAGGTGACTATGACCTTTACTTTAGCCGGACCACATTTCATTCCTTCCGATAATATAACAAATTGTAAGAAAACAACATGCTCATTCATGAATGAAACTTTTTTAGGTTTGCATAAAACTTCTCGGCTTGAAGAACCATGAATACCTGTCGTAGGTGCGTAGTAGGTTATTCCATAGACTTGTTATATATTAAGATATCGTCAAAGTAACAAGAAATAATTTACCGATGAATGGTCAAAAGGGCCTGCGTCATTACCCTCGTGAAGGTGTTTGGTGCGTTTGATAGACCAAATGACATGACTAACCATTCATACAACCCACCATTTGCTTTGAAGGCAATTTTTCATTCATCTCTGGGGCGAAGTCTGACTTGGTAATACCCACTTTTAATATCAATTGGAGAATACGATAGCTCATGTCATCATGTAATGAATCGTCAAGTCGAGGGATATGGAATCGATACTTGACAATGATCTTGTTGATAACACGTGTTGAGGCTTTTTTGGACAAATCCTTTTGTCATAAGCTCATCTACCTGTCTTTTCAACTTTGAGTGCTTCTTTGGATTCATAAGAAAGTGTGGTAGATTTAGTATGTTGCTTCCAGAATAAGATCAATAGCATGTTGAATATCCCAAAGCGGAGGAAGATCTTAGGGAAGGTCTTAAGGGAACAACTCATTGTATTATTCTATGAGAGGTTTTACTTCTAACGGTACATCATTTAGAAAATATGGAATGTAGGAGAAATGTGATACGATTTTATTTGGTAGTAGAAACTCTCTCGAATCAACAACAACAGGAAGAGACTTTTGTAACACTTTCTGATTTGCTTTATCGCTAATTGACATTTTCTTCGGTTTTGTTTGAAGAGGGTTTAACGTGATCCTTTTAGTGTTGTGAATGAATGAGCATGTATTGGATCTGCCTGAAATTGTTACGTCTTGATCACAGATCCACGACCTGCCTAATAGGATGTGACTTGCATTCATGGATACCACATCGCAACAATCATCATCCTTACAGGATAAAAACTCGATGGGTACCTTACAGAGGTGAATAACAAAGATTGATGAAGTGTCGATACATGTCACCTAATATGGTTGAGGGTGGAAAATCGGAATTAGACCAAGACGAGATATCGTCTGAGCTGCTACAACATTAGTGCAACTCTCATTATCAATAATCAGCTTGCAATTGTCGGCAATCATTAGTGCAACTCTCTTAGTCACCAATTTTAACAGAAGTAAAGAAAATTGATGATCTGCGCCAATCATTAGTGGTCATAGGCTGAACCAACGAGCACCTTACTCCTCCCAACGAGGGTACGAATTCACATCTTCGATGAGATTCGGAGCACTCATATCCAAGTCTAGTTCACAGACTTCCTCTTCGCAATTATCTTCATCTCGTACTCCGCTGATAGTGGTCTTTAGTGCCTTTCGAGATGCTTCTTTCGAAGGACACTGGGTAACAGAATAATCATAGTCTTCGCACTTAAAGCATTGTTGTGTTGTTTCAGAGTTATTTTCATTCGTTCCTCCTTTTCTTCGATTCCTAGGGGTGTATGCAGTGTTAACAACTTTAGGTGCGAATTTTACCTCGGATGATGGTGTTCGGGAGCCCCCATATGGGATATCAGGCTTGTTGGCATTTGTTGGCTTCAAATTAAGAAATCGTTCTAAATATTGTATCAATTGATAGGTTCGGTCTAATGTCTCGACGGTAGGAGTTACCAGTTTTTTTCGGATTTCTTGCAGAGCCCTGCTCTGAACGATAAAGAGTAACCGAATCATCCTCCGTAACATTGCACCCCAGCATTAATTCTTCAAATCGAGAAATATACTCTACAACTAGAAAGCTACCATGACAAAGAATATGCCATTGATCAAGAAAGTGGAGGAACGGACGAACGTATTTTTCCCTAACTTTGTCCTTCATATCAACTTATAAAAGGATCTCGGGTTCCGTGCTCTTTGTATTTGTCTTTCAAAATTAGTCCAAAACAATTTTGCATCTCCCACCAACTTCGTTTTCGCAAATCTGACCTGTCAAGCTTGGGAAATATCATAACATTCAAAAAAATTAGATATCCTTACTGACTTTAGAACTTCGTCCTCCATATCTTGGACATTGTTTCGTGAATTATCCTTTCAAATATTTTTCACAGCTTGTAGTACCTTTGTGCCTCCCCCGCTCCTTTCCTCATCTCTAATATTTTTCACAGCTTGCAGTTCCTTTGTGCCTCCCGCGCTCTTTTCCTCATCTCTATATTGGGTTTCCAGTGCTGCGAAACTCTTCGAGCATCTAGATTGACTCCCGCGCTCCTTTCCTCATCTCTATATTGGGTTTCCAGTGCTGCGAAACTCTTTGAGCATCTAGATTGACTCTTCTTGCACATGTGATCTGGTTGCTTAGCTTTTCCAACAGTTGAGTAACTTGGGCACGATTTTTTTTGGCTGCGTAAGGAAAATACAGAAAGGCTTTTCCACTCTGATACCAAAACCGACGTAAGACGAGATATATGATAGAGTTGGAATCGATCCAACAGGTTTCACGCTCAAAACTTCGCGTCTAGTTCTAGAGCTTCACCCTCAAGGCTTTACGCCTGAATTTCTTTTCGAATTTCTTTTCGCAAGATTGAGTAAAACTCATTTTCATTTCACAACTTCGCCTAGTTTTAGAACTTCACACCTGAATTTTTTTTCGCAAGATAGAATAGACTCACAAAATCAACCGCTGATACACTCTAGACCCAGAATCTCTAAGAGCTACTATAATTTTAAAAGACATAAGTTTCTAACTTATTAAAACGGGTAATAAAAGCTCTACATTAATTGTGACTAAAATTTCAAATACTCTTAAGAGTAGTTTTAGGTATTTTGCTTCTTCTGTCCTGTATCAGTTGCGCAAATAATAGGAATAGAAGTCTGTCTTATTAAAAGAAGAAAAGAATTTGGCATACGTGAAATGTAATTAATGTCATATTGTTAATGTTCTTTTCCTTGCTTTCTTTATAAAACTACGGACTTTAGTTGGTGTATCGAAATGTGAAATGTATGCTCTACATGTTGAAAAGCAATAAAGCTATAAATTTGCTATCGAAATGTGAAATGTATGCTCTACATGTTGAAAAGCAATAAAGCTATAAATTTGCTCATTTCCTGATAATATATACAACGGTTGATTTGTAAGGAACATCATATATCTACACGCAACCTGCTATTCAATCTTCCTGGACATGTTTATTTCTTCTAGCACCAAATGCAAATCTCTGCGTTGTATATGAAAGATGAAGAGTTTAGCACAATATCGAACTTCTAGTGATATTTTCCATCAATTGAAGAAAAAAAGTGACACAATTTTGAACTCTAACCGAGAATATGCGGGAGTATGCTTTGATCCCCGTTAGGAATCGGATGTAGGTGGGTCTTGTTGATCCATTTGCAGGGATTGACCTGATGTTTGGAACAAGATACTGCGCGACCTGTACCACCAAAAGCACATAAAGTTACTATGGAAGATAAAAATAGAATTGGATACGAATTTTACTTGGAATTGGGAGTATGATTCTAGTTCAAATATAAATTATGATAAAAGTAACATTCTGTTTACATAATTAGTCTGTGTTTTTATTCAATGGCTGTATTTGTAAAGGTCTGTTAAGTTTACTTATAGGGACAAAGTAAATTTCATGCACAATTTTTAAATTTACACTGCTCAAGCAAAAAATAATGTTTTACCTTTTCAGCTGGTTCTGCCAAAACATTAATGAAAAACTTGGCCTGCAGTAGCCGAAGATATTAGATAACATCATTTGAAAGTATATTATGCATCATTTGGAAGTAAGTGATATAGGCATTTCCTATAGTCTTCTGTTCACCTGTTTTGTAGTAGCACCGGACATGAGGAGATCAGTCGTGACCATTCCTGGCTGTGGAAAATATTACAAACAGGAAGTATAGTTGGCATATCAATATTTTCATTGTTCTTAAAATGGGAATAAATCTATAGTAATTTCAAGAATCTCTCTTTTACTTTTTAAAAATCGAAATTTCCAATCATCTTAAAAAAAACACGTGAATGCATGAAAATTTCGATCAGATCATTCTTGATCTCAATGGTAACATTGATAATCTACGTTCTGAAGTATAGAGACAATTACGAAAGAGAGAAATTTCAGAATGAAGCAATAGCTTGACATGGATTTAATAGAGAAAACCCAACCTCTGAATCGGTTTTAACTTGAACTCTAATTTATTAACCTAAAGTGCATATAAACAAGACATACCGACAAATTGTGCACGATAACATTTCTGACATCCTGCATCTGCAGTTCTGCCTGTAGAATTCAAAAGCTTTACATTAAACATAAAAGACAATAAAAATACTACATTTTCCTTTATTCTGGAAAGAGATCTGGCTTTCTGTCAAAAGACTTGATCCTCTACCTGTAATGATTTTGTCAAATGCACCACACTGCGTTTCGTTGCTCCGTAGGCAGCAAATCTGTAGAAAGAAAAAGGTTCGTGTATAAAGATTCGGCAACGTGAAATCCAAAATGGGTTTCAGGCAAGGTAGTCAAAGACTAACAAAATCAGTATAATAGTGTTCATCATCGAACCTATAATACTGTCTAGCAGTTCACATCTAATGTATATGTTACCAATGAGTAAATATTTATGTTTTGCTATTTGCCTTTTTCATCTCTCGCTCTCAACTCGGTGGTGGCCGTGTCACTTAAGATTTCCGTGAGCTAATAAAATAATATAAAGATAAAAATTTATATACATATAAAGATATTGTTATTCTATCTACCAGCCACCTCACTGCCATCTTGAACTTTTTATAATATATGAATCCCTCGGACTAGTATCCATGCATCGTACGCCACATCTACATGGTTGATTTCTAATTTTACACCAAGTTAAGAATATGGGGTAGTGAATTAGTGAGAACAGCTGAGAACAGTTCAGTAATTCGCCTGCAAGGTATATGGGCATATCATATTTGCAAAAAGTTTAGTGTCTTACTTAGGTGTTGGTCTTCCATCTGAACCAGCTCCATCAATGTTGAAGATATGACCTCCTCGAGGCTGCTCCAACATCATCTTTATAGCCTAAATGAAGCATCAATTAGTGTAGAACTCATCAACTGCTAGTTCAAATGTAAAAGAATCCTAAAATATATATTTTTTTGTTACCTCACGACAACACAACATCAAACCAAGGGTGTTGGTTGTAACAACTTCACTGCATAAGAATTCCGAAGATCAGCGAAGCAAAAAACCAAAAAAATGAAGGTGGTGTTACAATAGAAGTTTAAAAAGATTAATGCTCACATCAGATCTTCATCCGAAGCTTCAGCCAGAGGCTTAAAGCTATATGCATTGGATCCTGCATTATTGATCTGCATCATTCTCGAGTAAGAGAGTAGAACTAAAATCATATTATAGACTAACTTAAGAGAGAAAAACAGATAGAAATGGTATACGATTATATTAAGAACCGACAGGACACTACCATAAACCAGCACAATAACAGCAAAATCATTTCGTTAGACACTGAACGTCTACTTGCACCTATCCAGTTGATTTCAGCTTGAATTGGTCGCTTAGCAAGACAAACATCATTCGACACGCTTTGAATCATAGATACGCCATTAAACAAGTAAATCCCTAGTCTAAAGTATCACGAAATCATCATTAAAGACAGTAATGTAAACATAAGTACCCAAAGATCAATGTAATGGAGGTTTTTCTGTGCGAACGAAACCAGATCCTTAACATCTTTCCCCTCTCTCACATCACATTTAGTGCCCTGTTAAATCAAGATAATCCAAGAGCTGCAGTTCAAAGTATGCTAAAAAAACTTGAAAGTAGAAAACAGAGAGAATACATATAATAAAGTGATGGAGGTACCCACGCATGGTCTCCATACTCTTCTCTAAGACTCTGAACTACAGATCCCACCCTTTCAGCTGTTGTAGAGAAATGGAAAGGAAAGTTGAAGATATCAATCAAGATAAGCTTTCAAGAGTATGATAAAGGTTAGTATACCTGATCTGGAGCAGATTATAACATTATCCCCTGCTTTCAAAAACTCTTTGGCCAATGCTAACCCTATACCTAAACATCATATGGTGAAGATAAACAGACCTATATATAATTGAAAGAGTAGAGAGAGACACAACGATTGGGAGAGATCATTTAGAAACCTTTAGTGGAACCAGTGATCAAGACGTTGTAGGGAGGCACCATGGGTTCTGTAGTGGTAGACGAGCGAGAATTCACAGTGGTGGAGGTGAAATTGGAGGGGGGTTTGGTGGAGGTAAAAGGCAAGCGGCTTGCATGTTGTGTTAGAGGAGTGAGATAACGTGGGTTAGAGAAAGAAAGGTAGAGATCATGGGTGTTGCGAGAAGGTGCGAGAGGTGAGAGAAAGTGAGAAGAGACGAAGATGGAATGCGCCATTAATGGTGTCTGTTTTCAGTTTTTCTGTCTTCGTTGGTAGGAGGATGAATGGATAACGTTTTGACTCTTGATAGATAAAATTCTCACGAAATGATTAGTTTTTTTTTTTAGTCAAAAGGAATTTCTTATTAATAACGGAAAAAACATTACAAAATAAGGGACCAAATGTAATTAAACCCTTTACAAAGGAAACTAAAAAAAGGCTCAAACATTTCCGCCTAAATCAAAATCAAAAAGAAATTCGTTCCCTTTAAACCAAATTTCATCAAACATCTTCAACACCATCGACACCAACAAATTACTTTCATCAAACACCTTCGACGACAACAACAACATCAAGCTTCAACTAGCACCCACGCAAAGACAACAATCCACCAAGCATCATCAAAGGCAACAATCATCCAACAGCCAACCATCACCAAGAATCAGCTCCAAAACGTGCACAAATGAAAACAAAACTAGCAGTACTAAAAGCTAATCAGTCCAAATGAAGGTAACCTAACCCTAAACTTTCCAAGAAAGTTATAGCTTGAAGATTTGAAGGCACATTTAGATGATTAAACTGAATCTTTAGTTTGCATTTAAGGGTCCATTTGGCAAGCCAATCAGCTGCCTGATTCTGGACCCTTGAAATATGCAAGAGATTCATGTTCTTATGAACCAGGTTTCTACAGGTTATAACATTAGGATCACAATGAAAAGATCTAGATGTAACAGACAATTGCTTGATAAGAACTAAAGAGTCGGATTCAACATCTACACAAAGACCAGTTGTTCTTAAAGCAATATATAAGACCTTGAAGCATTACCTCGGTTTCGGCTTGAAGAGGAGAAGCCCTGCCAATAAGCTTTCCAAAAGCCCAGATTATGTTGCCCTCGCTGTTCCTAAACAAAATAGCAGTAGCTGCTTCACCATTTTGAGCGCAAGAGGCGTCCACATTCATTTTCACACGATTGTTAGCAGGATGAATCCATCGAAGGTATCTCAACTTTTGGTTTCTTTCAATAGAGCTACAACCAAGGTAAACACCTGCACTTTCAGACCTTAACCAATGTTTATAGTTAAGCTCACTGGAAACCTCAACCCATTTAATAATTCTAATAACATAATCAATGGCCACCTTAACATTAATATTTAGATTCTTATGCTTTATGGAATTCCTGGATTTCCAAATTACCCAGCAAATTGCTTGAGGAATAAGCTCAGTAATGTGAAACTTAGATTTAGAAAACCAAAACCAAACCCTCAACACATGGCTGAGAATCATGTTTCTCTTGATTTTCACCTTAAAAATACAAGCAAACCAATTCCACAGATGCCAAGAAAAGCCACAGCTAACAAATAAATGATCTTTATCTTCACAGTTGTCACAGAAAACACATTTTGATGTCATACTCACATGCTTCTTTTTCATGACAGAATCAAGAGGAATAAAATTATGTAAAAGCTTCCAAGATATGAAAGAAAACTTCATGGGAATCTTAGCATTCCAAATATTCTTGTAAATGGCAGAGAAAGTATGAGTGATTCTCAAGCTATCCCAAGTCAACTTCATATTGAACTGATTGTTCTTAGAATGCTTCCAACATATAACACCGTCCTTATCCGAAACCATGGTCTTCTCAATCAGCTGCATTCTATTAGTACTTATAGCATCCTGCACATCATTCAACACCCAAGCATTATTCTGTCAAAAAGAATTAACCTTAACATCAATAAACCAGTTGATATTTTGCTCAGAAGCAATGGCAGGAAGACCATGCCAAGAATCCTTCCGGAAATCAAGCTCGCCTCTGCCTAAAACCCAGGTGATATTAGCATCAGCTTGCTTTCTAATACTACACAACCTTCTCCAAACAGAAGAACCCTTTTTGTTAGAATATAAAGGATGAACACTTCTACAATATATGTCATTCATCACATTAGACCAAAGACAGCAATTACTCCTAAGCTTAAACCACAATTTTTGAAAAAAAAACATTTTGAACATCAATAAGCTTTCGAACATGTAAACCCCCCTCTTCAAAGGGTTTACAAATAAAAGACCATCCAGACCAGTGAATAGACTTTTGATTAAAGTTTGTCCTCCAAAGAAATCTGTTGAAAGTGTTTTCAAGTTTGGAAATAATAGCTTTAGGTAATTCACAGCATTGGATCCAATGCAAAGTCATAGGCATAAGAACGTTATTAATAAGCGAGAGCCTACCACCATAAGACAACAACTTACTGTCCCACTCAGCAATCTTGTCATTAATCTTATGAATGATAGGATTGAATATGGAAGCTTTGTTATGATTAGAGATGGTAACACCCAAATGAGAAATAGGCAGATGATCCACTTCAAAGCCAGTCTAAAACTTAAGATTCTGCACATAAGAAGACTTAGTAGACACCACAATTTTAGTTTTACTTTTATTAATAGCCTGACCAGAGGTCAGTTGATAAAAATCAAGACAATTACTAAGACTAGCTATAGAACTAGGTAAGCTATTGACAAAAATTAGAACATCATCAGCAAACATAATGCAAGGAACAATGAAAGAAGTTCTAGAAGCAAAACACATTTTAGGATTGGAACTAAACAGAATATAAAGACTTCTACTTAGGAATTCCTCACTAAGGATAAACATGCTAGGGGAAATAGGATCCCCTTGCCTCAACCCTCTCTTCATCTTAAAGTAATCATAAGAGTCATCATTGACTAATAAAGAAAAATGAACATTAGTGATCATCCTCTCAATCAACTTAGTAAACACATTACTAAAACCAAAACACTGCAACACCTTAAGAACAAAAGGATGAGAGACCCTGTCAAAATCCTTAGTCATATCTAATTGAACCACCATATTTCCTTTTTTAGGTATTTTATTAATATCATAAAAAAGCTCATTAGCCAACAATATATTATCATAGATCAGTCTCCCTTTAACAAAACCAGATTGAGCAGGAGAGATAACTCTAGGCAATATGGTAGACAACCTATAATTGATGAGAGCAGAAAAGATTCTATTCATGAAAGAGCACAATCCAATCGGCCAATAACTATTCCACCATACAGGATTAGAAGACTTAGGAACCAAACAAATACCAATAGCAAACATTCCAGTAGGAATATAGCTACCATGAATGCAAGCATTGAAAGCAGCACACAAGTCCAACTTACTGATCGACCAACAGTGCTTAAAAAATAGAGATTAAAACCATCAATACCAGGAGAGCTGTCATTCTTCATACTACAGATGATGTCCCAAACCTCAGACTAAGTAACTCTTTCAAGAAGCATCTCATTGTCCTCAAAAGAAACAATAGAAGGGATACAACTAAAATTCTTACTGTCCCGCAGCTTATCCTCTTCATTCTTACTATTATAAGGATTAGACATGAGAATATCTTTGAATAAATCAGCAGCTGACTTCCCAATCTCCTCTCTATCTATAATCCAAGAATCACCATCCTTGACACTTTTAATTTCATTCTTTCTCCTCTTCTTAGCAGCATAGCTATAAAAAAACCTTTGAATTGCCATCACCCTCATGCATCCAATTGTTAAAACACTTCTGCTTTAAATAAGAATCAGCATTTCTAAGGTCTTTCAAGTATATACTATTGGCTCTAGCTAACTCAGCCACAGTATGAGTGCTATTATTAGTATAATGAAGCATTTCCAATCTTTTCACATTGCATTGAGACTCTTTAACTTTGTCAAACACGTTCCCAAAGTGCTCCTTGTTCCAAATCTTGAGACAACCCTTAAGCCTTTTAAGCTTCTTCCAAAAAGTAGTGCTAGGATGACTCATAATAGGACGGCTCCAATCCTGCTTAACCACACTTAAGAAAGAATCATCATTTGACCAGGCATTAAGATATCTGAACATCTTTTTTTTATAAACATTATCATTATGAAGATTAGAAGAGATTAAAAGGGGGGCATGGTTAGAACACGTTCTGACCATGTGAAAGACCTGAGTATCATTGAAAACAGCTAACCACTTATCATTAACAAGCACCCGATCTAACCTTCTCCACTTGTTACTTCTAGACCAAGTAAATTTAGACCCACTATCACCAGCATCAATCAGATTACAACACCTCACAGCTTTATTAAAATCGTCCATGCTAGCTTGACAAGAAGAAACACAGCCCAACTGCTCATCATGAGACAAAATAACATTAAAATCACCAACACACATCCAAGCCTTATCCTGACTGCCAACAGATCTCAGATCGTCCTAAAGATTCAGCCTCAGAACCCGATTACATTTAGCATACACTACAGTAAGAAGAACATCATCAGAAAAACCAGGTACTTCATCACCATATGGATGCATTGATCACCATTAAGAGAAACATTAATAGTAACATTATCCATCCAGAACATCCAGATCTTATTCGAAACATTAGCAAAACAGTTAACAAAACCAAGCTCCTTAGCAACAACAAAAATCTTATCACTCTTAGACATGGGCTCCTGAATAGCCAACACCTTAATATATTCAGATTTAACCATAGTTTTAAGTCTTCTTAGAGTGGGCTTGTTGCAAACCCCTCTAGCATTCCAACTAATCACTCTGATCATTCTCAGAGTAGGACTTGTACATTCTGTCCCTTGAATTAAGAGACTTAATAGTTAACTTACTAGTAGACCTTCGTTTCTTTGTAGATTTAAGCCTGGAGGATATTATATCATTAAAACTTTGTCGTGGTGAAAGAGTTGGGGACGGAGAACAACTACCAATGTTAGGATCTGGTTCCTCATCAATCTTATCAATGGCTTCGATAACCTCCTTACTGATTTCTTGTGAACTAACTTCAATATGATCCTTTTACTGATCTAAAGATTTGCACAACTACACTTGAGAAGAACCATGCTGGTTTTTTACTTCAGCTTCCTCTTTTTCTTTCATCTTTTCTTCTTGGTCTTTTTGAGTAATTATCGATTTGAGCTTACGCCTGTAAACTTTAAGAATGTCCACATTTCTTGATCTTAAAGAATCGATTGAAGGACCCATATTACTATCACCCTCATTATCATCTTTGTCAGCAACTCCTTGACATTTATCCTCATTATCATCTTTGGCAGCAACTCCTTGACATTTATCATTAACAGTTTTAGAAACATCAACCTTCTCAGAAGATTTCTTGCACATAGACAAATCATGACCAATATGCAAGCAACCAGAAAAATAGATTGGCACATTCTTATAGCTCACAGACACCCAATATCCATCGTTACACCCAAAGCCAACCCACATTCTTCTTTGAAGCTTTTTGGAGATGTCAACCTCCACCTGGGCATAACAAGCATTTGTGTGCGCACGATTCTTATTAGGAATCATAAACTTATACGTAGGACCAATCACAGAGGCCATATCACTAACCAGACCCCTATCGTAGAGATACTCAGGCAGATTCTCAAAGCGTATCCAAGTCAGAACAGTCGGGTTTTCGATTTTCTTGTTAAAATCTTGACTCCACCTCAAGATTCTCATCACAACATCGTCAAATTTCCACACATTGCGAGACCAGAATCTTGAAACGTCTTCCTTTAATTCAAACTCAAAAAAGATATGGTGAGAATCCCATACTTCATAACAGTAAGGACCCCTGAACTTCATAGTGGCCAAGAAACTCTCAAGCTTCACTTTCTTAGGAATACCGTTGCTGAACTTGGAAATCAATGTAGTCCTAGCCTTCTTTATTAAAAGATCCTTAACATTAACACCATACTGCAACGTAAAGTGATCCTCTGTTTTCTTGACGAAATCAGGGTTTAATGTTTCGAAATCTTCACATTTTTGAAATAAATCTACAAATTTCTTCTTCGATTGTTGTTGCTGAACTCCAGATGCTTGAAGAACGGGGAATTCTTCCATCGAATTAAGGCCAATGATCGAGTTGATCATTAGAAATCAAAGGAATGCCCTGTTCTTGAGAAATAAGGAAAACGGTTCTTTAGAGAGAAAACCCATTCTGCTATATTGAAGGTTTTTCTCAGGAAATGATTAGTTCTTTTAATTTTATTTAGCTGTTTGAAAATAAAGAACGATATGGTGGAATTAGCCAAATAATTATATGGATTGAGTAAAATTATAATTAGGCATGTATACATGATTAAAATTATGAGAAAAGTACCGGAAAATACACACTCAACTATCTTATTACCCGGCACTACCCAATTTTTACATAGTGTTACTTAATACCTCGACTCTAATAAATTGGACAAAAATACCCCTCGACTATATATACCTATTTTTCAATTCGAACCCACTTTTTCCACCTTCCTATCATCCTAAACAAACCCAAAAGTCTAATTTTAGAAACCACCAGAAAACCGTTCGACTTCGTGATACTCTATCTCTCTCAAACCCAAAACCCTACAGCTTCTCACAGTTCGCACCTTCAACGCTATCGCACCGGTCAGCGTCTTTTACTCACTCCAACTACACACCTTCTGTTCGAAAAAGTTGTCGTGAAGTCGTCTCCGAAAGCTTCAATCTCGTTCTCCGACCGGTGAAATTTAACAGGTATGCATTATCGTGGAAAGTGTACTTTTTTTGCGTTTTTGACGAATTTGAACCACTTTTTTCTGTTAATTCACGATAGGCGTTGCTTTTTATACTGGAATGAAGTATCTACTGACGATAGTTGCTCAGTTTCTGGGTTTATCGTCGAAGGCAGGGTAGAAGTTTAGTTGCATGTAATGCTAATACTTTCTTGAGAAATATTATGTATGTTAGATGTGCATTAGGTAGTTGATTGTTGATTTTGGTGTTTGTTCAATAATTCCCAGATCCCTACAACGTGCATGTAAAAAGTGGAATAGTTTGCATCCTGATCACCCATTATGCAAGCAATTCGCAGCTCGATTATATTTTTATGTCGTTTATTTACAAACAATTCGCAGCCCAGGCTGCGAATTGTCTGTTAAAACAATATTTATATATAGGCAATTCGCAGCTTGTCATGCGAAATGTGTGTGACATGTTAAGCAGCTTATGATGCGAATTATTTGTGACACTCCAACTGATTTGTGTTTGTGCAGAAAGTATGACAACAAAACCTAGCTACTACAGACCAGGGTTGGTGAGCCTTCTGAAGCTACTTAAAGATATGCGTATTACAAGGGCCCACAATGAAGCTGCAAGAAACACACCCTTCTACACACTTCTGAAAACGGCTTTCCAAATCCGTAATGAGGCAGATCTGCCAAAGAAGAAATTCTACTCAATCATTCAGTATATCATCGAGCAATACTCTGTGGATAGAGACGCCTTTAAGATTGGCAACAAGTTTGTAAAGATAACTAAAAACGATGTGAAGGTCATATTCGGGTTGAGGCATGGCACCGAGAAAATGCGGTTAACAAAAATCGGAGCTTTTCACAACAAATATGCACCCGGCGAGGAGAACGAATCAAGGATGATGAAGAAATACTTCATGGGTAAAATTGGCAGGAAAGTAGCAGCTAGTAATACCAAAACAATAACAAATGCAATTATAAAGGTACGTCTAAAATTGACTTCATCTTTATAAAGCAAGATTCTGTACATTTCTAACATAGCATGTTGTCATTAGTTTTACAGGAGGGTATAGAAAAGGCCATAAACAAAGGAGGGGAGCATGAGTTGGAAGACGTTGCGAGGCTGTTGATACTGTTTTTGTGCTCCACCCTATTCTACTCCGTATCTGGAGATATCCTGGGTTGGAGCACGGTTTATTATGTTGAAGACCTCAGCAGAATAAACAATTATGACTGGGCTGGATCAATACTGTACACGCTTCGACATTCTATCAGGAGTTGCTTAGCAATAGAAAGAGCTGATAAAGTCGTCGGCTGCGTCGCCCTTGTAATTGTAAGATTGATCTATTCAGTATAAAAATTAGTTATGTACAGAGCATCTTGTTAATAAAACTTGTCCCCATGCAGCCCTTCATTATGGAGCACACAACAGTCGGCCACAAGATAGCGAAGCCAACCTCGATACCAAGGTTTTTCAAATGGTTGGGATTAGAGTGCCAAGTAGCAACCATGACAGTGCTTATTAAAACACCCTTGCTGGATAATGACCATGTATAAGCTTTATATAAGTATTGAACTGGGGGTGCAAACAGTTCGCAACATATCATGCGTTTTGCTTAGAAAAATGCATCAATCATTTCGCAACCTGATATGAATTTTACTTCGCAACTTCTTTTTCCACACAGTTCGCATCATTTAGTTTTACACACATTTCGCAGCTCTGCATGCGTTTTAACAAAGTCTTATAATAGAACAATGCATCAATCATTTTTGTAGCCTGACATAAACACTTAGTTCGCAGCATATGGTTTACACATAGTTCGCAGCATATGTCCCATACACATTTCGCAGCTCAGCATGCGAATTCTTTGCAACTCTAACATGATTAGAATCACACACTTCGCATCATATAATGCGAACTGTTTCTAAAAAACAATTTGTTTGTCTACACCCTCATACTTTTAAAACAATTTATTTACTTACATGTGCCTCTGTTGGTAGGTTTTCGAAGGTCCATTACGTCTTACCGAGGCTGAAAGTGAAGCTTTCGGAGAACGAGAAGATAGTGAAGATGAAGAAACTGTTTCTACTTCACCGGAAGAAAGACCAAGGAAGAGGACGAAAAGCACAGCATCAAAACCAAGACAAAGGAGACAAGCATCACAGAAAGTAATGAATAAGGTGATGTCTCCCAGACCCGAACAACCAACACCACCCGAGCCAACGATTCCACCACCAAGACTCCCCAATCAAACGATTCCACCACTACCGAAAGGCAAATCCAGGCAGGAGCCCGACGACGACGACACAACCAGTATGAATGAAACAATCGGTGATTATGTACTCAAACGCAGATGTCCTAATCCCGAGACTTCTGCAATTGTTGCTGAATCAAAGCGTTTGAAGACATACGCCGACAAGAACAAGTACGAGAGAAAGATAGAAAAACAGGCCATAGAAGTAAGTATGGCTTGAGCCTTAAATAATCGCCACAATCAGCACTTAATATGTTTATAAAACGTTTGCTATCATTTTTCCAGCTGAAAGAATTTAAACGCAAGATAGCGGAACTTGAAGCACAACAACTCCACAATGCTATCTCTCAGCCAATTTGCCGGATTGAAAGCCCAATAGCTGAGCAGGTACCAGCATTTCCAGATAGAGAAGAATCCACTGATCAGCAAGCATCCGTGTCTAATGCTGATCAGCACGATGCTGATGGAGTACTGCCAGAAGAAAGGGACGATGATGTCAACCATTCACCCATACCGGTACAATCTGCATAGATAGACATCATGGAGCCATAGACAAAGAAATAAAGACACGAGTCTCCTCCGAATGACCCAAAGGAGATAGACGATGTAAGTGGATGATATGATGATATCAAACAAATATCAGGACTCTTGTGTAGTCCTGTCCAAACATTTCGCATCTTATGTTGCGAATTGTGTATTCAACTAGTGGATTGTTTATTACCCAATTCGCATGCTGAGCTGCGAATTGTTTGAAGTGGACAAAACAAATATCAGGTCAGCATGCGAATCGTTCGCAACAATGATTATAGTATGCTTAACCCTTCCACCTTTTTTTTGGAATTTTGTATGAAACAGGACACCGAAAGACAACAACAACAACAACAGAAACAGCAACAGCAGGAACAAGTTCAACAACAGCAGCAACAACAACAACAACAACAATAACAACAACAACAACAATAACAACAAGAACAACACCAACAAGAACAACAACAACAACACCACCACCAACAACAACAAGAACAACAACAACAACAAGAACAACAACAACAATACCAACAGCAACATCAACAACAACAACACCACCAGCAACAACACCAGCAGCCACAAGTTCAACACGAAGACCGGCAACAAGAACAACAACAAGAACAACAACAAAAACAACAACGAGAGCAACAAGGACAACAAGAACAACAACAGCAGCAACAGATAGCCTTGGCAAAGAGAGAAAGGCTAACGCAAGAGATAGCACCTCAAGAGTCAGAACCTGTCCATCCCGGTGAGAAGACGGAACTACTCAGCCAGGAAGGACCATCCTTAGAAGACAACACCACTTCTTCAGTGGAACCTCAAAGACCGACGGTGCTGTCAACAAAATCAGAATTGCTAAGCCAACGTGAAACTGTAGCCCCGGTAACAAATCAACTGCAAGCTCCTGAGTCCCACGATAACACAGTAGGTTTACCCGATGCTTTTGTTGATGGTATTTACACTCAAGTTTCACAGACATTTTTAAATAAAATTGATAATGTATATTACGATTCTATAATACAACGGTCTTTGGAGAATATGTCGGAGAATGAATTTAATGATCTCTGCCGACACGATCCAGATCCTATGCCGAATAAGTCAACGACATTGGTTGTCGCTAACCGTGCGGTAAGGGATACTTATAATGATTTCGCATCATAACGTAAGATTTGTGTTAGCAAACTGTTTGGGGTATTACAAACGAATATCAGGGTATCATGCGAACTGTTCAGTGGAACCTCGAACAGTTCGCATCCTACCCTGATAGATACTATGAAATTTATTCATCTCGAACCAAACAGTTCGCATGTTAAGCATGCGAACTGTTTGGGGTCGTTGCAATTATAATGACTGACACCCTCTAATTTTGATTTTTGTTATTTACTAAGCTCGAGCCCAGTAAAGAGATAGAGGAGCCAAGTTTTACTCTACTGACACCAACACAGCCTCAAGTGGTAGAGGAAGAGGAAGAGTTCATTATAACAGTACGGGAACCGCCAAAAGTAGAATACAACGACTGGCCAAAGAAAACAAAAGTAACTGACTGTATCGATGTGGCAGAATACCACAAAATACAGTTAGTTAAAGCCTACGAGAGCACCCCTGATCCAGTGGTATGGCAGTTACCAGAGTCCAAGTTTACATACGGAATCAGAGTGCAAGCGAGTGATGCAATGGCACTACCTTTAGAACTGGAGCTGGACGTAAAGGTATCCAATTGCCAACCAATTCTATTCTTAATGTTTCAAATATGTCTTGTATATTTAACATAAATCTACAACTCCTTTCTTAGGTTATCGATGCTTGGATTCGAAAGATGCTTGAAGAAGAAGACTTCAAAGTTCCATGCACTAAAGCTAAAGGAGAGCATCATGACACCGTACTGATTTCGGGCATGACCGCGGTAAGTTTAGCTCAGGTAAATTGAACAAAGTTTTCAGAAAATGTTCTCATTTTAATATACTCTTGCTTGGATGCAGCATCAAATGAAAGAAGGCTGATAAGTAGAAAATTTGGTGGACGCAGCTTTTAGAAAGGGGCGCAAAGATGCCAACATCATCATGGTTCCAGTATGCACCGAGACAAAGGACCAGATAAACCACTAGACGTTGCTCGTCATTGACATCGACGACAGGTCAATTTCAAACTACAACCCGCTTCTGCCTAAGCTGAAAGCCATAGACTACACCACAAGGACACCTACACAACTGGTAAATATTCCAAATTATACACTTAAATTTAAACACATTTTAAGTATGCATGCTGCGAATTGTGATCGGGATATGCTGCGAAATGTGAGTAAATCAATTGCTTTTCGCAGCCTATCCATAACACATTTCGCAGCATATGATGCGAATTGTTTTGAACGGGGCATTTCAACAAAAAATAGATTGCATATCAAATAATTCGCACCTTAAGCTGCGAATCGTGTGACATGCCCATGTTGGATTTGTTGTCATACAATTCGCAGCCTAAGGTGTGAATTGTATGGCATAAACTGTTGTTGTTTTTGTGCTTATTCCTAACACTAATTATTATACACAGATCAAATATTTGTTGGAGAGAGGATTCCTACCTAAAAATAAGACAGGGTGGAAGGTGAAAGTTGAAAGAGGTATCCCACAACAAAAACAAGGCACCCTAGACTGTGGTATCTTTGTCTGTAAATATGCAAGAGATATTATCGAGCATGGATTCGTGCAGAAAGAATACGATGCAGATATGGTAACTGCCTTCAGATCAGAAATGTTTTATTACTTTTTAAATGACAAAGACCGCGTCGCATATGGCTGATTCGATTTAAAACACTATGCTTTTGCTTGTAAATATTGTAATTTTTAGTTTATTGTGCATACATAAACAAATTACATTTTCAGAAATGTGAATATTCCTTAGCTTATAGTTCGCATCATAACCTGATCTATAAGGGTTGATTAATATTCGAATAATTCCAACCAAATAATTCGCATCAAATCCCTGGTATGTATGAACAATTCGCAGCCTAACCTGATAGATGCTTATTTATCAATAAATAATTCGCAGCCTAACTTATAAGCAAATAGTTCGCATCCTAACCTGATAGATGCATACTTATCACTACACAAACAGTTCGCATCCTGATATACCACCTTAAAAAACAGTTCGCAGCCTGGTGCAGAAATAAAAAATTCAAAATATAAAGTTCAAGGATACGAACAGGCTGTGGCTTATGCCTTGGTAAACGTTATCTCCATTGAGCACACAAAAAACAATCTAATCAAGTACATAACCCATTAAATGTTGATTGGACATGAAGGCTATGTAATGATTACCTCTTTTCCCTATAAATACCTCTAGTAACCAGTGGCTAATTTTACAACAAACTCTATATATTTTTTTAAAAACACCTCTTGTTCTCTTCGAATTCAAACAGTCATGTATTTTTCCACCACCACCTCATACTCAAACTCTGGTTCACTCGGTTCTCTGGGTGACTCCTGGTCATCCTTAACCGTTAACTGGAGTGATGAGTTGATCATGCCAGCAACACCACCAAACAGCCCAGTATCTGTTTTTGGGTTAGACATGTATGATGACTACTACTCTGCTGACTCTAAACCAGTGGAAGTTGTTCCACTGGTTGCTGCTGAACCTCAGCCAGAAGAGGTTCCAATGCTTGCTGCTACACCTCAGCCAGAAAAGGTGCAACCTCAAACGGCAGCGGTTCGAAACAACAAAAAGAAGAGGGAAGACAAAGCTGGTCCATCAAGGACAAAATTTTTAAGCATGATGGACGTAGATATTGAAGATGAAGAGGAAGTGGAAGAGAAAGAGGAGAAAGAGAAAGATGATCAGCACAAAAAGGAGAAAGAGGAAAAAGATGGTGATGAATCATTTACTAACTGCTAGAGTTGGTTTTTGTTTTTTGATTTTTTGGAATGCAACTAACTAACAGCAGTAGCTTGTAGTGATCTATGTAAACATTTGTTAGTGCATGAGAATATTGTAATCCTCTTTTTTGTAATCTAATTTGTTTACAAACTTTCAATCATATAAACGATTCGCATCCAATTACAATTTGCAAATAATTCGCATGCTAACATAATATATTACTTGTTTTAGACCTTACTGAATATCCTTGTATTTTTATTAAAGCACACTTCGCAGCTTATCATGTGACAAATATCAGGACTTCTAATTGTTCTCCATTCGCATCATAATTCTGGTCATAATTCACAGCCTATCATGCGAAACGTATGCGCATAATTATTATCATATGTTCTGGTCATAATTCGCAGCCAGAAGTCCTGATATTTATATGAAAAGGCATTACGTTATAGCTCAACACAGTTCGCAGCCTCAAATGTTGATAAATGTTTGATATGATTTTACTAACGATTCACATCCTGGTGAAATTTCACACAAAATCGCATGTAATCCTGATAGATGTTTGCAACAATATACCAAAATATTGTACACAATTCGCAACACAGGGTGCGAAATGCTTACAACCCAAAGCACTTAACATTTCGTAACTCTAATAATAGCATTACAAAACACAAGAATGTAAAAATGTTTAGTTTGCTCTACAGAACAATAACAGTACTACAAATAAATGTGATCTGGACAACTAGAATTGTCCACAACACGGATTGTCGTTAAACTGGAACATCAGAAGTCCTCCGGTTATGGGCTGATTTCGAACATCGGCCACACCTCAACTGCTTGGTTGAGATTTCTCCTTTAGAAGGGATTCACTTTTTCTTAGGCCTTTCGGAACGTCTCTTAACGTTCGGAGGCAGAACTTCAACAAAAGAAGGATCATTAACAGTGGACCCTTCGCCGAAATAAGTTATAGCTGGTATGCTGAAAGAGTAACTTTCCGTGTAATTCTTAACCGTAAAGAAGGGTTCTATTACAGTCAATGGATATTGGTCGGTGTATTGTAATGCCGCTAAAGCATGAGGACATGGAAAACACTCTTGTTGCCATGATCCGCATGAACACTTAAAATCCAACAGATTAACAACAGCCACAGGATTCGAAAAGACTTCGAAAATGGCGGTAGAGGACTTGCGTACTACCCAAGTTCGGCACATGTCAACATTCTGCTTTAGCTTCTTCTCGTACTCGGGAACCAAATTAGTACTCCAGCTGAGACCTTCTTCATATCTCCGTGAAACTTGAGTCATAAGAAAGACTCTAATCCAATCAATAAACTCAACAATAGGTAGGCCGCAATATTTTTTTAATCTGATTGTTAAACGATTCAGCTGCAGTAGAAGCCATAGAGCCGTATCGATTCCCTTTTACGTAAGCCTGCGCATACTTTTCAGGGGATAAATTTGCAAGAAAATCACTCATTCTGTCACCACCTTCACATAGAAAAACCGTAAGTATATCTTTAAAAAGCTCTCGACTGGGAGCATAAGCAAGACGATGGAAGAAACTCAACATCTTTTTTTTATAGTCTCTGTTAGTATGTTCTAGTTTTGCTTTCAAATTTTGTGTGAGATGGAAATAACAGTACGCATGATAGCAGTTTGGATACAAGACAGAAACAACATTAACGATACCAAAATGACGTTCTGAAATAAATGTGATCTGGCGATCTAGCAAATGTGGTTTCAAACACCCCAAAACCCACATCCAATTGTCACAATCGTCAATGTTAACTACACCAGCAGCAAAAGGGAATAGTCCTGGAAAAAGGCAGATCAAATGAACACTACAACAGTACCCAAAGTGTTAAAAATTGTAAACAATTCGCATGGTGTCCTGGAACAAACAATTTGCAGCTTGTCATGCGAATTATGTGGGATATTTTAATTGCTCATACATGGAATTCGTAGCTTGGCATGCGAATTGTTTGTGACAACTTCAAATAATACCTAATTCAAGCTGCGATGTAAGTACAGTTTCAGATAATACCTAGTTCGCAGCACAGGATGCAAAATGTTAAGATCATAACATTGCTTAATTCGCAGCCTTCGATGAGAATTGCATCAGCATTTTCACACAAAAACATCATTCAGATTAACTAGATAAATGTAACTAACCGTTGTTTCCGTCCTTTGCTACAGCCGTGAGCAAGGTACCCTTGTACTTGCCATATAAGTGGGTTCCATCGACAAACAACATTGGACGGCATGAATGAAAACCCCGAAGGGACGAACCGAATGCTACAAAACAGCGCTTGAATCGGTTTCCAGCTGACAACTCCAACTGGCAGTCGGAAGTAATATCCCGACTCTTCAAGCGTTTGAAGTATCCGCTGAGTAAACTAAAAGAACTTGAACTATCTCCAAAAACTCCCCTCTTAGCCTTCTCTAAAGCATTCCATGACAAACGATAAGAGATGTCAAGACCGTAATCTTGTTTGGCTGTCGATTGTATGGTTTTGGCTGTCAACGAATGGCAGGTCCGTAGAGAATCCTGAATTTCCTCTGCAATCAAATCTGATGTCAAATGCATGTGCCACTTATGCTTATGCTTCTGGGAGAAAACAGGACTACAAGTATGGTGCGGGACATACGTCTTGATCGTCATCAAGCTGATGCTTGAGTCAATAGATGCATGAAGCCTCCATTTTCACCCACTTGTGAACTTATTTTCACAATAAGCAGTGATCTTATTTGTTGTGTTGTGCAGGTATTTAAAAGAAAAATCATGCTCTAACGCAAACTTGCACAAAGATAACCTCAGATCGGCAGCACCTTCTTCAAAAGCTTGACCCACTCCTGTAATAGCATCAGCCCAACCAGCAGTAGCAAGTTGTTTTTTTCTCTGATCAGAATTAACTAAACCGTTACTACTCTCCCCGCTAACTAGTTGATTGGGAGATGGTTCTCCCAAAATCAAGCTACGCTCTTTACGCTTTACACCACAATCCTTACCACCAGAGCTCTTATCAACAGAACTTTTACCAGAACCCTTATCGAAGACGTGTTGTTCTATGAGAAAACTAACCCGTTTTAAACGCTCCAAATCAAGATATAACACCAACCCAACAAAATCATTCTGGTTATTAAAGAAACAATTATTGTGATCCCCACAGGAGTAGGTAATTAGGTAGTCACCTGTGGCAAGATCCTCCCATGTGTTCTCTACATAAGCTTGGATACTTTGAAAGCTTTCAAACTCCGTGAAAGGAACAATTGCGGTTTGGTGACCATATTTAAAAATAAAAACTCGTGATTTGGACATCTCTTACCCTGGACAGAACAAGTTATTAGTTATTAGTCACAAAAAACTATGTGCAAATTATTTACTACTGCATCAAACAATTCGCATCCTAACTTGCAAATTGTGTATACATACATCGAGCAATTCGCATCCTGTCCTGATATTTGTGTGTAAAAAAAGTCCTGATATTTGTTTCGATGTACAATACTCTAAAAAGTTATAAATAGTTCGCATCATAACATGCGAACTGTGTAAAAAAATCTCTAAATTCCTGGTATTTGTTTGAACACACTACTCTATAGTTTCACATAGTTCGCATCCTAACATGTGAAACGTATGTAAAGTTTGAACTTCGTTCCTGTGATTCGCATGTCACCATGCGAATTGATCATACAATTAGCATCTTTCTCATCGAATACACCAAACAATTCGCATCTTTAGTGTAAGGCTTGGACAACTAAAACTCGTAATCTACACATGAAATAAAAAACTAAAGCACTACAAAATTAGTATATAACATCAGAAAACAAGGACATAAGTATATAACGAACAATATTAAACAAACAATAACAGATCACTATAACCAAAAAAACAGAGAAAAGCTCGAAATCAGGCAATGGCGTCTAAAAACAGTAGAATAGAACCTATTCCAACAGAGAAAACCAATAAATAACTTCGAAATCGGTAGGTAATTACCTGAAAAGCAAGCAACACGATTACTTGTAAGCCAACAGATTCCAAAAAACCACGATCAACTCATGTACGTAGAAAACAGTGGTTAGACAGGACTAACACCACAACCTACATAAATAAACAAACCTTCAGCAGCTTCCGATCACCAGAAAATGTGATTTCAACCAGTCTTCGTAGTGGTTCGTAGGGTTAGGTGGTTAAAGTGGCTAACAAATTCAAATCTTCAAAAAACTAGAAAAAATAGAAAGAAAACAGAAAATTATGTTTATATAGTGGGTTAAGGGTAGTTAGGGTATTAAAATAATATTAGGTTTTAAGTGACAATAAGATAGTTGAGTTCGGTATTAACTAACAATTGATCAAACCTTGAGTAGTAAGTGACAATTGAATAGTTTAGTGGGTACTTTAGGTGCAATTTCCCTAAAATTATATGTTAACCAATAACGCTTAGAAAACAAAAATAATTTATTTACTTCTTACGTAATTAATTTGATTTTGGGTAATAGTACCTTTTAAAACATATTATCAATGAATAAAATAACAAATATTGAAAAATAATGAAAAATAACTACTAAAATATAAAAAAATAACATATTTATTAATTCACTCTGAAAATTTGATAGATGGGTTAGCAAAAAATTGCTTCCACGGGATCTAATTTATATCTTAATACCTTCGTTTTGATTAAAGTATATCTTTTAGTGTTTTAACTAAATATCAAATTTATTTATAATAATCTACGATAAATAAAATGGAGTGTTAAACATGTATATCAGTTAATTTATTAAAAAAATTAATATTTTAAACATTTTTGGGAATTAATTTTTTGTTTTTGTATTTTTTAGATCTATTTGAGAATAAGTATCACACGGTTTTGGTAATGCAAAAAAATTATGAGATTAAAAAATAATTTAGTAATACCAGCAGGAGAATTGTATCGATATAAAATAACAAGAGACTAAATAAAATCGAGAACGGTACGCATGGAAAACGAGTGAACAATTTTTTGTGGATGCCGAAAATGATTTCATAACAAATAAATATTTTTGAAGTGGAAAAATACCATTCAAAATGCCATAAATAAAGCAGTAGATGAAATCGATATGAAAGTGGAAACACGAAACCGAGATGCAGTAAATGATGTCATGGAGGGAGTGAATGCGAAGTTTTATTCGACCGAACGAAATAGAATTAATGTAAGTTAGAAAATTACATATACAAACGATAGGTGAGTTGGTATAGAGTTGAAGAGATATTTCAAAAAATATAAAGAGACAGTGTTTATCATAGAATGTCCAAGTATGGTTGAGCTTTTGGTGCCAAAAGAATCCAATAAGATATGGTTATTATCTTCTTGGTCAGATTTTAAGGTTGATAAATAATTTTATCACGGACACAACTTACGAGGAAGAACAAAGTTAAAGTATCTTCTTCAAACGGGTATGATCAAAGAATATAAAAATACTTACTACATGAATTTTTTGTGCACGGTAAAATATGGGTAAAACAAGAGTTGGACCCATGTCGTGTTCAAACATTGACTGAGGAAATAGCCAAAGCCAAAAACTCGTTCTAGAATTCAAGGCCAAATTTTAAAAAAAGATGAAAGAATGTAAATAGTAAAAACTTTGAGGAAAGGGGAAATTTTTTTAAAAGCTACCACACCAAGGTCGGGGACGAGAAAATATAAAAATAAGTCTACCTGAAGAAATTTGTTTTTTGGAAGGACAAAGCTCCAGAGTATAAAGATGAAATTAGGTCCCCCAACTTTTTGCTTCTTGTGTGAAGGAAATCATAGTATTTGTGATTTCCCAAAGAAGGATAAACTAAGTACATTGGTGGTAGAAATTGAAATTCAATGGCGAGTTCACTCAAAGTATTAAGTAGTATCCAAGCTAAAGTGGATAAGCTCAAAAGCAAAGACAACACTCTCATGCAATACTTTACGAAGGAAGAACAAAGTTAAAGTATCTTCTTCGGTGATCCCTATTGAATACTTTGACATGGTGTCAGGGTTGGAGTTCATGTACGAACAACATGTCATACTTATGCCACCTTTTGACTATTTGTTTATACTCGAAAAAATAGTACATTTTATTGTGGTGACAAAAAAAAGACCATTGTGTCATTGGTGACAAAACACTCTAAAAGATTTAAGAGTGGGTGAGGTAATCTTTCTAACAACAACAAAATATAAGAAACCGATTAACCAAGATGAAGAAGTTCTAAAGGTTATAAAAAGGTTCTCGAAGAGTTTGAAGACGCAATGCTAACAAAAGAAATTGATTATGCCACCAAGCTAGAGAATGGCAAAAGTATCTTATGGAATGTCCCCATCAGAGTTGTCCCAATAAATTTACAGACTTTGTAGACGCAAGATACATACATCCTTCAAACGCACCATAGGAAGCACCAGTGTGTTCCACAAGAAGGAGGATGAAGTGATGACGTTGTACATCGATTATCGGGTTCTAAACAAGGTTATCATGAAGAAGTACCCAATACCCCTTATTACAGATTTTTTTGATCAACTAGGGTGGTGCAAGATGCCTCTCAAAATTGGATTTGCGACTAGGATGTTACCAAGTAAGGTTGCAGAAGGTAATAAACTGAAAATAACGCACGTCACAAAATATAAAATATGAGGCACACAAATTCTTTGTTATGATTTTTGGTTTAACTAATGCACCCGCTAATTTTTCTATGTTAATGAACAAGATATTGCATGCGTATTTAGATATGTTTGTTGTAGTCTATAGTGGGCATGTCATTCTGAAATCCATTGCACATTTAATATTTGTGCATGAGAAGTTATTTTGTCCATAACTCTGAGATGACATAAATACATATACACAGATGTGTCTTATATACCAAAAAAATAATGAACAAAAACAACCAAATGGATTTTTGAAACTGTTGCCCATTTCACAAAGACTATAAGAAAATGTACCAATGAAATTCATCACATGTTTTCCCAACTCAGAAGGGTTTGGCACGATTATGATGGGGGTGGACATATTTACCAAGTATATAACAATTACAGCAACCACACCAGGATGTTTGGCCGACAAGGTATCCAAGTAAATCTAAAAAAATACGATGAAATAATGGGGATGAACGATCGAAAAATACATTTCCCATGAAAAATCTAGAGGGAACTCTTCAATCTAATGGGTATCAAGTTGAACTTTTCACCAAGATTTCACCCTCAATCTAATGGGAAAATTGAGTGTGTGCATGCACTATAGAAGATATATATTAGACATTATGTTAATGTCAACTAATGAGTTTGGTCATGTTTTCTCGATGTAGCTCCATTCTCATACTAATTGCAGCATACAAAGTTTATTGGGACGGTCCTATTTGAACTCGGAATTGGACGAAAACCCTTAAAGTCAAGTACTTTTGCCACTTATTATGTATGTGCTAGCCCCACAGTATACAAGAGCTTAAAGGATTGGTAACAAGAAATAGATTTAGTACATGCCTAATTGATAAATGTGAGTGAGAAAATGAAGAAGTTGGTCGATAAAAGAGAAGGCGTGTGGAATTCCAAGCCCTTCGCATGGTGTTTGTCAAATTTCTACCATAATAATTTAAGTACATACAAAGGCTTATTACGCAAGTACGAAAGGTCATTCAAATTACTAACCAAAATGGATAAAGACTATTATCGTGGGGAACTCCTCCCAAATATGAGAATTCATTATGTATTTCACGTGAGCACTTTAAATATATTCTTAGAGACAAGGAATACAAAATTGAAGGTGAAAAAGATGTCCACCGCCCATGATAGTAAAAACAATTACAAGAACATGGATGAGATACTAGACGACCATATCGTACAAAGGACATGGACGAGAGTTCGAAAAATCTCTTTTGAAATTTGAAAACGCAATCAACCAGTTTCATGCACTAGTCGTGACAAGGACATCGGGAAAATATATGGAGGAGAATATCACGACTTACTTATTTTCTCTAATGATTTGGCTCGTGAGGTTCTTAAAATTAACTAGACTTTTTAAGAGTATTTTAGAAGAATATGAAATAAAATTGAGAAAAATATAAGCTTTCGAAATATTCTAGGATGTCACAAAATATTTGTTATACACTAGAACATTCCTTGTATATGCTTGTAACTAGTAGAAATTTTTAAAAATAAATAATTCTAGAACATCTTCAAAAATTATCCATAAAAGTTTATATAAGAACGAGAGCTTCATTTGCTCATTTATCCACCAAATATTTCTTTAAGAATTATAAAATTATCTCTTTAAAAATAACATACTTTTTTTCCTCTCTAAAATCTCTAAGTCACACTTCCTATTTATATTTTGTTAGGTGTTTTTAGCGTTAAAATATCATGCGGTCTTATCCAAAGTTAAATTCTTGATAGTTAGTACCAAATTACGATTTGAAATTAAAAAAAGTTAATGGTAGTAATAATAACATCACCATGGAGAAATGTATCGATGGCCGTAAAGTTCAAAGATACGCAATGAAGTCTTGAAGTGAGCATGATATGTATTGAAAAATGAGTAAGTGATTTATTTGTGCACGTAAAAAAAGATTTCTTAGAAAAATTAAAATATTGAGAGGTAGAAAAGCATCATGTGATATGTTATAAGCAAGAAGTATATGATATAAAGAATGAATTGGAGGCCCCAATTTAAGTTGCGGTGGATAATATCATGGAGAGAGTAGAGACCAAGTTTTTATTGATCGAGCAAGAACTAGAAATGGTCAAAGGAAAGTTGGAATATGACTTAAAAACGAGAGGCAAGTTGGAGAATGAATTGGAAACGATTAAAGATGAGTTGGTTTTGTCCAAGAGGTCCGCAATAAACCAAGCCTTGCATGACCAACCGAGCAAAATCACAATAGATAATACTCCCAAACTAAAATCCTATGATAGGAAGAAAGACGTAAAAGAGATCAATAACTTCTTATGGAGTTGTGAAATGTATTTCAAACACCTTAAGATGATTGATGATTCAAAGAAGATAAAGAGAGTAATGGTGTTTCGTAGAGAAAGTTCCCAGCATGATAGAGAATTTAAGGCTAATAAATTCAGAAAGGTGTGACTATTATCTTTATTTGGTCAGATTTTAATTTTGATCATAAGAAGTAATTTTATCCGGAGAATTAGCTTATGAAGAAAGAGTGAAGTTAACGTATATTTGTAAAATGGGTACAGTCAAAGAGTATACTAAAACATATATAACTTTTTTAATAAAAATACCCAATCAATCTGAATAAAAGAATCCTTTTAACTTCTTGTGCAGATGAAAATCTTGGGTAAAACAAAGGTTTGATCGATGTCGTGTTTGTTAACCGAGGCAATAGCCAAAGTCGCAACCTTGATAAAAAATCGAAGACCAAACTTTGAAGAAAAGTAGAATATTATAAAGAGTATGAGATTCCAGGAAAAATATAAAACTTTAAAAAGTAACCATGCCAAAAATGGAGGAGCGAGAGAATATAAAGACAAACATTTTACGATAAAATATTTTCCATGGAAGAACGAATCTCCCGAGAATAAATATGAAAGTAAGGCCTTTTACTTTTTCTTCTTGTGTGAAGGAAAATATAGAATCCGTGATTACCCAAAGAATTGTACCTCATATGCTTTAATGGATAGGAGAGACGCACACAACTATGTGTCCAAGAAAGAAGCCTTACATCTATGCATGAAGATCACCAATGATGAGGTACCGTAAAGACGATAAACTTATATTCGAAGCTACGAGAAAGTGTGGCACGTGGTGTGAAAATGCATCTTTACAAGTGGTCAAGACCGATCAAAAACCTGAAAATTTAGAACTAATTTTAAATATTAGAACTTGATCGAGCAGGTATGATGTATAAAGTATGTTTAGTATATTTTGCATACTACTTCATAAAAAATAATTTAGTTACATTTGTCCTTGTATACTTCATAATTGCAACATCTCTTAGTAAGTAGTTATTTTCTTGCGTAGTCTATTTTATGTCGTAGATTTTAAAATTAAACATGTTATAAAGTTTATAGATGGAAATATAATAGGGGTTTATTTGGTATATAATGATGAACAATGTTAATTTATCTTCTGATAAAAATGGATATATAACATTGAATGAAACTACTTATAAAGTAGTGACCCATAAAAGAGAGATATTCTAGTTGGACATATAAGATTATGTTAAATTAGGATTTAATACTTAGTAATGTCGGCTTGTTGGGCGGGATATCATCGGTTATGTGAGCAAGTTTTTTTAGAACCGTAGAAAAAAATTATAAGGCTACCCATATATAGTTAAACTGGACTGTTGCGTGATGTATCGTAGGCTAGGTGAGTTGTGTCACTGTTACCGCGTCCAAAATTATAAGGACAATTTTAGGTCATTCTCTTAAAAATTTTGGCTTAGCACCATCACCTTGTTCGGCAAGGTATCGGGGATAGTTTGAGTAAGGTGTCGTTGTGCCACAACCATATAAAGCTAATTTTAAGCAACTTTATATGTATATTTTGCATTTACAACTATCCATGTCTAGTATCGTTAGCTTGTTGAGCAACATATCGTCGACCGGGTGAGCAAGGTGTCGCCAGTATCGCAATCAAAATTACAAAGCTAATTTTGGATCACTCTCGGTAAATTATTTACCTATTACGAATTTCGAGTCTTAGTACTATTGGATTTTTGGGTAGTGTACCATCGATTGGTTGAGCAAGGTGTTATTGATGCCATAGCCAAAATTATAAAGCCAATTTTAGAAAATTTTCTAATAAAATTTTGACTTAGTACTGACGACTATCAAGATTTAGTACCACCAGCTTATTAGGTAGTGTTCCACCATGACCAAATATACATAGCCAATTTTAGTTCATGTTTTATATATTTTTTGCCTCGGTACCGGGGACTACCCAGCCTTAATAGTTCTGGTTGGTTGGCAATGACCGATACCATTTATTATGATAGTTTTTTCAATAGATCACACAGTATCGAATTATAATCACATATATCTTCAACAACTGAAAAATAATGTTGCGATAATAGTTTTTTTACCTCATCTGCAAGCCCAACAACTTTTTAGACAACCAACTAAAAAAATTCATTTTTGACGGATTGTAACACGGGTTCACCGGAGGTAAAAAAACATAAAAAGTGATTGTATATCTAATATACTTATGAAACCATAAAACTTCTCACAATTTTGAATTCGAGGCATCTTCTAATCTGCGGTAGAAGAAAGTCAATCCATTTTTCCCCAAGTGTACTCCTATTTTTCACTACGCATGTCCTCTAAAACCAACAGTGGATCCACCTTCATAAAATTCTAGCTAATATCATCGAAAATTGTGCATCCAAAAAATTACAAAAGATGTACACAGGAATCTCGGTGTATTTGGTCTCTCTCCCTAACTGGGTTTAACTCCAGGTACATATCACCAATATATCTCCACTATGGTATGATATGGTATGGCGACGAGTCCTATAATTTACCCACAATTGGGAGGCATGTCATGACATATACATCATCGAGTGTGATATACATATCGCTAAAACTAAAATAAATCATATTCATCTTTTGTGTCTTCTCGCTACAAATGCTTCCACCAGCGTCGGTTCGTGTTGAAATGATATAAGTGAATCAACAAAGGATCCTATAAAAATTTTCAAAATATAATTGTATCATCGTCTGCCTAGATAAGTCACATTCTGTAAATACAATGTAATGTACATGGATTTATAAACCAATAGAGGATTGTAACAAATTAAATAAAATTTGATTCCTATATTTTATAAAAAAAAAGTATAACTAAAATATTAAATTAATATATTTATTAAAAATTTATCCTCCCGAAGTATTTATTATACCCCATGTGCTTTCTGTAACTAGAGAATAGTTGGGTGTCGTTGGCTTCCATGAATTGAAATAGTTTATTTTGATCTTATTTTCCTTCTCGTGAAGCAAACGATGACTTGTCTCAATACACTTCTATTTTATGTCAGTTATATCAACCTCTATTAGGATAGGAGATCCGTCCGTTTGTGACAATAAGCTGACCACTCGGTAGTAATATGAGGCATTCTTTTTGTTTGACAATCAACTGACACTATGTTAGTGTTAGGTTGGGTACGTCTTTTTCTTGGACCTTCTCTTCCTTCAACTGCACTTATCATAGTTCTAATTGAGATAACGGTTTTGACATCACCACTAAACTGCTTGTTGGTGCGTCTAATGATCTAAAATAAAATATATTATCCAAATCAAATCATTTATTTTGACATAACCTAAAAATATCTTATAACAAAAGATATAGAAATGAAATTAAAATGACTTAAATGTAAAATGATCCAAAAACTACAGGCGTACAAATATAAAACGGACATGATTTCAAATTTTTTTTACCAAACGTGTCTTTGATATATTGACATGTGTACCGCAAGTATGTAGCCAAATGTACCTACGATACACTCGTCCATGTATCAAAGGATACATAGTCAAACAACACTAAACCATAAACTTAGAACTAGAACCATAACCCCAATACCAAAAAAAATTAAAATCAGTTGAACTAACTAAAGTTTCTCCAATTCAAAACAACACTTAATGAAAAATAATTAGATATATAGCTTGTGTAAATACACCATTCATAGGACTGGATAAAATTAAGGCCAAAATAACCAGTTATATAGAACGAATTCCAATTGTAATCAATTCCAATTCATAGATCCAATTTCAATTGAAATCAGTATAGTTCATAACCATGGATTATAATCAATACTTGTTTATTTAAAAATTGAAAACAACACCATCCATAACCATTTAATACAATATTTATAACAAGAATAAATCACCACACATAATCATTCGAGTCTAACCAGTCTAATCATTCATTCATTACAATAACCATGAAATAGATCACTAAGTTCATTCATAACCAAGAACAAATATATAGTGCAACATATTTCACTAAGTTCAACCAACAGTTTTTTGTAGTTAATAATCATTGTGTTTCCACCACTTGCAATCGATAATTGGCTTCTTACCATTACAATGGTACATTTTCAAAACATTTCGACATATGAAGCAGATACTATTGCAGCACCATGTAATACAACTGCTGGATTGTGGTGCAGCATAATCTTTACCACGTGCTCTTGCTTCTTTTGCATTCTATACCTAATTTTGTGAATTTTTTTGTTCCGTATCTTTTTTGGATCTTGTGGTGTAATTTTGAATTGATTCATGTCTCTGGTTCTTTTTCAAGAGTTGTTAGGGAAAGTGATGTTGTTTTGAGAGCAAAATATAGATGTTGATTTATATTACATATAATAAAAAATAAAGTTAACATTTGTATGAACCATTTGAAATACTATATCTAAAACTCTTTCATGATAAACGTGAAAATCTTATAGGTTGGACAACTTTTTTCTTTTTCAAATATTTACCACTTGACTCATCCGCAAACACTCAACAAATAATAATATTAACATAAAATAGAAGTGATCGATAGAAGAGCTCACACTATATTATAGTATCCACAATCGACAACAAATAATATTATTTAGCATAAATTCTAAACAACAATATTAACATATATACACAATTGCATAAAATATAATTATAGTATTTTAGTGATATCTAGTTAAAGAGTTTGTGGTTATGCCTGATTACAATTTAATAACAAAAGGATCTCAACTAGATTAACTAAGCCATAAACTGAAACAATAATAAAGATAAGACATAGACATAAGTAAATAGCATAAAAAAATAGTACATACTTCCAAGATTAAACAGATGACCTTTAAATTTTATGAAAGTTACATGCTCCATCACACTATTTTATACGGTGGAGTTGTGAAAGGTTCATAAGGATTTGAAGGCCATGATATATACTCGTTAATGGGGTTGGTGATATGAGCATATATTTTCTTTTGGGTTGCAACATGAAACCAAGTGGACACGTAATCAATGGGATCAGATTGCACTAACCATATAGTTGCAACAACATGGCAACAAGGAATCTCTCTAATCCAACTTGGCAAGTTCTTTCTTATTTTTAAGTATTTTTCTAATTGTTTACTCTCGGATCATTTCTAATAAACTAATCACCCTTTTAAATTTATACTTTAGGATAATTGAATTAAATATTTCAGCTAAATTACTTGTTTGCATGGAACACTTGTTTTCAACATCATAGTATGCTCTTATCCATTATGAGGTGGTATCTCTCATAGCCAACCATAAGATACTTGATTGTATATGCTCATTTCTTCCATATTATAATGTGTTCTTCTTTTTTGGAGAAACTTTTTTAAGAATAACTTAAAGATGTCCGACACAAAATTTGTAATGTAAATTCGGGAACAACCTTTGCAATGCTAGAACAAGACCTTTTGTTTGTCCAACATCCAAGTAAATCCCCCTCTATTTTGGATATTAAGATCTTCTTTAATTAGTTACACAAAACCATTTACAGCTTGATTTATTTTCATATTCCACAACATCTCAAGCTAAGAGATGCATCTGATCACTAGCATCCACCGCAATCGCAACTACCAATTGTCCCCCCAAATGAAATTTTCAAAAAATACACATCTATGACCAGAATAAATCTACAATCATAATTGAACCTTTTTTAAAGAGCGGTCAAACACACATACACTCTTTCGAAGACAGATTGTGGACATTTGATGACAACTATCGACCCTAGATTTTTCCTTAGAATCTCATGGTTATATTGTCATAGATCTAGGTATTTTATCATGTCATCTCCTGAAATCAGATTAAGGCACCATTTATCTTGCCCTATAAGTCTTACATATAATTTTCAATAGTATTTACATCTACAATTAAGCTCTTAATCGACCAATCACGGTATGCTTGCCACCTATTAAGGTAGTTTTTTCCGAGCCATTCACTAGTAATATTTTTGTTCTGATTGGTTAGCATGGATTGGTGTTTGTCCATCAAAATTCTTACTCCTTCATACAGGTTTGCAGCCTGTGTTACTTACGTAAATGAAGTTGCTTTGAGCACATTTGAACCAACATCAATGTTTGTCATTTTTATACATTTTGATATTTTTCTTTGTTTTGTGACATATTGTTTAACACTTTCTTTAAACCTGCTATGAATAAGTAAAGTCAACTATACCTTTAACTCAAGCAAACTTATTTTTGTTGGAGGTTTGAAACTTTGTAACTTATGTTATTTTTTTTCTTTCTCCTAAAGTATTTTTAAAGAGTCTTCACGACTGCTTAGATTATGAATACTGGCATACTATTCTTCAATACTCATATCACTTTCGATATCATTGCTCATGTCTAACTGCCATTATCACTCTCATTATCGTTATATGGATTTGGATTGTACATACTGTGATCACTCACAATATCATTACGAGCGCCACCAGTTGTTTGAGGTTGGTTTGTCTGAGCATTAAACTATTACACGTCAATATATGCAAAGAATGACTTATCAAGACCGTCAACAGTTGCAGTACGCTAAACATCTTCAAACTCTACATTTGCAGTATGATAAACATGTCCATCAACTTGTACACCATCGTTATCGTCAACTTGTGCACCATACCTTTCACATTGTACACCATCTACATTTAAACCATCCATGTTACCTTGTATATTATCCTCATCACCTTACACACCAAAACCGAAATTCATTATGGTCTAAACTCCACTTTCTATATAACAACCATCCCCTTCAACAGGAATTGAACCATCATCTTCCACATCATAACTTTGGGCATCACCACTATCATTTCCCCCAAAATCAACCACAAAACCACTTACACACTCAACTACCACGATGTTGGTACTTCCTTCAATATCAACAATAAGAATTGTTTTATGGTTTATTAATTTTGTAGGGGGGGGCACTACTTCTAGGGATGGATTTATGTCTAAATAGATATTAACTAGCCTATTATTACCAATATTCGTGGTTAAACCATAGCAGTATCGGTCTCTATTAGTTTATTTTCGTTTATTCACAGCCGACAGTGAATAAACGAAAACAAATCCATCTGGAACCTGATTCATTTGTAAGGTCATGGATGTCGTGTAGTTCAAAGATAGAAAATTTGGGTTTGTAAAATCGATTAACTTTGCTTTACCTCCCTCGTTTATGAGATATTGTTACCCATTAATTTGTTGTCATACTGGTAATTGACGAGAAATAGATGTTTATTTGACCTGAAATACAAAAATAAATTATATATCGTAACCCAAAATAAAAATATATATCAAAACAAACTATTTATCATCAATGGTGAACTTACCCTAAAAAGGCCTGACACAATTTTACAGTACGAAGGTGGGAGATGATGGATCAAGGATTCAAATATGGGAGAAGATGCAGCAAAGATGGAATCAGGGATGAATATGCAATATGGGAGATGATGCTGCAACGGTGGAATCGAAGAATAATATGCACCAACGTGAAATTGAGGAAGAAATTTGTACTAATGTAAAATTTGTTTTGTGTCAAGAATGATTTTAAGACAGATAAGGGCTCGTAAGTAAGTAGGAAGAAATTGGACAATAATCGTGGTTTTAGGTTTTGTGAATTATAGGTTTTAGGTTTACCATAATATAATTTAACAATTTATTATTTTACAGACATTGGATCTGGTTTTAGAGGTGTGTTAGTATATACGGGTTTGGACTTTAAAAAATTGGATCGGATTTTAATTATTGACCCGGTACAATCCATTTATTTAGTAAATAGTAAATGGTAAAAGTCTACGTGACAGTTGATTATACATGCGTACCAATGGTGAAACATAAAAATTGTTGTTTGGACGGTCATGTGTGAGCTCTTACGCACATGTTTGGAATGACTAAACATTTAAAATTTTAAAACGTGGGAGGCTCTTGAAAGACAAAAATTAATGAAAAAGCTAACTCGAGACAAATACAAATTATTTTGGAGTAGTGGTGACTTTTAGCCTCAAAAATTTATTAACAAAATAATTAGTTTGTTAAATAGAAATAGAATGTAAAAGATTATTAAAAATATTTTATTTCGAAAAACATTTATCGTCTTTATATTCAGTTGAATTTTAGCAAGCAGTTTTTTTTTCTTAAAACATTATTTTTCTTTTTTGAAATCAAACTGTTAAATTCTAATAGCCAAACACATTTTGACATGACTTCTATGAGTGATATTTTTAGAGATTTTATTTTATTTTATTTCCGCAACCAATTTACTCTTAATTACGCAACTAGAACATATTAGTTTTTTCCAAACTAATTTCGCAACCAAATGCAATAAAAAAATTATGCAACTATTTTCTTCTTATTTACCCAACTCATTTACACTTAGTTCCACAACTAAAAACAATTGTTTTTTTCAAGCAAATGACTATTAATTCCTTAGCTATAGCATAATTTTTTTAAACCTAATTGCGCAATCAAATTACTCTTAGTTACACAACCAAATCTGATAAAAAAATCAAACAAAAATATTCTCAAATTTTTTATTTATAGTATTGTAGTTCGAAAGACATAGTATTTAAGAAAATAAAAAACTTTTCTCAAATTAATTTCACAACAGAATTACTCAAATTCTTTTAATCAAATACAGTAAAAATATATATATTTCATAAATTTAAAATTTTAATATTTACAAAATATAAAAAGCAAAAAAATATAAAATAATCAAAATGTATTTTGGTATTAACAAAAATTTAGGTGATTATTGATATTTAAGTACGAAAGTCAAGTTGGTATAAATATTGGTCATCTATAAAATAGATTTGATATGTCAGGGATATGGAGAGATTACCCAACATTAATTGTTCAAAAATTAAATTGTTCTGACATCAAGCATAAAATTAGACTATTTCCAAACGCTTGGACCCGAAGCAATCTACTTCAATCGAATCTGGTCGTAATCTCATATACCAAACTGAGCCCTACGGATTCTATAAATCTATCTATTCTTACAACAAAATAGATGGTCATACTTAAGGACGTTACTTGCTAACCTGCTACATGTGACTAAATAGAGACACTACGGCTATTAGTACAATGATACAAATATTATCTACCTATACTGCACTGACATAAATAGAGACCCCGTCAAAATTTAAATCAGCATTGAGCTGACCTTGTTAACCATTACGGCGCTTTGATCTCCGTCTCTTACCAAGAAGTTTAAGCATGTTATCAGTAACATCGGGTGTGGTGGAGTTAGCTCCTTCACCGCAATTTGTATCGTCTGAGGTATGAGTTAACCACGCCAGTGCCTCTACAGCAGCATCCCTCTCTGCTAGCTGCTTGTTCTTTTTTGGTTTTCCGACAAACTGCATGCCTTTAAACTCGACTAGAGCCCTGAAGTCGTTTGTCTTTAGATGTTTTGTTTTGTACCTTGGAGGGGAATGTCCGGCTCTCATTAGTAATGTTTGTAGCAGGCTCTTTGGGTTTGTTCCATCTTTTGTAAATTTGTTATTCTCGCTCGGTTCCTTTGGTTTCTTGGATTCACGGCCGAAAACAAATCTGCCTTCGCATAGATCACCAGAGACTAGCTCCTGAACAGCTAGCATTAAATATTTTCCTTCCTTGTGTATGTCGATGGCAGGTTCTTGTAGCTGCATTACACCAATGCCCTTAATTACTCGAACAAGCAGTGTATAATATGTTATTAGCTAAATATAGAGAGTTTGGAAATATGTTACGAGAGATAATCCAAACCACTACCTAAATACTAAGTTTATAGTCGTAAAATCGTAGCCAAATAACTATTAATGTAGAATATCTAAAATTTATTAAATAATCTGTCGGAAAATCTCGTAAAGTAAAAGTAAAGATTAGCATAGCTTTAGCCAATTCTACCCCAATTATTGAGGAACTGTTGGGGTGCTCTAAGAGAGTCGGGTAAGAGTAGATAGATTCAAATACCACTTGAACCTTTTAAGTTAAAAAATTGTTCATAGCGTTATCAGGTGTGTATTTATACACTTTTGCTTTTATGTATATGCAACCCAGTTTATACCTTCTTCTCAAGAAGCTTATCAAGTTCTTCCTTGAGCTTCAGATAGCACTCTGCCAAACTGGGATCCATAAAAAAATCTACGTATCCTTGCAACATTTTCAGATGCCCAGCCTGAAAAGAGTAATAGATTTGAATATATGTCTTCCGGAATAAGTGTAGAAATTCAAACATTTCAATAAATTACCTGTACACCGCAGGTCAAGGCACCACCAAAAAGCACCAATATTGAATCAGATACACCAGTAGAATCACGAATGAATACTGCATTGACCTTTACTTTTTCCCCAAATACAAGCCAAGGGTAAGGAATAGTCTGGTATCGCGCATTGACAGAATTCTGGAATATAAGAGAAAAGAGTATCAAACAACTCAATTTTATAAATTTTAAAACAAGCAACAATTAGTTGTGATGCAAGAAAAATTAAAGCAGTCAGGGAATATGGGTTACACATTCTCAAGTAGTAGTTAGATGCTTGTGCATTGTACACTTACCGCGTATAGTAATACTTGACCATCATCCATTGTTTTGAACGACATGGAAGTCTCCCTGTGCTGTACAAAAGAGAAATCAGCATGCGCAATGCAGCAAATTTGAAAAGATGAATGAAATGAATACTAAAGAAACAGATAGCTTACCACCACAGATGCTATTCCTGGAAAGAGACCAGAGCATATGATGGCACGAACCAAAGACTGGTTGTGACTCAACTGATTGTTAGCGCCCGTTTCGGTACTTACTAAACCAGCATCTTTCAATATAAAGCTAAATTGCTTCCGGAGAGAATGGATAGCCTGAAGAGTCTGTGCAGACAGGAAATTTCTCCAACAGTACTCATATGCCGATCCTTCTCTTTCTGCATCTTTCCATCCTTCATATGCACGAACCACAGCCATATGATCACTGTAGTCTTTCGCAGAAAATCTGGACTTAGCTGTCCCAGCTAGCTACATTGAATAATGGAAAAGGATCATCCAACAGTTTTGATACGTCAAGTATAACAGAACATTAACATAATTCTCTAGTTACGGTTGCTTACTTAAGACATAAGATATCTTTTAATCATTCTCATTACATACTACTATAAAAGAACAATTGAGGAT
Organism: Limnanthes douglasii subsp. nivea; assembly: GCA_036936605.1. NCBI lineage: Eukaryota > Viridiplantae > Streptophyta > Magnoliopsida > Brassicales > Limnanthaceae > Limnanthes > Limnanthes douglasii. Next base: position 262,254,711 of record JAUPFV010000004.1, read on the forward strand.
GCTAGGAAATAGTGTGCTTTTGATACCCTTCCACACCCACGTCGGATACGCACCACATGTCGTATTCTTGGATGCTTCTGGGGTGGTATAAATAGTAGTGTTTACTTGCTGTTTTAGTTTTATCTGAGCTTTAAGATACATTTGTGTAGTTTCTTATCTATCACCGCTAAAGTAATGATACCATAATTTTTTACTGAGTTGTACAATTCATACATAAATATTAATATTTATCATGTATACTTAATTATCTAAATATGTATACTAAATCACAATATACTATATATATCTTGCCATACCCACACCCTAATATTTTTATATTTGCTAAACCTTTCAAATATGTCTCCCTACACCTATACATGTGCTAGCGAGTAGGGAGTATGTTAACCGAAGCTAACTGTGTACAGACTATCATCAAGTAATAAGTCAAAGAATATAGTAGACTTCCAATAGACTTCCAATAACTAACAATTGAAAAGAAACAATGTTTTGTATTTTTCCATAACAAAAAAATAAATTAGATTAATACAATCTCCCCCAATCTCAAGTATAAAAAACTTCTGGAATATATACATCCATGAAAGTTAAAGGTAGGAAATTAAAGAACATTAGAAAATATGGAAGAAGAGGCACGGATGAAGGTCAAATATGATCCATGACTTTGAATCAGTGTCAAAACTCATAAATGCAAAATAAGACACTTCTGACCATGACATTATTTCAGGTGACTGTTGATATGTGATTGTTCAACATTTTAATCAACTGCATCATTTCAGGTAACTGTTGATATGTGATTATATCAACATTTTAATTAACTACATCATTTCAGTTGACTGTTGATATGCCATTATTTCAACATTTTAATCAACTACATTATAATCTGAACTGGTAATGCCTGTTACTTACTATTCTGTATCGTGAAAGTATATAAAAATTTTGCTGCTTTTCTTTTACCAGTACACGCGTTAAATAGTAAAGTAGAGTTGCGAAATAGATTATGTATATATATATATATACAGATAAATATTGACTCTTGTACTTACATCTTTTTTGTCCTGAGGCAGAAGAAAAGGATCCCTGACACTGAGACCTGACACTATAGTCAATATAGGATCAAAGCAGCGAAAGATTGCACCCATGATAAGCATTTTTCCTAGTTTAGGATCAACTGGTAGCATTGACAAGAACGTACCTGATTGGGAAGGGGCAGAGAAAGTCAGAAAATTGAACAGATAATAAATACAGTAACATTGTGAAAATGTAAAGACTGAAACAATACAATTGTCTCAAACAAGAATTAGTGGACTAACCAAGATTTGTTAGTTTCTCATTCTCATCTAATGCCCCAATCATTTTTAGAAAATCAACAGCATTTTGAACCTGTAACCAAATAGGTTGAGTTAAAACAGAAAGTTTAACATAGATGTGCTTTGAAGCATGCTAAAGTAATTAGTTCTACAATAAATAGTAGTTAGATATGAGATGCATAGCAAAGTCTTTAAAAGTGCTCGTGTATAGTTGGCTACATACCAATAGCTCCACAAATTCACTCAGATTAGAAATATATCAAGAGAAAAATCCTTTATTCAAAATAGTGTTACCAATTTTGATTAATTATATAAATGCACCAAGTTTTCCAAGGAAATAGTTTTAGGTGGGTGCTTCATGTCAAAAGAGAGAAGAAAAGACATACATCATTCTGAACAACTAAAGATTAATTTTAAACTAATCAAGGAAGTTCAGTAATCAGAGTTTCAACCAGTTACTCCACAATCAACTGGCAGTAACAGCTAGATCTATCATGTTGTAGTCATTATTATTTACAGATCTTATGCGAATTTGACACTTGTTGAACATGTAGAGAAGATGACATGAGCGCATTTAGATGAGACAAACTTGAGAAAGACAGTATATATGGACGTATTGCTGCATCAATGAGTCCTGGTTCTAATTATTATAACTAAATTTGGTATTTCACTTAAAGTACATGATCCCAACCTCCTCTAAAAGTACTAGTACTTCAGACAACAACCAAATTCTACAAAATTGAAATGTAACTATTACTTAGCCAAAGTCGCCAGTAGGTTCAAAATATATGGACCACATGGTAGTAGGTTCAAAAATATATCTTCAACAAACTAATAAGATAGAGACTAAATATTAGTTTTAAAACACCACTTACAGCCAAGGGTGCTGGTGGCTGTAGTGCAGCTGATAAGAATTCTCCAGCACTTTCAACCTGCAAGCTTTTTATTTGCAAGCAAAGAGAATTTAAAGGGGTTCTCAGAAGTTCGGGAAGTTGATACTCTGCGAAAGCTTCATAAACACAGCTAGGGTACAGGTGGTAACATTCGCCTGGTTGAACACGCCCAGCCCTACCCTTTCTCTGGAAATGAAATATAAAACACTCAATTTAGATAGGACTTGTGATATCAGAGATAATAATTGATGCTATAAAAAAACAATGCAACAAAGTTAGTATCAGATGTTAAAAATTACCGTGCATAATAAGATAACATCACAAAAGATTCTCAAGAAATATTAAAATCAATTAATTATGTATGCAATAATGTCCAATTACAGTAGCTACCAGCCAATCCTAGCAAAAGCTAAGCAAATAGACCCAAGAAAAATGCCATACAGGAACATTAACTGAGAAGAATATGTAGACACCCAGGTGAGCAAACCTGACCTAACTATTCCTGTTTCTTGACGAGAGGATAAAATAGTGCGATGAAGAAAGTGGAAGAAAGAAGCATTTCAAACAGCATGTAGGTCAATACTTCAGAGAGATACACTATACATGACAAGTATAGAACAAGACTCACTTGCCGAGCGGACGCTTGCGATATCCAGGAAGGTAGCAGACAAGGCGTATTATTTAAAGCATCATAAGTGGTCTCTTTTGCTTTTCCACAATCAACAACAAAAACTACATCATTAATTGTAATGCTTGCTTCTGCCATATTCGTAGCAAGGACTATCTTGCGTACATTAGGAGGAGCTCTCTCAAATATAAGTCTCTGCACAATATAGTAAATAAACATTTTGACTGAGAGTTAATTCATCAAACATTTTATTAAAAAACATGAACCCTAAATAAGTTAGCCAAGGCACAAATTAGAACAAAAGAAATGTGCAGAGAATAAATTTCTTGCCTGCTCTGATGTTGCCATTGAACCATGACAAGTAAGAAGTAATACTCTGTTAGGATCCCCTAAAAGAGGATGAGCTTTAAGTTGATCCCTTAAGGAGCTGATATCCTCCCAACCTGTCATGAATACTAAGACAGCACCTGATCGCTCCTTCCGGCATATGTGGCACAGAACTGCCTCAATAAGATTAAATCCTATGCAATCAGGCGTCCAGCATGACAAGGAATCACGTGTCCTGGAGCTGTATGTCTCAAAGTTTGATTTACTAAGAGCATCCTGTATAAACAGAAAGTTGTGCACATTAAATGCTCTGCAGAGCTTCACAATCAGAGTGGGTAATTGTATCTCTCAGTAAGCTCCATAAAAGTAAAAGTTCCACTTGTATACACTTTTGAAACAAACTAAAGAATGAATTCAACAGATAATATTTGGAGTATTCTACAGGTAGTTAAGAAATAACATGGAACAGAATGAAACAAGCAGAAAACAGACTTCCGTCAACTGAAGAAAGATAACATCTGAAAATGTCTTAATTAGCAACTCAATGAAATACATTAATAGTGTGATACAATCAGGACATGATTCAACTTATCCGCAACCCCTTACGGTACATCAAGAGTTTATTTAAATAATTACTAGCCCATGTAGTATATTACGAGTATGATCCTCTAAATGAGTTAAATTTTCCCTTTTTTGCTTTTTCGTTATATTTTGTCATGCGCCTTGTCATATAGAACATTTTATTTTTAAGGATGTCAAAAAGAAATTTTGGTCACTTAATAAACGAAAACCAAACAAACAAGTCAAAAAGCATAATATCTTTCACAAACATTGTGAAAGTTACAATACATCCAAGATATTGCTATAGACTCCCTCCGTCCCATTATATATGTCGTTTTTAAGGTTATGCACAAGTTTTAAGGAATGTCATAATTGCTTCTCGTTTTTATACAAAGTGAAAAGGAAAGCAACCCAATTGGTAGAAAACAATAAACAATATTAAATTTTGCATTGACATCCTAAAACGACATGTAAAATGGGACAAAAACAATTTTCTAAAACGACATGTACTGTGGGGTGGAGCGAATAATGAACAAATAAAGACATGTAAAAGAAAACGACAGTTAACTAACAGTATGATCATTAATCCTACAAGACTTAAAGTCATGTCAATGCAAATATAAACCAAAATGTTTTGACTTTCTAAGTTTGACCCTCATATTCCTGTTACTAATTTTGATACTAAACAGTAAAAATAATGATCAGTCACGGAATTGTTATACCTCAACGAGAGCTGTGATCTGGTTCTTCCTTTTTCGAGGCACTAACTGTTTTTGTGTTTTCCACAGCTTCTCTTGGCCATAGTCATCGATTTGGTTAAAAGAAGACAGCTTATATCCGGTCATTTCCAACACATCTTCTAAAAAGTGCTCCCTCACTGGATATGTAAACCCCTAAATAACAAATATGCCGGAAATCATTTTCATTTCAAGGAACACAACAACCATGCTGAAAACCGTTTCACTATATTTTAACAATCAAATACACCATGATAAGGCAAGTCAATTGTGGAGGACATGACAGCACATCTAGATCCCAAAGCAAACAACCTCTCTTAATTGCTATACAAAACCAAAACCTAAACAACACTCAGTGTTGCTTATTACGATGATGTGTACGTATAGGCTATATAGAGTTTTAGACATATGTTTCTTAGATGATTTTCAAAAAAATGACACTTCTCTTACATATTTCAGGAGTTAATAATGTATTACCTATCTATCAGACAAAGCATTTATGGCTGACCTAAATCCAAATACTCAATTGGACTCGAGGTATTTGATAGAAGCAAAATTAACGTTCAGATATATGGTTGACAGAGGAGAATAATCTCAATATTAGCTTACCGGAATGTGAATTGTTGGAGCTCCACCAAAATAATTGGAGAATAGCTCGGCATTCAAAGTGGCGCTCATTAAAATCAATCGCAAATCTGGACGGCGGGGAAGAAGGTCTTTCAACACTATCAAAAGGAAATCTATAATGGTAGAAATGAAGATAAAATTAAACTAACAGTCAAACATACTGTTGAAGAAAATAAAAAGAATAAGCTCAAGTAGAATGGACACCTTCATTCATGCCTCGTTCATGAATTTCATCAACAAAAACATGAGTTATGCCATTTAAGCTGCGATCACTTAGCAGCCGCCTCAGTAATATACCACTTGTACAAAATAGAAGATGGGTATTCTTTCCCTTTACACCCTCTAATCGAACTTTATAGCCAACCTACCAAAAAATCTCTGTTGGAGTATAGCAGCAACAATAAATATGCCTTTAAAATGAAAACCAGTTTTCAACAGAAAATATAAAACCATTGTACAAGAATTAGTTTCTCAATTGAGGACTCACTGCTTCGCCAAGAGGTTCCCCTCTTTCTGCAGACACTCTCTCTGAAACAGCCATTGCAGATATTCTGCGAGGTTGTGTGCAAATTATGCTACAGAATGCTCCTCTACCAGATTCTATTTCTGATTCCAGAATATATTGAGGAAGTTGAGTGGTCTTACCACATCCAGTCTCCCCAGATATCACTACCACCTGACATTTATTAAAGTAAAAGCATTACTGACCATGAAAGAATAGCATCTCAATCAAGTTTTAATTTCTTTTAGATTTTATACAAGGAACAAAATTGCAGCATTGAAACCAGTGTATTCGTGGAAAAACATAGACAATGTTTAGGCAAGATGTGATAATCTACTCTACGTAGTCTGAGGAAGTTTAAAATTAAAAGTTCCAAATGTCAAAACAATTCCAATCACTCACTTTAGAGCTCTGAATAGGACCAAGTTCATAAGACTAATATCCTATCACTTGTTTCGGACAATGTAAAGTACAGAAAGCATAACAATACAGTTTTAAAGTTGAACCTGGTTGCAAGCAATGGCTTGAAGCAGCCTTTCCTTTTCCTTGAATGCAGGTAGAGATTTTCGAAAGTCTAACATCTTCTGTCCCTCAGGTGACTCCTACACAAAGATAGTGTCGAAATGCCAAGTTTATTCAAGTACCAACATATAAGCAATCACAGAACAAAGTTTTCAATTAGCTTCCAGTTTTAGCACGAATTACCAAATAAGCTATCAATATTAGCAGGTTGAGGCCTCAAGTTTTGTCTTGTGGAATAAAATTATTTGCAGTGTTCGGCTGAGGTACTCCAATGAAATTGTGTGTTTAAACTAGACCAACCAAGTAAATATAAAGATGCATGTAAAAAGTACAATACATGGATATATTCTCTGTTTAGCTCTAAATTTCCCATGGAAGAAGAGGATGTGCTCAAGATAGCCTGAAGTGTTCACCAAAAATACATTTTCGGAAAGAATATTCAGAAACTGTATCAAATGTTTCCCACTTCACATAGATAGCTGATTTTCCTCTCTGTTTTAGCACGACTACATTTCAATTTTCCAGAAAGGAAGAAAGGTACAACTCTTATTACTTCTTTCTAGTCATAACTGTCCAGCTCCTAAAACATATAAAAAATATTCCCTTTTCACCCTCTTTATATTCTTGTTTCTGTAAATTAGCTTCCTTATTGCATCAAGCTCTTACCCTACTTCCCAAACTTATTTGAGGAATTTGAGGAATTCTAAAAACAGTGGAAGTAAATCACATAGCAGTGCAAGTACATGATAACGAACCGCAAAAAACATATGAAAGTCAATGATACCAGCCAAGCTCTCTGCATATTGCGCATTCGCAGACTCCTTCTCTGAAGAACCTTTTCCATAACAGATCCATCTAGAAAAGAGTCCGTAGTTTCATCGCGATGTTCTTCACTCTGGTCAATAGGTTTTGAGTTATTAACCGAACTTTCATTGACCTCTCCCAAACTTAACTGTATTCTATCAAGATGCTCCTGTAGTAAACCCTCCACCCTCCTCTGCAAGCTTAATGGAATTACCACCTGCTCAAATAAACATTGGAGTTCAAAAGTCCAGCCACCAACCCAGAGGCATGTTTAACGAAAATTAAGGAAACATCTGTGATGAACTCTTACCTCCCTTTGTGGCCGCTTATCATCCAAATCTGGTCTGTAGTTAGGAAGCGGAACCTTACTTGCAACAACTACTTTTCCGTATAATTCACTATTGATTTGGAGCACACAAAAAAAACAAGAAATATGGAGTCATTATTACAACAAAAAAATGGGTTGCACATTACTAATCCTAGCTGAATATTATTTATCAGCATAAGTATATAAATGTATTCCATCCATATACTACTGACCTATGAAGTCCCATCCTCTTGGCAAGGTTGGAGATCTGTTCATAATCTCTCCGATCCCTTTTATCTCTAGATACAACCTCTTGTTCGTTTTCATTGCGCAACAACATACCGAGTTTCCATTTCCACTCGTCTATGTTGGCAACCGAAGATGATGCCTACAAGCAATTAGGATTAGCTTTAGGATGATTTCATCAGTCATACAGTTCTAAATAAAAAATTGTAGATTTGAGTAAAGTTTGGGTGAGAGTATTTCTACTGCCAATAAAGTGCAAGAGTCTAAATAGCTAAGATGTCTACTTCTTGACGAAAAATTACATTCCTGATTGATTCATTGAGCTTCACAGACTAATAGCATTTCTACAAATAATCAGAAAAAAGGGTGAAACTATATTACTTAATCTTTTGCATCTGTAAATATATGAGCAATACATAATTCAAAGCTACTAAGAATATGCCTAGCGTAAGTGGATGCCCTATCAGCTGGTCTTGCGTTCTTTGGGCAAATCAAAAACAAATTCAATACATAGCTGACATCTCATTATTGGCACTAAAACAGCTAGAACCATGAACTTCAGTGAAAATTGTTTTCGGGATAGATCTTAAGTACACAGTGTAAAGAACACTTGGATATTCAAATTCTTAACGATAAACGAACCTTCTGGTTTTCAAAGTCGCACTCGTACTCATCGTCCGAAAACTGTTCCGCTGTGTATCCATGGAAGTAGCGTCGTCTGATGGCACAAAACCCGTCATTGTCGAACAACCCAGACACATGAAATTTAGAGAGCAGACGATTCTTGCTGTTAATGGGTGGTATTGTTTTTACTGCTGTAGGAGGAATTTTGGCAGAAAGAGACGCTATGGATTCAGTGTATCTCAGAAAGAGACATAATCGATTTGGATTTCGCATTCTGTCTGATGCATGGCTCTGCTTCAGGGCTAGAGCTGAGAGGGAATAATGAAAAATTGCTGCTAGTACTGCAGGAAATGGCGATGGTGTTTTTGGTTATTACTGCAAATTCGAAAGGGGGGTGAAGGTTTTGGGCTAGGTGAATAATCATCTATGGAGAAGGAGATGTATCCGTCGGGCCTTCAAAGGCCTAGTTTAAATTTGTACCTACTATTTTTTCATTCGGCTCTAACTACTTCCACCCCTTAAGGAATTTTGGATTAAACTGAGTCTACTACATTTTGTATACTTTTTTTTTTCCAAACTCAAATTTGAAATTTTCAAATTATCCTTCTCATTTTAAGTACTTAAATTCATGTCATTTATCCTAAAAACAACCAAAAATTTTTTATAAAATCCATCCATTATTATCCTAAATTCACACGCTTATCATCAATATTTACTACCATAAATCTTAAAAGTTACAATCTTCTATCCAAACTCATAAAATCTACCACAACAACCCAAAAATCGGAGTGTTCATGGATAATGATGAAATGGGCGTCTCTTTGGAAGACTTGGTAGACGGGGAGGAAGCTTACCGCATGGAAGTAAGAAGCTCAACTCTATTTTACGTTTTGGATCTGGTCGCACGAACATCGGGCGATGAACTTCGTCTTCGTCACAAGATAGTGCGGTGGTTTTATGATATGCGTCGCATATCTTCACGCAACTATGTTTTAATTTTGTCGCGCGCGACGGCGTAAAAGAACATGCGCGTGCGACGACCCTGTTAAAGAAACTTATAGATTACAATCTTATATTTTGTAGGAGGAACCTGTCCAGCCTCCATTTATGGATGCTGATTACACTATAATATTCAAAACAAATAGGTTATTTACGAAAGACGAATTGGATGCTTTTGTGGACATTCATTCGAAGAAGATTAAGTTCACCACGATTACGAAGCTCTACGATAGCAGGAAGAACTCCTAGGTTATATTACGTTTGTGAGCGGTACTATGTATTTGTATCAAAATCGAAGCCGGAAACGTTAAGAAATCGGAAGAGGAACTAGTTAAAAGGTCATCAAATTGACGTAATATCCATGCAAATGACATTTGGATGTGATAAACGGTACGCATAATCATGAACCTTACGTTCACTTAGATGGTCATTCTCGCGCTTGTAGGCTAAAACGAGATAAAGATGAACTAGTTAATAGTTTATCTCACCTCGGTTTGCATCCTAGGGAGATATATAGCGGTTATATCCCGATAACATTTCGAACATGCGTGCAATCTACAATTGCCGCAAAAAACATTGGGATGTTGAGCACGGGGGACAAACGCAAATGCAATATTTGTTGATGAAATTGAAGGAGAATAAATACTCCACGTCGAAGCGTTTGAAAAACGATTCAAAGGTGATCATTGATTTTTTTTCGCACATCCTACAAGCATAGACTTATTATGTACATTCCCTAATGTGTTATTCATGGATTGTACGTACAAGACGACTAGGTATAAGATTCTTTGATTAAAGATTGTTGGTTTAACGTCAACTTCCATTACATTTACCGTTGTGTATGTGTTTATGAGCGGAGAGAAGATATCGAATTATGTATGGACTTTGGAAACTCTTTGTGGTCTAATGACGGATAGTGTGTGCATAATTCTGAGCGTTATTGTTACTGGTCGAGAGTTAGCTCTCGCACGAGCAAATGACGATATTTTTCGGGCACACACCACTTGTTATGCACGTTCTTGGGACAGTCTGGAAGATATTGCACGATGATGTGGTTGCGAAACAATTTGTTGAGTTTTATGGCTACGTTATCGGAGCAAACATAGTTGAAAGCTACAAAAAGAATCCGGCTACATTGAAGGAGATGTTTGCCTTTCAACCCAAGTGTTTTGTGTACGTTATGGATGTGTGAATAACAAAATATGGTGACAATTTTCTTCAATATCGAACGAACAAGATACAACATTATGGCCAAACAACTTCATATAGGTATGTACTTTTATCCAATTTTTGTTTAGCTATTATATCTCTTTTAAAATAAGGTCATAATTTTGTACTTGTATTATATAGGGCGAAGAGTGCTCACTCGTCCCTCAAAAAATACATTGGGACGAATCAATGCAATTTTGCGCTTTTTTGGGAAAAAATTCACAACTTATTAACAAGGCAGCATGGGGGGATCCTCGAATCGTTCGAGCAAAGTAAGTTTCAAAAAAATCTCGGTTTTGATGGTGTTTTGACCCTGAATCTTAAAGGTCACGTGTCACATGCGGGCCTAAAAATATTGATGCTTGCTATTGTACGTGCTAGAAATATAAGAATAAATCGGGTAGCATGTGGAGGATGTTTCTTTAGGAAAACACATGGGTTACCTTGTGCATGTGAAATTGCGTTTATAGCTAAAAATGGTAGGTGCATCCCTTGAGAAGATGTAGATATCTTTTGGAAAAAATAAATATTGTCCATAGAGATCCCAGTTCTCGTGAGGACGAATTGAAAAAAAAAACTTTCCATAATTGACAACTCAATTCGTGGTCTTGGCTCTGACCAACAAGACTACATTATCAATCGGGTAATGCAAATCTTGATGTCTGAGACTAGTCATATTCAAGATCATAAAGAAGTGGTTAGAGCTAAAGGTAATCCAAAGGGAGTCGTTGATAAATCGACTAAACGGAACCCTAGTTCGTGGGAATATCACATTGAACAAACAGCTAGTGCTAGTACTCCTGCTAACTCGATATATAGTACACCCGTTAACACGTTAGGGAGCACGGCCGCATCCAAAGTGGTTCCCGCCGTAACACCCAAACCTTCACTTGTAAAAAATAAAGTTGTTAGGCCAAAGAAAATTGTTAAGGATGGGAAGTTAACATTATATCTGGATTGCATCCCGACAATTTTGTACACTTACATTATTAAGTTAGTTAACGTTCTTCCGGATGGACAATGCGGATATCATTTTGTAGCTCATTCAATATACAATAATGAAGATAGATGGGAAGATGTTAGATGTGAGTTGTTAAAAGCGTTACAAAAATATTGTGCATCTTGGTTGGATGTATATGGTTCGCCGAAGGTGTTTGACGATTTGGTGCATAGGTTGGATTACTTCAAGCCCAACCCTAGTAGCCACTATTGGATTACATTTTCGGACATTAGACAAGTCATTACGACAAAGTATCAATGCATGGTGTACCATGTATCGTAAGCAGCTTCATTAACGTATCTACCAATTTGTGGACGTCCACCCGTCAACAGTTCAACGATCATAAAAGTTGAGATTTCTTTCGTACATGGATGTCACTTTGTTAATGTAAGTATCTCATCCTTTTTATAAATTTTTTACATATCTAATACAAAATGTATTCATTTTTTACTTTTTTTGCAGATTATTACTCTACCCGGTGGGCCATTGCCGCCATTATACCCCTGCTGGAGTGCTTACGCCACCGAAGAATCGTGTCAATGGGCGCATTCGTACTACCGTCGGTTTAACAAATTTACACAACTAATGCAGTTAGGAAAATGAACTTATACGAAAAGCCACATAGAACCGATTTGACAAGAGACGACATTTGATGTGATTTTGTACGATGTTAAATTAGTTGTATTCCACTAATTTTACCCATATCAAAATGTAATTTTTGTTTTTCGTTTTATTTAAGTTGTATTAGTATCGCCGATTATTGAGTAGTTTTATTTTAGTTGTTGACAGTTGAATTAATTAGCATTTGGAGTCGTTTTGATGAATTAAAGCCTTGGAGTCGTTTTGATGAATTAAACTCGTCGCACGCAAGTATTTTCTAGACCAGTCGCATGCGAAAATCTGTAAACACCGTCGTGCGCGATGGTAGGTATGAATTTTGGCTCTGGTTTTCAACTAGAGACGTTTTTGTCGCAACGCTTGGTTGCAAATTAGATTCGAACCCATTGCGTGTGACGGCAGACAAGTTTTTTTGCTCTTGTTTTCAACCAGAAACGTTGTCGTCGCGACGTCTGATTGCGACTGGGTTTTGAACCCGTCGCACGCGATGGCAGGCAAGATTTTTTGGCTCTGGTTTTTAACCAGAGACGTTTCTGTCGCAATGCCTGGTTGAAAATTGGATTCAAACTCGTCGCATGCGACGACAAACAAGTTTTTTTCTCTTGTTTTCAATCAGAGACGTTGCCGTCGCGACATCATTTTGCGACTGAGTTTTGAAACCTTTGCATTGGACTTTATTATTTACATTTTGCCCTTATTTTCAAGCGTAGAGATGAAATTTAAAGTTTCAGGACATATAAAGTGCATACAAAGCAAGACAATTGAACTTAAAAAACATAGGACTCTTAATCGAAAAACACCTTAACAAAACATAAAAACTAATCGAAACGTAAAAACAAGAAAAAAACAATTGCAAAAACAAGATTCCTCATTCGTCAAAGTCATATCCCATGTTGTCTTTCGAATCATCCCATTCCTCCATTTCCGCAATCCTATTCTCTGGATACGCCATCATATCCTTAGTGATGTAGTCTACGAAAGTCATGTTCGATACGACAGTCGCTTCTTGCTTAATCTTAAACAGCGTAAACGTTGTAGCGGTTGGACAAAAAGGTACCTATTATTGATTTGGTCACTACTGCGCACAAAAAGTCCTCTTGTTCTAGCATGTCCATAATTGAAGTACATCATGCATAAGACCCGCTCAAAAAATGCATCGCTGGTATCTTCCCCCATCTCACGGCGGGCAACTTTCACCGCATGAAGCAGTTGGTAGTCTTCGTCGACGTTGAACTCCATATAGAAATGTGTTTGTGTTTTTTAATGATTTGTGAATGTTTGTTTTTTTGTCTTGTAAGACTTCTCATTAGCTTTTTTATAGGGAAAAACATATGGGGTACCATCTTAGGTGGAAATATTTTTTTGGCGGAAAGTGACAATGGCGGGATTTTTTTTAAGGGAGTTATTTTTGGAGCGAGTTACTTTTGCCGGGAGTTATTCTTGACCCTAGTTAATTAATTATTTTTTAACTACGTTTTTTAACCATATTTTTTAGCTACATTTTTAAACTAAGTTTTTTTAAAAAACGTTTTTCAAATAAAAAATCAAATGCAATGTAAAAACATAGAGATAGAAATATAAAAATATTATCATAAAGTTATAATTTTACAAAACGAATGTTAAACTAACAAAGTCTTAAATAAAAAATAACATGATAATAAAAACATCGATTGTCTGCAAATTAACGATGTCTATAACGCTCAACAATCATGCACATCTAAAGTGTGGTTTGTACCAAATCATCGTGATCCAGCGTCGGTATTGATGGACCAAATTGTGCGATATGATTGTATCATGCATAGTCAGCACCACCGTGCGACTGCACCTGAGGAGTTTCAATTGAAGCAGAGCTACCAACGATATACCATAGGTTTTTCTTCACCCAAACCCGGTACATCGCGTCGCTGCTCTCTCCCTCCCATGGTACTCCGATCCAACTGTGGTGTAACGATGGTACGCCCAATCCTGCAACCGGTGACCATCACATATGTATCTCTGATTCGTCTTCTTTCCTGTTTTTTTTATGCAAGAGGACGTATCTGTTTTGGAATGAGTTGTATAAAGCCCATCTGACAAACGACATGGTTGGGGTAGTATGGAACAGTGATGTTGAACTTCTTTAGCGTCAACTCAACCCGACTGACCTCGTGGAATAGAGGCTCGTCCCGTATATACGTGTAGGGAAGGAAAACGACTTGTAAATAAATAAGTTATCAAGTTAGACAACTATATTAGTTAAAAAAACATAACGTTAAAATTAAAAAATATTACTTACATCTGACTTCATGCACGTCGATTGTGCCTGCCTCAACTCCCTGCGCATATCCTATGAAACACCGATCTTCTGTGGCACATGTCGACACAGATGAGGCATAGCCAGCTGGTAATCGCTAAACAATGGAGCTCAAAACTGAATAAAGTGGGAAAATATCCATCCATCGAGCAGTCTTATGAACCCACGAATTCCCCCCGTACCATGCAAAGGGTGTTATACAGTTGCGCCAATACTAACTGACCCCAGTTGAACCGATTCATAACCTGGTACTGGTTCACAAACTGGAGGTAATCTAAAGGAATATTATTCTCAGTTTTGTTGGCACAAATGGTAATACCTAACAAGAATAGTATGTAGGCACGGTTGACATGATCTACTCTCTCATATGTAATCTTACTATCACTATATCTGTCATGCGTGAATGTCCTGCGCAACCAACTAATATTCACGCTACTAGCATTCCTAAGGTTCATATTCAACTCTACTAGTCGTACACCTAGCATGCTAGCATATGTTTGGCTCTACTCAATCTCATCATCGAACAATAAAACATCAAAAAGAATACCTATGACAGGTAGTCCAGTGATGACATGAACGTCATCCAAAGTCACAGTCATCTCTTCAAACGAGAAATAAAATAAAGAAGTCTCCTCATGCCATCGCTCGAGGAATGCCTCAACCAAATGCAGGTTGGTATGCCAGCGGAAGAGTGCGTCGACGAGAGGGTCAAATATAGTCTCCATCACCTTCGCCCGTACCCTGCTCTGATTATTGAAGTCCCATTTTCAGAGACTATCGTACATAGCGAAGCATCGCAAAGAGGCCCTATCTTGCCACATGTATTAAACATGTAAGTGCCAAATAAAATAATAAATAAATTCTACATTAAAGTTAGAAAATTAAAACTTACATCTCCGTGATAAACACTAAACGCCTCGAGTAGGGCGTAATGAGGGATAGAGAGCCACGACATGTGGCATCACCGACAAGAATTCGAGATCCTCTGCCTTGGGTGCGTCGTCTTCATAACGTGCATGTGATCCCTCCGGTGCCTCCGGTTCCTTCGGTCCCTCTGGTCCCTCTAGTGCCTCTACTTCCTCCTCAACGTAAGATAGGCTGGCTAGTTCAGTTTGTGTTTATTTCGCATGTAGTTTTTTCTAAGGTAAAATGTTTCAGAAAAAATAATTTGTTTACGAAAAATATTTAATACAAGATCTTTTAAGATATGAAACTTAGTGGTTAAAAAGTATAAACAATTTAAATAAAATAAATAAAATATTCATGAAATATTTAACTTGTTTGGAGTCATGTTCATGTGAGCATTTAAAATTAAGATTCATTATGTACTGTCTAATATTTAAAATTGGTAAAGTAGTTAATAGTCGGTGAAGTAAGATGAAAAATCACAAATAATTTTTTTACAGCCAAACTTTTTATTTTCCAATTTCGTTTCTTCAAGTATGTATTTTTCCAACCATAGTTTAAAAATATCTAAAAGTATTATAGATTTTACTTTTTAGACAAACAAAACTAGATCCATGGATGATATTTTTTATTTTAATTTTTTCGCATTTCTCACTTCATTATGTCTGGTCTCGCATTTATCCACTCTTATTATGTCTCGTCTCATATGATTTAATAATGTTTGGTCTCTTACATTTATCATGTGTGGTCTTGCATGAATAATGTATGGTCTTTCAACTTTATCGTGCCTAATCTCGCATGATTTAGTAATGCATGACCTCTCAACTTTATCACGTCTAGTCTCACACGATTTAATATTTCATGGTTTTTCAACTTTATTGTAAAAAGAAAATCTAATAAATAATCGCCAAAATATTGATTTTATTGATTTGATGAGATAAGTCTCATTATACATAGTGTTAATTCTATTTATACTATTTACATAGCAGTTCCAATCTATACTCTATTACATGATTGCACTAAATTCGATCGTGGACTTGTATTACGATAATGGACCTAGAATTATGGTCATTACTATAGTTATAGTGTGTTACGTGGGTTGACCAATCATCCGTTCTTTAAATAAGAATTGACTTCTTTATGACCTATTCATTAGCCGTTTATTTTGATAACCGACCTTTACCGACCTCGTTGTCATGCATCAGCCTTTGATGGTCTCTGCTATGTATTATACATGTTCGGTAAAGTCATAATTGCATTCATGTATAGTAATAGCTCTTGCTCGGTTTCCTCTTCAATTCTGCTCGGTAACTCCCTGGTCGGACTCGTGTTAAGCGATGACCTATGCTTGGTTTCTTTAACGGTGTGGCGAGCCTAAATCAGACTATGGTGGTCGTTATGTTTAGCTCCTACTCGTTTTCTTCTCGCAAGATGACCGTGATCATTATCATAGAGGCATCAGCGTGGTTGTTGGTAATGATCTTGTTGGACCACCTGCAGAATATCTTATCATAAAGTTGATGTCCTTCGGTTTGACCTCGGCCTTTTGTCATTAGTTGCTCTTTCTATTAACATATTGCCCATTGATCTTGATATTAATAATAACGACCTTATCAGGTCTTCGTCTAGTGGTTTAAGATCTCGCATATCCTAGAAAGAGAAACATATAGATAGAGGTATAAGATCTCACCTATCATAGGTGCAGAAAGGATTTTAGGTGATGTGAGATAACTTTTTAGTGCAACAGATGCAATGTCACAATCTGCGTTCTAATCAAACTTTTTGGCTTCCTTTAGCATTTCGAAGAAGGGGTGACTCTTATCGGATGCTCTTTATATGAAACAAGAAAGTGTTGCAAGATGCTTGTTTATACATTGGACCTCAATGATATTTTTTATGGCTCCATGTGGATTAAGGCCCTTAACTTTACGGGAGTTGCTTCATTCCCTTTTTTGTTGATGGCATACCCCAATAATTTTCCATTGCGTACCCAAATGAAAATTTAAGTGGGTTTAGTTTGATGTTATACTTACCTAAAATAGTGAAGATATTATTCAGTACTCCTGACTGCTGCTGAACTGTATTGGTTTTGACGACCATATCGTTGATGTATGCTTCCATATGGTGCCCCAGCTAGTCTTTAAAGATTTTTACTGATCAAGCGTTGGTATGTAGAGCCAACATTCTTTGGCCTGAAAAGCCTGATTGTATAACAATATAGCCTAATTTAAAAGGTAGTATGTTCATCATCCCTCTGATGCATCCGTATTTGATTATAACCTGAATACACCTCCATGAAGGACATAAACTCACATCCCGAGGCAGAATCTACTAATTTATCAATACGAGGTAACATGAAAGTATTTTGGGGGGCATGCTTGATTCAAGTCGATGAAGTCAACGCACATGCGCCATTGTCTTCTCTTCTTTCTAACCAAAATTGGGTTCGCAACTAAGACTGGGTACCAAGGGCGGCGTATCTGCTCAAGCCTGGATAACTTGTTGTCATCTTTGCTAATAGCCTCGTACTTTTTTTTTATGAAAAATGATTGACACTTCTACCATTAATACGTCGCTTGCAGCCCACACAAAAATATCCAAATTTTATTGTAATAAATTAACCAAGAAATTTATAAAAACAAAATATAAACTTGTACCTACGTGTAATGTGCACCCTTCTGCTACCAACTCATCACAAGCGTCCTCGGGAATGGCTCCGGTTGTGCATTTTTCCTGGGATCAACCATTAGGTTGAGCGAGGAGGTTGTAATGTTTGGTTGAGTCGGCTCCCCATCGTTACTTAATTGTTATCGTATTAGTTTGGTAGGTTTGACTACCACCGAGTAGCAGGTACGAGTAGTTTTTTGTTTCCCCTTATAATTATTACCCAATTACCCACCGGTTACTTAATACACCGACGAAATATGCAAGGAGTAGCCTCCATATGATGCAACCATGGTGGTCCAATTATGGCGTGATAGGAGTTTGGGAGGTCAGAAATCATGAAGAATGCCTTGACCCCCTCTTCGTAACTCCATGTGCCACATTTACCATGAGTTCGACCTCACCAACACACTATGATATTTTACCTTCATATCCCATCAAAGTGTGCCATATGGACTGGTACAGTGGTACTTCTAATATCTGATCATAACTTACTTTAAAGATAATATTATATGAAATTCCCTCATCGACTAAGACCCTAGTCACTATAACGCATCCTATGTCCAGGTTGATTGTTAAGGTATCTTCATAAGGAGTGAATATCCCTCTTAATTCATCATTATTGAATGCGAGATTGCCTACTAGTTTTCAATAGATACTGTAGGAGGAGCCATCGACCGAATGTATCTCATAGTTAGCTTTCATCCATTTTCTAGACTATTGATCCCCACATGTCAGGGTTCCACCTCCGGAGATCGTAAAAAGCTATTGTTTATTTCTAGTATCGATATTTTTTTCCTGCCAATAGGTTTCGTCATTGTTGTGGCATGGCTCTTTTTTCATCTCGGAGATGTTTCTCTTGTTGCTTAACGATTTGTACGAACTCGTTGTTGTCCACTAGTCTATGGATTTATTATTTTAGTTGCCAATAATCATTTGTTGCATGAGCGTGATCATTTGTAGCTAGGGGCGCTCATGATACAGGGAGATTGGTATCACATCCTATCTTTGGTCTTATCATAGACAAATGAGATGGTACCGATCAGCAGAGTAAAGCGTCTTGCTGGGTTTTCGTAGGCCGTGGGTCGTTGGTTATTGATACCCATCGATACTTCACAACAAGGGCCCTCGTGTAACCTTATTTTGTTAATAATCCCTCTCTTGTACTCTAGTGTAGCTCTTTATAGGGAGTCTCATTTTATTGTGTCGTTCACCTTGATAAACTGGTCAGCTCGAGCAAGAACGTTCCTTATTTTTTTCAACAGGAAAGCGTACAAGATCAGCGTATAGTTTTCCTTGTCTGTCGAGGCCTTTCTTTAATGAGGCAATCGATATATTTTATGCCAGACCAAGGAGAGTATTCATGGTATGGATGAATCTCTTAACATAACTCTTCAATGAACCTCCTCTTCTATGATAAAGGTCCATGATGGAGTCGCTCTCATACCTCAGCTCTTTGTTGTCAACGAACCTATTTCTAAACACGCTTCAGAGCTTTTAAAAAAGTTGTTAAACCAGTCCATGGTATTACCTTTCAATGTTATGGATAGAGCTCGGTAAAACATTGCGTCATCTAGATTAAACACCGTCATTATATTTATGAATTACTGTAAATGACTTTTTGGATCGTATGTACCATCGTAGGCTTCCATATGAAATGGATCGAATTTCCGTGAGAGCTCAGCCGTGAGAATATTCTCTACTAACAAAGATTTATTGAGCCTGTATGTGGCTATTTTAGGGCGTATATGATCATATTGTTGGGCTTCATTTTTATTGCTCCTTTGGGGGGTGTCTTGCATGTCCTCACGATGGTGTTCTTTCTCTTTTGAATGATTTTGAATGCTGATTTCCCATCGTTGTTTTTTTCACATTTAGAAGATTCCTCTTTTCAAAGTGCCCAACTGGCCTCGACTCCAGACCATGGTCGTTATTTACCTTCATCGCGGAGTTTAACCGTCAACACATGAAGAACGTTGTTCATCTCTGTCCAAGTTGTTTTAGTCATCTGATATTTAGACTCTTGATCATGTGAGGTCCTCTACTTTTCCTGGTGCATAAGTTGGGTCTGCTATTCCAGTTGCTAAATTCATGTGGCATCAGTGGGGTTATCGGCTCCAGCAACTGGATCAATATGATCTGCAACAACTTCTGTCGTGAGTTAGGAAATTTTAGGATCGATCGGGGTGGTGTATGTGCCTACTGGAACCTCCAATGCTTCCAGAGTATGATTTTCTTGAAGGTTTGCAACATGGGGTGGTGCATTACTTAGCCTGGAAGCTTGGTATAGCACTGGAGTTTGGTTTATCGTTACGAACGTTTCTTTCAAAGGTTTCTGTTTCAGTCTCGGATCTTGTCACTACCATTGGCGCAAACAGAGATGTATGTTTTTCAAAGAGATTCCACAGATGACGCCAAATTTGTTAAAGGGAAATCTAACAAATAATCGCCAAGATAGTGATTTATTGATTCGAGGAGATAAGTCCCATTGTACATAGTGTTAATCCGCTTTTACTATTTATATAACAATTTCAGTCTATCATTTATTACATGATTCCACTAATATCGATTGTGGACTTGTATTTATGATAATAACTTTAGAATTGTGGTAATCATTATATTCATAGTGCGTTATGTGGGTCGACAAGTCATTCACTCTTTAAATAAGCATTGACTTTTTTACAATCTCTTCCTAAGCCGTTTATTTGATAACCGAGCTTTACCGGCCTCATTGTCAAGCATCAGTTTTTGACGACATCTACTTGGTATTATCCATTCTCAGTAAAGTCTTGATTGCGTTCGCGTTTAGTAATAACTCTTACTCGGTTGCCTTTTTGGTTATGCTCGGTAACACACTGGTCGAGCTCGTGCTAAGCAATTACCTTTGTTTGTTTATTTATCAGTATGGATAGCCTTGATCATACTATGTTGGTCGTTTTGTTTAGATCATGCTCGGTTGCTTCTCGTAAGATGATCGCGATCGTCGTCGTAAGGGCCTCGGCCTGGTTTTCGGTAATGATCTTATTGGACTACATACATGTTATCTTATTATGAAGTTGATCCCCGTGCATAATCTCGCATGATTTAATAATGTTTGTTCTTTCAACTTTATTATGACTAGTCTCGTATGATTTATTAATGTTTATTCTTTAAATTTTATTATGCATGGTTTAATAATATATGGTCTCTTAACTTTATCATGTCTGGTCTCGCATAATTTAATAATGTATGGTCTCTCAACTTTATTATGTCTGGTCTCGTATGATTTCTGGCAAAAAAAATTAAATAATATCATCAATGGATCCAGTTTTGTTCGTTTTGCAAAAATAAAGCCGATAGTACTTTCTTTCTTTTTTCTACTTTTATTTGAAAGATACAAATTTTTCAAAAAAATATAAAAAGAAAAAGTAATAAAGAGAAGCTTTGGTTTAAAAAAGGAGAAGTGGTTATGTGGCTGGTGATGAAGCATGGGGTATCATTTGAAAAGTGGATATCTTGTCTGAGTTATGTACGTAAAGCGAGTATTAGATAGATCATAGTAAAATTTAAGGCACCAAATGATAGTAAATATTAGTGCTACATACATTTACTTACATTTCTATAAAATTAAGTGTTGAATGATATATTAGTTTATATAACGTGTTTTATCCTACATCAAATCTTCTTTACTAAGGTTTTTAAAAAAATATCATATATATTGTTAGTCGTACATACGTTTTTTTTATTGTTTTTAACGTAATAAAAATGGTATATTAAACAAAATATTAATCACTTTTTTCATAACATATTGTGATTTAAACGATTTTTTTTGTATCATGAAAGATCAAAATGTGTTGGTAAAGTAAATTTAGTCTCATCCTTCCATTGATCGAGTCTTGACCTGTATCCACTAGCATTAAAAATATTGGTAGATGATATATCTCAAAATAATCAATTAGTACAAAATAGAAAAATACGATGGGACATCTGACTCTGAACATCATATCAAGTAGTTTCAAAACAAATATTGGGGTTCAACGGTGATGAAAGGATTATTTGTCAAGCTTTGCCAATGACCTTATGAGGTAGTGTTCCTACGTGTTCAACCAATTTATTATGGGCTTAATTTATAATCTTGAAGCTCTATGTTCCGTGCTATGAGATCGGTACAATGAGAGTAAGATATATGGGAAACGAGGATTACATCATCCACTTTAAGAATGATATCAATAATATCATACTCGACTATACAAAAGAGGTTTATTTAAATAAAGAACAACCTTCAAAACTGTCATGGTCTAATAGCATGTGCTGTGTACCTGCAACATATCATCCCGACATGTTAGCCGATAACAACATGAAATATGAGGCTCTTAACTTTACACAAATTATAGCTCAGATAGAGGAACATATAAAAGTAAAGTAGACCATACAAGGAAGGATGTTAAGAAAGTCATTCGCCTATTATTTTTACGATACAGTTTATGTGTAACTTGAGCCTCTCCTCAACCTTATATTTTAATCAGGTAATTACACTGGTGAATTGTATCAACAACGACCTTTTTTACAACAAGATTTTTTAAGAACAAAAACCCGTAAGCGAACAAGATTTTCAATATGACATGGGCCCAAATACCCAGTATACTCAGTTCACCAAAGGCATAACCATGATCTGTAACTGAGCTAAATATATAGTCAAATCATGAAAATAGATAAAATATAGAATTCAATTAAGTTACAAAATCCAATTTTTTTTTTACAAATACCATGATAAAATTTGTCATCACATCGAGAGTAAAAAGATTTAAAATATGAGATTTAAAACTTTATTAACAATAACAAGCTCATTCAATACATCAATAGTGGAGCCCCGCCTAAATTCTAAGGAAAATATAACTCATCATCCGCCAGTACCAAGGGTCAAACCCCTCAGACATCAAGCAAATTTACAGCGCTACATGCAACCAAATTTATATCAGTTTACGAAACCTATAACGAGTACTTGAATAGTATGTACAATTGCTTGAGGGAACAACCTTACAAGAATTAATATTTCTTCAAAAAATCAACATATCTTTGATCTTGAAGTCCAATAAATCAATTATAATATGTATTACTTTTGATTATGATAATGTGAGGATGGTAGTACGATTCCTTGAGGATTTTGTAATCATCATCTTCAAAATCACTTGGTCAAAGTCTTAAGAATCATGATTTATACATGAAGCTTGAAAATATTATTTAAAAAGCATCATCATAATGGATGCATAGCCCCTTTATATCTCTCTAGTAGAGTCTTGATGAGTTTTAAGATTTGAGGCTTAAGTTCTTGGAGAGCTAAAACTGTATATATTATCTTGAGACAAATGAGTACAAAAATTAATACAGTAACTTCTCATGATAGTATGTGGTCTTTCATCATATAAAGTTATTTTTTATCGTCATTGGCTCAATCAAATGCATATTATCATGGATTTTATGCATTATTATATAAGATATATTATTAACATAGTGATCAGCATAATATAGGGTAGTCAACATGTCCTAAAAAATTGCATGTTGCATCCCGTGATCCTCAAAAATAGGAATTAATAAGAGGCCTTATTATCTTAGATGATCTGAAAGAGTGTCCACAAATAGTCGAGGTCGGGAAACAGAAGAATAAGTAACATTTGGAATGAGACAAATAATATATAAGGGAGTTTGAAAACTAAATTGTTAAATTTTTATATCTAACATTTGGAATGAGACAAATAATATATAAGGGAGTTTGAAAACTAATAATTTTGGTGTTATATCATCATAATGGATGCATAGCCCCTTTATATCTCTCTAGTAGAGTCTTGATGAGTTTTAATAGATTTGAGGCTTAAGTTCTCGGAGAGCTAAAACTGTATATATTATCTTGAGACAAATGAGTACAAAAATTAATACAGTAACTTCTCATGATAGTATGTGGTCTTTCATCATATAAAGTTATTTTTTATCGTCATTGGCTCAATCAAATGGACATTATCATGGATTTTATGCATTATTATATAAGATATATTATTAACATAGTGATCAGCATAATATAGGGTAGTCAACATGTCCTAAAAAATTGCATGTTGCATCCCGTGATCCTCAAAAATAGGAATTAATAAGAGGCCTTATTATCTTAGATGATCTGAAAGAGTGTCCACAAATAGTCAAGGTCGGGAAACAGAAGAATAAGTAACATTTGGAATGAGACAAATAATATATAAGGGAGTTTGAAAACTAAATTGTTAAATTTTTATATCTAATAATTTTGGTGTTTTATTTGGTATTTGTATGATGTTGTGGAAGTATTTTCCTTGATAGCATGCCACAAATAATCTCAACACCATTTTTTGCAAGTTTAACCAAATATATAGATCATTCTCGCATGAGAAGGATGAAGTCATTCTTACGGAAGTCAAGTGACTGAGCCTGATCGGTAACATTAAGGAGCCTTTTTACCTTTATTTGGACCATAAATTTGGTCCTCTTGGAAAATAAAATTTGAAAATATAAGATGTGTATAAACTTCACCAATCTCAACCGAACATGGTCGAATGATTCATTTTTGGTCCGCTGGGAACCAAATGTTATCGTCTATGGATGTCTATTGAGGATAAATTCAAATTGTAATGCATTCGAAAGACAAAGAACACGAATAATTCTTGAAGATTTGCCTTTTGGTCTAAAAAATATATGTGTAGCATACAAATATTGGTATATAATGCTTTCTCTAGCCAAAATGGGAGGAAATTTAAAGCATACACCAGTAGCATATTTATCATAAGTATAGAAGAAAATAGCCATCTTACAAACCTAAAAGAGACCCTGAGAAGTCAATTTAAAATTTAATCAAAATAAATGTACATTTATGGTTTTATATAGGAAATTATTACGGTACTTGGTTAGTGAAAAATAAATCAAAGTGGCCTGACATAACTATTTAACTTAGCAACCATGAAGCCATTATGGACCATTAAAGAGGCCCAAATCATCACGGTAATATTAAGTGCTTTAAATTTATTCATCTTGCGTCCTATTTTTTGAATAATTAAGGGTGTTAAACAAACATTCAGAAAATCAAAGAACACCTGAATTTTTGACGAAGTTCTCATCTAAATCAATGTGACACTCTTTATCTATACGTAGTATTTTCTGATCATGATGTTTACGAAATATTAGTAAGCAAAGAAAAGGTACCACTTATTGAGCTCTGTATTACATTATCAAATCTCTTATTGCCGTCAAATTTTGGTACTTTTGATTGGAGAAGTTAGTATTAGATCTGGTGGTGGCTACCAGAAAGATGAGGTCATACTTTTAAAATCATATGATTTTGGTTTTAACCTCTTTCCTTTTGATGAATTTTCATTAAATTTGCATATATCAAACAGATTAACATAATGGTCTATAGAGCATGAAGATTTCGACATAAGTTCAAACCGTAAAGTGCCATCAATCTCAAGCTCTGATAGACTTACTCACCAAATTTTACTAAAAAATTAACCATATCAATATATAATCCCAAACCAATTTGGACAGTTTGAACTAACGGGGGATTAAACAATTTGGGCTATGAAGTTGGTATTCAAGTAACACTATTTGAAGGGGGGCACCTTACATCAAGCCATCAAATTTGGATTCCTCGTATTAAACAATTAGGTCGATTATGAATCAACAATTGCAAGGATCTGACTCATCCACATATATGAGGCACAACACGTAATATTTATTCATAACTCACAATTGATAGTCAATTATGCTTCAGGATAAGCCAAAGAAAATAAAGATACACTTATCTTTTATCTAGCAAAGCTACAACTTAAGACCTCGAAATTTAAGCATGTGACATATGAACATATATCATGAGCTGAAAACGAAATAGTTGATACTTTTTCTTCGTCTGAGAGTTCTGAATCTGAAATATTGGTAATCATGCAAGAAAAACATGTTCGATTTTAGTTGATAGAGGTCAAACCCTCTGCATCAACCTTCAAAACTATAGTTATCAATGAACCACTAGATTGACAAACTCCAATAAGAGCATACCTTATAGAATGAAGTCTTTCAAATGGAAAAATCAAGGTTATACCATCAAATCGTAATCAGTTGATATGTACTACTAAAAAAAACTCTTTACTTCTAAGGGTTAGCCAAACCTCTTTTTTGGTGCTTAGAATCAGTCTTCGTACTTAAAGCTTCGTGAATGAGAATGAGGTTGTCCATTATAGGTATAATTTTTTCTATAAAGAAATTTTATTAATCGGTTATTATTAGCATATAGCACATGTAGATACCAAGTCATATATGTAATACTATGATTTATAAAATCATTACATGTCCCAACAGGCCTCATAGAGTCAATCTCTAAAATTGTTCATTTTGAGACGTGGGGTTTGGAAATTGTGAGACCTCTTTTAAAAGCATTAAGGGGTTGTGATATCTTATGGTAATAGTAGACTATCTTTTCATATAGGTATGCAAAGTCATTGGCTAAAATCTGAACCCAAAAAATTATGTACTTTATTATAACTAAATTTTGCTGCTTGTATAGGTTCTCTATGTTCATAACCTTCGATAATGGTTTGCAGTTCCATAAGGAGAAACTAGCTTTGTTTTACATAATCATAAGTATTCAACAACACTTTTTGGCTTATTTTCACCTTCAAGCAAACATGAAAGTTACGATGACTAATTGAACTATTCTCGATGGGATGCATTGCCTCCTTGAATGTTCTGTATAAAAGTGGCCTAACTTCCTTAAAGAAATACTATGGTCGTACCAAACCATCTCGAGAAGCACAACAAGGGAAACCCATTCGTCTTGTTCTATGGGATAGAGGTCGTTGTCCTAGTATAAAAAATTATTTTACTCTGAATAATAAACTACGATGAAAGAACAAATGGGTGCAGCCACATGGCCGAGACTTGGTTTAAGAGAACCATATCAAGACACATCTCGGAATGAAGCTCTACCAAATACGAATGTGTAACATGTATGACTCTAAAGTTTGCTTTCGTAAATTCTAAGTAAGAGATAATATTCTTACACTGGTCTTTCTTTATACAAAAGATAAAACCTATGGAAATTGGGCCAAACCAGGAAGGAATCTACACTATAACACATAAAATTAAGTCAGACACTTACAAATTGATGGATACAGAGGCATATCCTCTGCCGCATCCATATAATATGGATCATATGAAACTCTATGTTTCTTAACAGTTTTTATATAATATATTTCATTTGCTTTTTCTAAGTACATTCCATAGGTGTAAACAATTTTTTATCTCTTATTAGTCCTTTTTGTACTACTCATGTGCTCTTTCCTACTACAGTGACGCAAGTAGGTTCTCTAAACATTAATGTTATCTCAATTCGCATTCTCTTATGTTTATATGTTATAATGTGAATAAACATCAACTTCTATACCATAACATTAAAATACAATTAGTGGCTCACATAATAGAGAACTAATTATGCAAGCTAGTCCACATGTTATAACACCAAACATCCAAAGTTACTCTAATTCCAAGACACTAAATGTGCAAAATTACTTTCGAATAAGAATAATAATGTATATAGCCCGCAAGTCAGGTTTAATCGAGCACCTAGCTTTTACATTCAAAATTGATTTCTTTGAAAAAGGTTCTACACAACTTATGTTATATAAAAATACATAAAACTTATATGAGTCACGCATTGTTTTTTCTCATTAACAAACATATATTATTTATCACATTTATACATGAAATCAAAAGAGGAAGATAGCCCAACCAATGAAAGATAACCGATTTATAATACTTGTTTCAAATAAAAGAGTATAAAAAATATTTATTTGTATCAAACGAACAACCAACAAAATGTATAAATTCACATACAACATGTAAATTTACTTCAATAACGCGTATTTGTTGGAAAAATAAATAAATTATATTTCATACAAAGAAAGTTCAACCCCTCGGTAGCTTTAAGCTAAATATACTTATTTCACAATTAACAAGCAACGTATAAGCAAAATGATAAAGATAGGATTTATTCGACCCGCCAGTCGATCAGGAAAAATATTGGACCAATATTTACTTTGTAATATAAACGTAACAAATGTGTAGCATTAATGATATTTTATGTAATAAGAAGTATATATGTTGTAATTTAGTAAGTTAATGAGGTGAATTAGCAAGAACTTAACTAGTTATGTAGGTCCAAAGGCTCATCACCATCACTATATAAGGAAATGTACAATTTCTTAAAAATGGTTAATAATTATTACTTTATTGCTACTGTGGCAGTTTCTCTCTCCCTCTCTAATTCACGTCTTAAATCTCTCTATAGAACTTTTGTATGACCCCTAAAATATTCATGACCTATTTATTTTTCATATACATTTAAGAGTCATCAATATAAACTTTAGAAAAATATTGGGTTTACTAATATGAGTGCAAACAATATTCAATTTTATTAAGATATTTGATATAAAAAAACAACCAACGATCATGGTTATGCTCCTCGACATGCGACTTTGAAGAAGTAGGAATTCCCATATTTTGTAATTTTTCTACGAGGTTCTTTGGTGAGACATCCTCCACTTTATTTAAATAACATATGGGGGGTATTTCTTACATATTACATGAATTTATAAATGAAGAAGTGGACATGTATTGTGCTTATTTTAACGATTATTTCCCGTCGCACCACTATGAAGAGTCTTTGGAGACCTTCTTCAGGAGCCACTTGATGCATGTAGACCTTTGTTCACAAGGTACTAAATCCCACTAAATACCCAAATTCGGGTTCGACTAGGTATAGTGCATGGAAAATATAAGCGATCCATCCTCCTTTTGGACGAGGTAGATGAAGGTTATTAGACACCGACTCTCGGAATTCCCTAAGCTTGATTTTATAAAGCTTAATTTTTTTAGAAAACTCTATAGATGAATCATCCAAAGCGTACTCGACTCTTTTTAATACATATACATTTATTGCAAGCTAGTTATCTAGTTGATGGATCCTCTCATTGAGAATATCAATATTGCCTTGATAGATCCTCTAACTTTATTATTATTCTTTCATACTAGTCCAAAAGGGCTTCAATTTTCTCCGGTTTAGAAATCATTCTCCCTCATTCAAACAACTGGAACTGAGCATAGTTTGTTAGGTTTTCCTCAACGGTTAACTTCCATTCCAAGTGGGTTCATACATTTTTTTAATTTTATTTTCCTAAGATCAATTATTTTTTCCGTATTGTGGCCCACAATCAAAATAACCAACTTAAACAAAAAAAAGAAGCGCTTCATAAAATATCATAAAAAGATAAAAGTATAACTTATACAACACACTTTTTATCCAATCACACACTTTAATTCTCCAAAAGATTCAGTTGGATTGCTTTCATCGCTAGATCCCAAAGTCATTCTTAATAAGAACTTAGAATTATGATGCCTCAATACACTTCTCTCGAGACTATCTCATCAATTTTAAAAAAAACAAACTGAAATTTCTTTGGAATTAAGTTTACTCTTTCATAAAACTTATACTTTATTATTTATAGTTTTATTTTTATTACTCATTATTTTCATATACTTTTAGAGTTACCAAAAGTGTGTATGCTTGCTAGTAAAATTATGTATGTTGATGACGTTGAGCATTTGATTTCTCAACCAATTCTACTTTAATCTTTTTGTAACAGATTTAACTCCCTTAAATGAGATTTTAATGACTTGAATAAGAAAAACAATTATGTTTAAAAAATATAATTAATGATTGAGAAATATAATTCGAAACGCTGGGCTTTATTAGATACTATTAAAAGTTTTTTTTCACTAAAAATTCACAAAAAAAACATTAAACTTAAAGAAAACGTTTAAAACTTTATTCTGCTAAAAAAGTCATTGACGAGTTAATAAAATATATCAAAGAATAAGCACTATACTCTGCTCAAAGAATCTTCCACGTATTGAAAACAAATATTATTTTGGGAATTTCAAACGCAAATCTTAGTATGAACTTAGGACCTCATAGAAAACTATTTTCTAATGATGAAGCTCCCATATTTCCTCGAAGTGAATCTTCAGAAGACGAGGAAGACGATGGTTACATTAATAAGAATAACATTATTTTCTTTTCTAAAGACGATGAAATATTAACTCCTAAAGATAAAAAAGATAACATTGCTCTCAACTCTGGTACTAAAGTTGTTCTCCGACATGATTTGACTAACGTGGATGTGTCCAACCGTCAACTTGAGACGCATAAACCTTATATATTTTTCAAACTTTATATGAATGACTATAATTTTGACAATCGTTGGTTTTTATTGGATAACATTCAGTTGACTATTTATTATACTTAATTGGTTTTTATTTTATGTATTATGTTTTATATTTATACTTTATTAAATTATTATTATTACATATTATCTATATATGACCCTGAATAACTTACATCAAACCAATTATATATATATATATATATATATATTCTTTCATATTGACATATAATTCGGGCGTTTACGATCTTTTACAACCATACTGATTGATGGATATATAGTCTGGGATTTTACTGCCCTTGCGCTAGATTATCATTTCAATAATGAGTTTGGATTATAACTATGTTTGCTAATTGACATAAAGTCCAAGAGTTTATGGCCTTGCAAGTAAGCTTGTCTAACATATCGAATGACGGGCTTGATTTAAAAAAGCCATAGTCACTTCGTAATATTTACCAAACATACTATTTTTAGCATTATTTCATTAGTTACTATTAGTATTGATCAGTTCTGATATTGTGGGAAGCAATTTCTTATTAATCCTAATAATATCTGAAGGGCTTTTTAGGCAAACCAAATAAAAGATAATGGGGAAACAATAGTGGTAGTTGAACCATGACTCAACTGTATACCTAGTAGTTTATCTATTGGGCATGGAGGCTTATAATAAGGATCCACTTATAAGATTTAACCCATAATGCCTATGGGTCAAGAAAGAAACAACTATAAATACTCCAACCAACTTCATTAAGAGGGTTGGACTTTTTATAGAAATACTAAATACAAGTACGCACCTCATTTATCTCTTTATATTCCACTTAAAAATTTAATACTCAATCTATAAATTACCTAAAAGACCCTTCAGTTATAAATCATCCACATCAGATTGACGACCAATAAGTAGAAATTATAGTTCGGATACTATCATAACATTGATCTTAACATGCATGATGTTCCACGTCCTCAAATTGAAGGTGTAAGGGAGAATAATGAGCACACCGATGTGTCTCATGTAAATCCTAACACAGATAAAAGACAATTCATGCAAGATGAATATGATCAACTAATGGGCAAAATTAAAGCTTTAAGGGCCCAAAATACAGCTCAAAATGTGATAAAAAAAATGTATGACACGTGTGGTGTGTCTGTAGATGAACATAATAACATTGGTTTATCCCTTAAGGTTCATGGTAAATCTAAAAAACACATCAGACTAAACAAACTATAAGTGCATCAGACTTATCAAATGATACCTCCACTAAATATGGTTCTGATGAATATCAATTATCCAGTAGTGAAGAGGATCGTCAAAAAAAGAAAGTAAGATTCACTAAGAAACATTCAACAAAGAGAGACACGAGAGGCAAAATGAAAAATAATAAAAATCAAGGAAAAATAAAAGGTTCAGTAGATTATGACATTGATCATCTGTCAAGTGATCAATTTGATATTCAATCTAAGTTGGGTTTTCGCTACTCCTAATGAAGATACAGTGTTCAGTCGAAGCCACAATTGGAGGCATTCACCATTATCCTCAAATTACTCTCCGGAAAACCACCTTGAGCCGTTTAAAAACTTTATGATGAATTTTGATGATGATGACAAGTTGCTATGCATGGTTTTTTCACAAACCTTTAAAGGAAGTGGCCCAAAATTGTATAACGGCATCCCACATGGATCTATTAAAAACTTTGATATGTTATGGGTGGCATTTAGGAGGTAGTTTGTGGGAAGTAAGGAGCTCAAGGGAAATGGTGATACTATTATCCATTGTTCATAGGAACCGAATGAGTCATTAAAGGAATATATCAGTCGATTTGTGAATACGAATAATGGGTTAGCTGATACAATGACTTGGAAAAAAGGCAATGACTTCGGGAAGATTGTTAAATCAAGTTGGAAAGCAGATTACGGTTAAGGAAACTAAGAAATCAAGAGTACCATGTCAGAACAGGTCTGATGATATAACATCGGCTCCACAAGCTACAACTCAATCCCAAACCATTGTCAATTATAGGCTTAAGGAGTCCAGACAAGGATCACATCGGCCCAAGCAAAGTCAATTTAATCAAAACCAACAAGTTAGACCCAAAAGTGGCCCGTGGGTTCAGCCGGAATGGTTTGTTGAACTAGGTAAAAGTGTAGTTACCATATATGATAAGACTAAGAATGTTGTACACTTTAGAAGTCAAAACCTAATTTAGTTTCCCAAAGAGAGTCGAAACACTCGTTTTTGTAAGTACCATAATGATGTGAGTCATGATACACATGATTATATAGCACTGAAACAAGAAATACATAATCTTATTGAAAAAGGAAAGTTGGGTGCCTTTGTTAAAAGGAAATAAGGAAATGGACAAGGTAATACCACTCCTCAGCCTAATAACAATGCACCCCAAACAAATCCACCAACTGTTCCAAGACAAAGGATGGGGGTATCCATGTAAGAAGATACAATGTTATTGTAGAAAGATTTGATGTAGATTCGGAATACCTTGACCCTGATCCAGATCGGAATCTAGTTGGGGTAATTGTAAATAAAGCTGCAACATTTTTTTATTTACATAAGTTTTTCAAATCATTGACTATTTTTGGGGGAGACACCGTGACAGCACCCTCAAGTTTTTTAAGGAAAAGGCATGTTACTAGTTTGATTACTCAGCTAGAAAGAAGAATGCTCACACATCTTTACTAAAGGCTTGCTCCGTTTATTGTCTTTGATGAAGATGATTTGAGAAATATCGCAGGGCCATATGAAGATGCGGTTGTGATGGGATCGTCTATTAGGGGCAATGATATACGTCAGATCCTAATCAATACGGGTAGTTAGACGAATATATTATTCTTGACTACTTATAAGCAAATAAAGAATCCATCTGTCATTCAACTTTCAAACATAACCATTGTAGGCTTTACTGAGAGTTCTGCCGATGTTATCGGGGAATTTGAAGAAGAAGTATTGTTGGGTAAAGAACCATTTCAAAAAATGGTAAGGGTATTATTTGTTGTAGTTGATAGTCCGACGTCATACCATATTCGATAGATATTAGCTCTCTAGGATGCACGCAGTAGCTTCCATGGTCCACCAGTATCTAAAGTATGATGTAGGAGGCCAAGTGGGTGTTGTCCGAAGCAGACAGAAAATAGCTCGAGAATTGTTATGTCACTGCCCTTTCTTAAAAGACACTGGACGCAATGAAAAAATAATAAAGCATAGCAGTTATTGGAGCCTTCTACCAATTCAAGTGAAGTAAATGATGCAAGGGAGGCTCATCGTGCTGTTATTCTGGTTGAAGAAGTTGAAACTCATTGCCTGACATAAGGTAAAAGTGCTAGGGTTGGAGTAAAGTTACCATTAAGGTTAAAACAAAAAATATTATCTTTTTTATCTAACAATATACATGTATTTGCATGGTGAAATAAAGATATGACAGGGGTGTCAGCCAATGTTATTAGTTACACATTATTAGTCTGATCTGATGTTGGGCAAGTGGTACAGAAAAAGGAGGATTTTTTATAAAGAAAAATCCAAAGTGATTGGGCAAGAGGTAGATCGGTTAACCAAAATGGGACATAGAAATGAATCTTAATACCCTCTTTGGATAACTAATCCAATATTAGTTAAGAAAGAAAATGGAAAATGGTGTATGTGTATTGACTTCACAGATTTGAATAAAGCTTGCCCTAAAGATCCTTTCACAGTACCCCGAATAGACCAGCTGGTAAATTCTACCTCATGAAATAAGTTATTATCCTTTATGGACGCTTTTTTCTGGGTATAATCGGATATGAATGAATCTGGATGATCAAGATCATACTATTTTTATAACTGATAAGGGGCTCAATTGCTATAAAGTGATGTCGTTCAGATTAAATAATGCAGGAGCTACTTATCAACTGTTGGTAAATAAGGAATTTTCCAATCAAATTGGTAGAAATATGGGAGTTTACATAGATGACATGATAGTGAAAATACCTAAGGAAGAAGATAACATACATGATCTTCCAAAAACGTTTTCTAACCTAGAGGCTATTAACTTGAAGTTGAACCCTGAGAAGTGTACGTTTTGAGTCCGATCTGGTAAGTTCCTGGGATATATTATAAATAAAAAAGGGACTCAGGCCGATCCGGATAAGTTAAATTCCTTGTTAGCCATGGATCCACCTCGGAATACTAAATAAGTTCATATACTAATTGGAAGATTAGTTGCTTTAAATCGGTTTAGTTCGAGATCATCAGACAAGTGCGCTCAGTTTTTCAAAGTTTTAAGGAATGCTAAATATATCAATTGGTCCCCATAGTGTTATCATGATTTCCTTGAAATAAAAAAACCATTTGTCTTCTCCCAAAAAATTGTTCAAGCCTATTCAGGAAGAGAAAATTTATATGTATATAGTTGTATCAGAGTATGCAGTAAGTGTTGTGTTGGTAATAGAAATGGAAAATTACCCATGTCTGGTGTATTACATAAACAAGAGTTTATTAGAAGCTGAGAAAAAGTACTTGAAGTTAGAAAAATTGGCTTTGGCACTAGTAATAGCAGCTAGAAAAATGAGACCCTACTTTCAAGCACACTCTATCACGGTTCATATATCTTTTCATTTAAAGAACGTGCTACAAAAGACTGACATATTAGGGAGAATGACTAGATGGTCAGTTGAGCTTGAAGACTATAATATTGATTTTTCACCTCAAACAGCAATTAAGGCTCTAGTTGTAGCTGATTGTTTGGTAGAATTTCATACTGAAAGACCTTACGAAAAATTTCAGAGTAACAAGTGTCATAAAGAGTGGGTAGTTCGGACATATTGCGGGTCTAGTACAATGGGATGTTGAGCTAGAGTATGTCTAACTTCACCTTATAGTGATACTATGTACCAAGCTATATGCTTTGGTTTCAGGGCATCTAATAATAAGTCAGAGTATGAAACAACCATAACTAGTTTAAGGTTAGCTCAATTATCTGGAGCAAAAAGGTCAGGTTCGTAAGTGATTCTCAATTACTTATTAATCAAGCTCAAGGGCAGTTTGAAACTAAAAACGATAACTTGATAAAGTATCTAAAAGTGCTTAAGGAAATTGCCTCAAGCTTTAAAGACACACGATGTGAATATGGCCCTAGATCGGAAAACATTATGGCATATTCTTTAGCCACCATAGCTTACTCTGAAGCATACCCTTGGATCATTATGCAAGAATATCGTTCCATCGACTTAGTGCAAGAAAAAAAGGATAAAGTTGAAGAGAATATGAGTATATCCAGTACACAATCCAAATATTGGAGATATGAAATCCAATAGTTTATTACCAATGGTGTTTTACCTTCAGATAAGGTTTTGACTAAGAAAGTGAAGTACAATGTTTGTGGTTTTTTATACTAAAAGGTGTTCTTTATAAAATGTATTTCAGCATGTATTTCTTGTGTTGCCTTAGTTTTGAAGAATATCAAAATTTGTTATATGAATTACACGATGTAGAGAAGTCGACACACTATGCTTATAAAGCTTTAACTAGGAGATTTTTGTTAGCAGGATACTACTGGCCTATTATAATGGCAGATGCTAAAGACTTCGTCAAAAATTGTAACCCTTGTCAAAATTATAGAATTGAAATCCATGTGTCGGTGGTTCCCATGGAATCAGTATCTGAACCGATATCTTTTGATAGATGGGGACTAGATTTAGTTGGGCACCTTCCTATGGCTTATGATTCTTGTCGAACTATAATTGTGGCGATATACTATTTTTCTAAGTGGATATAAGCTACCCCTTTGTTAGGAATGACTTATAAGGCAGTTATTAAAATTATTCTCTCCAATATATGTGGTCGATTCGGAATTCTTAAATGCATTACTACAAATAATGGTCCTCAGTTCGACAACAAAGACATAAAGGCATTTTGCACCTCAAGAGGAATTCAACACTGCTTCTCTTCCCCTTTTGATCCTCAGACTAATGGCCAGGTTGAATTTTCTAATCCAATAATTTTGAAGGGTTTGAAAAAGAATTATAAAGGAGCAGCAGGAAAATGGCCAAGTTACTTACAAGAAGTGTTATGGGTCTACCAAACCACTCCTCATACTGTTACTCAAAAGACTCATTTTGCTCTTGTTTATGGAATAGATGCAATTACCCTTATAGAAGCTATTTTGCCTTTATTCAGAGTGCAAAATTATTCCGAACATGATAATGGCGTGGTTGTGAGAATTCAGCTGGATTTAATTGAAGAGAGAAGGGTGAAGACACATTTAAGAACAACACATTATCAAAGGTTGATGAGAAGCAGATTTGCATCTAGAGTTAAAAGAAGAGATTTTCAAGAAGGGGACAAAGTATTAAGAAAAATGGTCTTACATACCAATGAGAAAGAGTTCGAAAAGCTAGCTCCGAATTGGGAAGGCCCTTACGTAGTATGTGAAAAAGTCAAGCAAGGAACGTATAGACTTCAAAAGAAAGAAATAAACCTTTTAGAATATCCGTGGAATATTTAGCACCTCAGTTTATAATTAGAATAATCTCATTTTTGTAAATATTTACTTTGTTGTGTTTCAATGTAAATATTTGGGGGCATATTCGTTCCTACCCTGGTGGCGCGGTGAGGTTTTAATGAGGTGTATGGATCTTAATTAATATACTATCTATTGCTTTTTATAGTAATTGTTGAGGTGGTGAAAGCATCAGATAAATTAAACACCCGCGTAACACTTTGAAATAACTATAAAATCATGAGACATGTTAAACACTCATTAAACACCTTGAAATACATGTGAAAGGTTTTGATAAATTAAACACGATTAAACACTTTTAGCTACCATATGGAATACTTCTGACTGGTTCAAACATATTAAAGAATGTTAAATAGTTGAATATTTGATTAAATTCATATTTGATTAATGTTTATTATATTTTAAGTATGATCTGATTCTATTGGAAGCATTAAAAAGACAAGACAAAATACAAAATAGATTAAAGTAAAGATAATGTGCAATACTGGTTTGAATCATCAAAGTTATTCAACCCATTTTATAAAAAATGTCTTGGTCATCCAAGGAATTTAGTTCAGAAAGTAAAATTAAATAAAACAAGAAAATGCTTTGGCCATCCATAGTTCAGAGCATACAGTCGGAAAATGAATTAACCTTAGGGTTTGTTCCCTTTAGATGGCTTATCAACATTGTTTTTCTCTTTTTCTTCTCTGTCACCGCTTGAGCCTTCCTCAGCCTCATCATCAGATTCAAAACATTCTGAGGTCATGTTATATTTGTCACTTTGTGCTAGAGTATGATAGGGAACTTCATCATCTGGCACAAATACCCATAGCATTCCAAGAGATCGTTTAGGGAAACTTTAATGTAACAAAATGACCATAACGGATTCAACTGATTCTTCCTTTTGTTCCATGGATTTCAACAACCCCTCAGCGTATTCATTCTTGGCAGCAACTATCTCTTGAGCCTTTGTATCCTTCAAATTAGTGATTTTATCGTCTCTTTTCTTGAGAAGATCTCGTAGTTCATTATTCTCTTTAAACAATTGTTCATTGGTGGCCTTTACTTTGGTCAATGTGTCATTCAAGTTTTTAATTTCTTGGGAGATGGAGGTTTGTAAACTGGATTGTGTTTTTTCTCGATCTTCATTAGCTTGTTTCAAATCAGTGTTCAGTTTTCCATTGTCCTTGATTAAAGTCTCTACCTGGCTCTGTTCAAATGCAAAAAAAGCCTTTAAACTTTTATTATCAGTTTGTAGGGTAGTGATATATATTGTTTGGGCTCTGACTTGCTTTCTAAGTCAATTATTGGTCTGATGTAGCTTAGAACTACATAGCCTAAAGTGTCGTGTTCATCGGATACTTCAAAATATTCACCATCATGAATCACTGTGTTTGTTATATTGGATGATTGAGGAAGTGTTAGTTTAAAATCCTCTTTGTCAAACTCGCTGAATTATAAGTTCCCTATATCATCTAAGTTAACCTCAACTTCAGCAAGAGGTTGGTCAGCGGTAGGGAACACTGGAGAGGAAGGATCAGTACGAATCTCTTCTTCAATAGGAACTTCAGTAGGAACTTTATGAGGAATGATCTCGGATCGGAGTATGATCTCCGAACAGGTATTCACTTTATTTTTCTTATTTGTCCTATCATAACTACCAGCATGATGTCTTTTAACCCCATTATTCTTGATCTTTGAGGAATGTGGTGGCATTTCTGCTCACCAACTGTTACTGCCACAGCCTCCACTAGTGCAACATTAATCTCTCCTGGCAACCCTGAACTACCCACATCGGGAAGTCCCTGAGAAGAATCTCCATTTTTCTTATTTTTATTTTTCTTTTTCTTCTTCATTTTGGCAAGGTGACTAAGAGCCGTATTCCTAGCTGGTAATAAGAGCTTACCATATTTTTTGTTTCCAGTATGGTTTATGATGTCAGCAGCTTCGGGAGGGCTTGTAAACTCTTCCCAAGAAAGCTCCCAGATTGAGCTTATTCTCCATAAATGAGCCCTCACCATGTTAGTTGTAGTAAAGCAGTTGTGGAAACCATATTCCCAATTTTTCACGGCCCATTGATTCAATTTAGTAAAGGTGGTTCAACCCTATTCCAAATATTTTGAGAACATTTTGGAGAACACTGAAAAATAAATATGAAGTATGAGTTAGTGTTGAAATTATCTAATGCAAAGATTGATATTATTACACATTTAAGAGAATCATTAAACATTTACCTAAGCTTTTCTTTTATCTGGTTAGCAAGCTTGGATTTTCTTTATTTCTGATTATCCTACCATTCTCCCAGACACCACTGATATAGAGAAATTGACTCCACAAAGGCTTGTCAGCCTCTAGCAGATCATTGACCAAATTTTAGACATTCCTCATATTGAAATAATATAAAGGGATATGATGATTTCTGTATAAGCCGGCCACAGTTGTGAACAGTTCCATAGGCATTGGGATTTTAGAAATGCTTGAAATAATGATGCTGACTAATAAGGTATACCAAGCGTTGGGGATTAACTGGCTCATACATAGCTTTACTAAATGAAAATATCTAACTATTGATGGATCCAAAGGAAACGAAGGCCCCATTTGAGCACTTCATTATATACTACTAGCTCCCTAATTTTACTGTCCATCAGAATCTCATCATGGATGGGAATTCTCACCTTGATAGACTCTGGAAAACCCCATTTCGTCCTTATCTTATCCAACTCAGCAGTATGGTCATACACATAAGAAATTTGTTTAAGTGCTAGCAAGTACTTAACACTAACCTTCAAAAAGTTGGGCCTAACTCGCCCAACGAGGCACTCCGAAAGAGGCACCCCGGTATGTCTGGAGGTCTTTATAGGGGTGTCTGGCCCACTTTCTTCCATAATATCTTCCATTATTTTTTGCCCCTGATCTACTGATTGATGCTCCGTTTCTTATTTTTCAACATGAGAAGACTTGATGGGAGAAGTCGATGGGGGTGGGTCCAAAATTGGCAGTGTTGAAGACCTTACCATTGAACGACCTTCCTTGGGTTTATTTGCATCTTTAACAAGTGGAGTTGTAGTTTTGGATTTAGATAGTCTAGTAACCCTCTGTTACGGGTTATCTCCCATATCCAAACCCATAGAAATAAATGGAGAAGGAGTTTTGCGGCTGGTAACAACTTTAGCTTTAAAAATGATGGTTCTAGTCGTTTGGATTGGTGAACTGGAGGTTCTGGTGGTTGATATTGATGAACTAGTGTTCTTGGTTATTTTAATTGATGAATTGGTAATTCTGGTTGCTCTGATTGTTTGAGAGTTATTGGAGATAAAGTATAAAAGTTTTTCTTGGAAAAGGTTGTTGGTCTGCAAGAAAATGAACTTCTATATGGTTCTAACACTTCTTCGATGATCAATCCACCAGGAGAGGGTGGTAGTCCGGCTGCGATTCTAGCCTCTCCTTTTTCTCCATCTAACTCCGAAAAGTAAGCCAACCATCTTTAATTAAGGCAGTTCTTATTATGAACATAAAACCTTAGAAAATGCTGAAGATGGTGAAGGTTTCTCTCTCCAGATTTAAGATTTGAAACTTTTTCTTACTCTAAAAAACAGAAATAGTAAAAAAAACTTACTTGTATACTAAATGACCTACTTGAGTGTTTTACCTAGGTAAAATGAATCGACTAAGGTAACAATTAAAGTCTATTTATTATAGCCTCCTATAATTTTGGAAGTATAACTGTAAATCCTTAGAAAAAAATGACTCGTAGGTCCAACCGCAAACTGACACGTGTAACAAAAAGTTGTAGCAACATTTAAGTTGATTAATAGACCTTTAAAATTCACTTTGAACGCAAATGATCAATTCATATATTATTTGATATAGTTAGATCTTCCAAAAGTTTGTGAATAACTAAGGGGTCTATATGATCGGTTCAAATATTATTGGAAGCAATTTCCTATTAATCCCAATAATATCTGAAGGGCTTTTTAGGCAAACCAAATAAAAGATAATGGGGGAACAACAGTGATAGTAGGACCATGACTCAGCTACATACCTAGTAGTTTGTCTATTGGGCATGGGGGCTCATAATATGGATCCAATTATAAGGTTTAACCCGTAAGACCCATTGGTCAAGAAAGAAACAACTATAAATACTCCAACCAACTTCATTTAGAGGGTTAGACTTTTTTAGAAATATTAAATGCTAGTACGCACCTCCTTTATCTCTCTACATTCTACTAAACAATTAAATATTTAATCTATAAATTACCTAAAAGACCCTCCGGTTATAAATCATCCACACAAAGTACAATATTTTATCCATATTTATTATTATTTCTTTAACTATCTTTAAAGTTTTTATTCATATTATAATTTAATCCCGTCTTCAATTTTTGTGATATCTTTTTCTTGTTCTTAATATTATTTTTATACTATTTTATAATTTTATTGTATATGAGCTAATGAAATAAATATATCTCAAAAAAAATTATATTCATAACTGCCCTTTGTGGTATCTCATTTAGAAGATTGTGCCACCATTGTGGAAAAAAGTACACCGGGCTAATTGCATTGGAGTATTACAAAATTCCAAATATTGAGTATTTCAATGAAGTTTCTACATATTTATATTTATATATACAAGTCTAAAGCTCTATGATGTCCATTTCCAGTAACCATAAAAGGTTTGTCCTAGGTGTTAACTTTGCAACATTTTTTTCTTGTAAACCTTGAAAACTTTATTTGATACTGAATTCCCCTCTTTAGAAGCCTAGTATAATTCTCAACCAGTACTCATACATGATTTCTTTTATCTTTCTATTAGATCAGTAGAAAATTTTATTTCTTCGTTATTTGTATATGACGCATATAAGTTAATTCTATGACTTGAAATCATAATCTCTTTTGGTGTCATTGCTTATATGTCATACACTATATAAAAGGATGTTTCACTTGTATTTGCTTTTGGATTTATTCTATACGCTCATAAAACCTATTGCAAAAAATCTATCCATTTTTCTTTAGCTATTTTTTTAATACCACTAATTATAGTTCTATTTGTAACTTCTACCTGACCTGTTAGGGTGGCGACCAAAGTCCCACATCCCACATCGGTTAAACATGGGAAAGATCATTGGTATATAAGTAAGAACATACCTCAACTAGTATGAGGCCTTTTGGTAGTGGACCAAATGCAAAGCCGTGAGGGCCTTCGGGTGCCAAAGCGGACAATATCATACTAGTGTTGAGATCGGTTGTGTTCTTACTTATATACGGAGGAGGAATATGCGGACCCGCATATTCACAACACGTGGTATCAGAGCGTCAGGCCCAGACGGAACGCGATGGTGGTAATATTCTCGGCGGAGGTCGAACATGATGAACCAGTAGTCATGCTCAAGGTGAATGATCTACTCTATACATCATAGTTCGGAGCGTCCATGACTCATCAAGCGGTAGTACTTGATTGGAGTGGATAGTGGAGCTAGAGCGTCCATGACTCATCAAGCGGTGGTACTTGATTGGAGTGGATAGTGGAGCTAGAGCGCCC
This sequence comes from Limnanthes douglasii subsp. nivea, assembly GCA_036936605.1. NCBI lineage: Eukaryota > Viridiplantae > Streptophyta > Magnoliopsida > Brassicales > Limnanthaceae > Limnanthes > Limnanthes douglasii. Next base: position 262,296,775 of record JAUPFV010000004.1, read on the forward strand.
ATGACTCATCAAGCGTTGGTACTTGATTGGAGTGGATAGTGGAGCTAGAGCGTCCATGACTCATCAAGCGGTGGTACTTGATTGGAGTGGATAGTGGAGCTAAGGAACAAGCGCAGGATGGTCGAGTGAGTAGATAGATCCGCTGTAAAAGCTCTATTGCTCAGGTGGATGAGCATTCTCTTATTAGAGTGAGCAGATGAAAGTCAATTGAGAGGAGGCTAAGTGGTACTTTGTTCGAGATGAGGATTTGTTAGGGTGGCGACCAAAGTCCCACATCCCACATCGGTTAAACATGGGAAAGATCATTGGTATATAAGTAAGAACATACCTCAACTAGTATGAGGCCTTTTGGTAGTGGACCAAATGCAAAGCCGTGAGGGCCTTCGGGTGTCAAAGCGGACAATATCATACTAGTGTTGAGATCAGTTGTGTTCTTACTTATATACGGAGGTGGAATATGCGGACCGGACCCGCATATTCCCAACATGACCATTATCTTAAGGGTAATACGCGGTAGAAAAATATTTTTCCACTTCATACATTCTATAAAACATCATGACTAAATTAATTTTTAAACTGTGAACCATTATTTATCATCAATATCTGATGTACCATATGCCTATGCAAAATATTAGTTTTTACAAATTCATAAACCTTTTGTGCATGTTTTATTGATAAAGGCTTAGCTTCAACCTATTTGGTAAAATAGGTCACTACCGTTACTTAAACATATCATAGGTAAATGGACTACTAAATCAATTCTCAATTTATCAAATGGATAAAGCGATCAAACTAGTAATATGGCCTCACTTGGTAGATGACTTTTATTTCAAAATATTTGAAAATTATCACAACTTTGTATCATGGCTTTAGAATCTATTATTAGACAATGCCAATAATTTGCCAAAAAACATTATATGATCAAACCTTTATATCGACAGTAAGCGTCTGTCACTCATTCATGCAAATCCATTAACACAAGTAATTTTTAGCCCTTACCCAAATATCTCAATAAAGGTTTTGTTGTAATTTTTCAATAAAAAACTTCGTTATAAACCAAATACTTTGTTGACCTTATTGTTAATGCTCGAGCTAAATAGTGATTATTTGGTATTGTATATCCTTAAAAATGATAAATATTATTGACATCGATCTTCATTTTCATTATCAACAATACATAAACACTTTCAACCCTTATATAGTCAGATGGATGCTCTTGTACGATTATTAAAGGGTTATTTTCTAAACAACCGAATATAGCTAAAATATCCACCTCAACATTCACTTCACGAGGTATTTGTTCAAATAACATTTTCAAAACAGACATCCAATTGTTTAGCACCTCTAAATAATCCATCACATTTTATTAGTTTACATCAAATAACGTGTTAGTTTGACTAATTACCAACTGTAAATCATAAATTATCTTGATATTTTTGCACCATAAATACGAACTAATTTCATACCCGCCAATATAACCTTGTACCATGCTTTATTATTTGTTATTCTAAACCAACCTTAATTGTGTGCTTAATTTCCTCACTACAAGGAGTTTGTAAAATAATACAAGCTCATTAACTCTTTCCTCTTGACGCACAATATGCTTGAATAATCTATTCACATTATGTTTGCCCAACTTTATTTATTATCTCTTCACCACTATTTTCCTCTTAAAATTCATTAATGAAAGCCAATATCATTTATGCCTTAATAGTTGTACGAGGTTTAAAATGAATCTTATACTCTCCCAATTATATCACCTAACGCGTAAGACGACATTAAACATATGGTTTTGTGATGACGTGGCGGAAATAGAAGAAAGAAGCAACGATAGATGAAACCTTAATTCAAGAGTAACATGATCAAACCCTAATCTCAGGGTAACACATATTGAAATTTTCAGAGATAAAAAATATATTATTCCAAAAATTTAAAATAACTTAAGGCATATGAGGCTTTATATAAGAGCTTCTCAAAACCCTAAATTATAATACAAGGAAATAAAATAAATATTTCAAAATAAAATAAAATAAAATAAAATAAAATAAAATCTTAATATAATTAGATTTGATTTAAATACATAAGATATTTGAATAAAATAAAATAAAATTAAAAGGCTTTTGTTTGGACTTTCTAGGCTACATCACTTTATAAAATATTTCTAAAAGGAAACGATGTAAGAATTATAATGACATTACTTTGGGAATACACACGCATCTCCAAATCATCAAATACGTTAGCACACTCATCATTCCACTAAAATATTTTTCCCCTTAAGGATTTTAAAGAACCAATGACTTATATCAAATGCTTCTAAAATAAAATGAGATATCGGTGCTAACCGACTTGTCAACTTATGCACATCTCTAATAGATTTGGGTGAGCACATATTTAACATTACATTTAATTGTTTAGGACCGACTTCAATACCTCTATTACTTATTACATACCTCAATTTTTCTAGCTCGTACAAAAAATAAACATTAGAGATGATTTAATTTCAAATTATAGTTCTGATAGTTATAATTTTTTTTATAATGCTAATATATAGTTATCTTCATCATTACTTTTATAATCATATCATCAATACATGTCTCTATATTTTTCCCCAATTGATTTGTAAAATATATGATTGACGAGCCATTGATATGTTGATCCAACATTTTAAAACCAAAATAACGTCACTTTATAACAATATAAACCTTTATAACACATAAATGTTGTATACTCTCTGTCTTTAGTATACATATTAATTTAGTTATATCATGAATATGCATCTATAAATGATAAACAATCATGACCCTATGTAAAATCCATTAACTGATCAATATGAGACAAAAGGAAAATGATCATTTGGACAAGATGTCAAGATTTGTAAAATCTACACACATTCTCTATTGACCATTTTCCTTACCAAAAAGATATTTTCTATTTATGTCGGATATTTAAATTCTCTTATATGACCATTTTAAGAAATATCTCCATATTTTTTAATTATATCTTCGTAATTGTTTAGAGAAAATACCATCCTATTTTGAAGAATTGGTATTAACCTTTCATCAACAGTCAGCCAATTCATGACAAATTACATACTTAATTACTCTAATCACATCCTCAATACTCCAAGCAAAAACATTAAAACAAATATTTAAAAAATTCATTGTTTTTAACATTATGAACATAGATGACCCCCAATCTTTATAAATTTTACCTCTTTAACTTCAATATACACTACATCCTCTACTTGTGCTATTTCTTAAGAATCACCATTTGGGTCGTCAACCTTTTTTGCTCGAATTTCCACTAGAGGTTTATCTTTCTTTCTTAGATGTTGATCCACTAATTGTAGAAAATAGTGTTTTGATTACAAATAATCTCTGACGTCTTGTAAACAATTTCTTATTGAAATATTTTTGGGGTTCTCCAAAAATTTCAATTGGATAAAATCAGAAGTATTGTATTTGAACATAGAGTATGAATTGATGTAAATGTCCTTTATCAACATAACCCATCTTTTATCAATTCGACCAATTTGGCAGTTAGGGTAGTTAAGGTCTTTAAACGAGATTTGTAATAAAATGGCTTCAAATTTGAAATTTGAATAAAACGGTCAAATTTCCATTTTTGAAATTTTCTTGACTTGCAACAATAGCCGATTTAACCAAAATAAAAGTAACCCTGCAAGGGGCTCTGCCATTTAAACCCCGCAAGAGGCTACTCCCCTTGAACCTGTTAATCATGATATAATCTAACAATTATGCACTCCGCACTCTACGACTTGTTTGATAATTTATCATGATTAAATTGGTCGACTAGTCGATCTAATTACACTAAAATGTCTAACAATCTTCCCCCATTTTAGTGTAATTCATGATCTACTAAACATAATCACAACAATTAACAAATTTATGCATAAATAAAATATCGTAATGATTGGATTTTATATTAGTATATTACACATTCCAAATATTCGAATATCAAGGTATCACTAAGGATTGAACCTTTACTATTCACAATGAATACATGAAAATAATATACACATAAATTTACATATTCACTTGTTCTTACTTGGCACTATTTTTACTAGCTTTGTGTCATTATCCTTCTTAAGCATATCAAATCCAAGTCCTAGCTTCTTGAAGCAGCTAAAATTCATGCTCAAATAGGTAGTTCTTTTCTTCTTGCACCTGCATATGCAATTTTCCAAAAAAACTATTAAGAAGATAATCTTCAACCTTCACAACTTGCAGGTCTGAACACATACCTCGGGATGATATACAAATGTGTTCCAGTCTCTAGATGTTAAGCTTTCCACATTGAATTCAACACCTAATGTCATATTAGATGGGAATTGGGCATCTCAACATGAGAGATTTTAGATGGACTTTAATCCCATTCATATAGCCGATTTGTACACAAGATCTCTACTTAACCCTTTGTTTAAATGATCGGCTAAATTATATTGAGTTCTCACAAACTCTACTGAAATAACATCATGCGTGATGCCCTCACGAATCATATTGTGTCTAACACCTAAGTGTCTAGACTTGCCTTTGTAAACTTGTTTATAGACATTAGCCAAAGTAGCTTCACTATTACATTTGATAGATATATGTGATATCGGTTTGGAATACAACAGAATTTCATACATTAAATTTCTTAGCCACTCAGCTTCTTTACTTGCTGCTGCTAATGCCACAAAATCTGATTCCATTGTTGAATCAGTAATACAAGTTTGTTTCTTAGACGCACAAGAGAAAGCACCTCCCCCAAGTAGAAATACCCATCCACTTGTGGAAGAATGATCTTCCATATTGGAAGTGTAACTAGCGTCTAGATATCATTCAAGTAAAGAAGGAAATCCGGTATAAGTTAAACCATAATTCATGGTTCCTTTCAAATACTTGAATACTCGATTTAAAGCTTGCCAATGATGCAAACTAGGATTGCTAGTATACCTACTAAGTTTTCCAACAACAAAGGCAATATCCGGCCTAATGCTAGTCATGGCGTACATAAGACACCTAATGGCTTTCGAGTATTCAAGTTGAGATATAGCAATACCTTTATTAGGTAGAAGCTCAAGACTAGGATCTATATGTGTGCTTACTGGAGAATAATCTTTAAAATTAAATTTATTTAATATCTTCTTAATATAGTGAGATTGAGAAATCGATATACTATTGTTCTTTCGTTTGATTCTTATCCCAAGAATCATTTCAGCTTCCCCCAAATCCTTCATCTCAAAATTAGATGATAAGAATTTCTTCGTTTCATCAACCTGATTTTGGTCAGTACCAAAAATCAACATATCATCCACATATAGACAAATCATAACTCCTTTACCAGAATTATCAAATTTACTATATACACACTTGTCTGCTTGATTAAGAATAAATCCATTAGACAATATCACATTTAAAAAAAATTATGCCAATCTTTTGGTGCTTGTTTCAAACCATACAAAGATTTTTTCAACTTGCATACCTTGTTTTCACAACCAGACATGACAAACCCTTCAAGTTGTTTCATATAAATCTCCTCATCCTAATCGTCATTCAAGAATGCAGTTTTAACATCCATTTGATCAATTACAAGATTATATACAGATGCAAGTGCAATCAACAATCTAATGGTGGAAATCCTAGCAACCAGAGCATAAGTATCAAAGAAGTCAGTTCCTTCTCTTTGTCTAAATCCCTGTATAACCAATCTAGCTTTATACCTTTCAATAGTACCATCTACTTTCATTTTTAGTTTAAAGATCCATCTATTCCCAATTATTTGCACCCATGAGGTAAATCAGCCAATTCCCGTGTATTGTTATGCATTATAGACTATATCTATCTTGGATAGCTTCTTTCCAGAATGCAACATCCCTTGATGTCATAGCATCACTAAAAATATTTGGATCATCTTCAATAACAAAACAGTATTGATATTGATAGTCAATCTTATCTCTTGACCCTTCAACTAAATAAAGTTGAAAATCAGATCCGAACGACTTAACTTTTCTGGCTCTAGTACTTCTCCTTATTTCAGAAGGTTCAAGTACATAATTGGTTCGATTTGATATATTTTCAATTTCACTTGAGTTCCTATTCAAAGAGTTTTGAATCAAATCTTTAGGTCTAGGTATAGAAGTAAATTTATCTTCATCAAATATTGCATCGCTTGACTCGATAATTGTGTTCACCGACACATAGTCATTGGATTCTAACACATACTACCTATATGCAATGGAATGCTCAACAAACCCAATGAAGACACAATATATACCTCTTTTACCCAAATTTTTCCTTTTAGGTTCAGTGAGTCTTACAAATGCTCTACAACCCCAAACTCTCAGATAATTCGGTGTTGGAGGCTTCTTAAACCAAAGCTCATACGGGTTCATCTTATTTCTTTTAGTAGGAACACAATTTAATAAATACCAGGATGTTAACATAGCCTCACCCCATAATCCTTCACTCAAACCCGAATAAGACAACATGGAATTGACCATTTCTTTTAAAGTCATATTCTTCCTCTCAGCTATACCATTTTGTTGTGGTGTATAAAAAGTCGTGGTTTGATGAATTATACCCATAGACTGAAAATATATAGGATCATATTATTCACATTCTCTATCCGTACGTAGATTTTTAATCAAATCATTCTTATGTAGCTCTACTTATTCCTTATATATTTTAAACTTATCAAGAGCTTCATTTTTAGCATGCAACAAATAAATGTATTAATATCTAGATGCATCATCAATAAAAGTAATAACATACTTTTTATTTCATAACGAATGTGTAGCATTGAAATCACATAAGTCACTATGTACTAGTTCCAATATTTTGGAAACTCGGTTAACATTATTGAAAGGTATTCTAGTTATCTTAGTTAACATGCAAGTTTTATATTTTTCATTGTTTGCATCAACATGAGGAATAAGGCTCATTTTCGACATGTCTTTTATTCTTCCATAATGAACATGTCCTAATCTAGCATGCTATAATTATGTTTTATTCAAATTTCCACACACACTAGTAGAAGTCATACAAACAAAATCATTTTGGAACGAAACATTAATATTTAACACAAACATACCATTACACAAATATCTGAATCATATAAAAACACCATATTTTGACAATACATATTTGCCACTTTCGTACACTTGTTTGAAACCACAATTGTTTAAAACAATACCCAATAAAATATGTTTTTTAATCCCAGGAACATACAATACATTGTTTAATAATATGTATTTTCCAGAAGTAAATAGTAATTTAACATTTCATAGTCCTTTAATTGGTTCGGTTGCAACATTTCCCATCTTAAGTGAAGATCCATCTTCAATTGGTTGAAATTTATTGAACCATCGAAGATCCTTACATACATGACTTGTTGATCCCCGAATCAATCCACCAAGCAACATCGTCATCCTGCACATAAAATGCCTCAGATATTAGAGATATATAATTCTGACCAGAATTAAAATTCTGAATTAAATTCTGACCTTGTTGCTTTTTAGGATCCTTAAATCCACTTGAACCAACAATGTTTCCACTTGAACCATCATTGTTTCCACTTGGACCAACATTATTTTTTCCTTTTCCAACTCGACAATCCCTCCTAAAGTGACCAGGTTTTCCATATTTCCAGCATGCCATTTTAGGCTTTTTGCTAGAAAAATTATTGTTTTTATTGTTGCCTTTAAAATTTCGTTTATTCTCATTATTTGTATTTCCATTCTTAAAGAATCCGCTGCTTTCAGCCATATTTTCAAATAAGTTTCCCACTTGGTTTTTACCCTTACGATTACTTATTTCATCTTGAGCCCTTAGAGACTCTTCAATCTTAAAATGACTACCAAGTTCGACTAAAATCATTTCTTCTTTGGTGTATTTCAGTGTGTGTTTAAAATCCTTCCATGAAGGAGACAATTTATTAATAACAGAAGACACCAAAATACATTCGTCCATTTACATATTGTGTTGAACGAATTGACCCAAAATTCTTAATAGTTCATTATATTGTTCCATTACAGGTCTAGAGTCAACCATTTAGTAATTTATGAAATTACTAACCAGGAACTTCATACTGGAAGCATCTTCTGCCATGTATTTCGATTCAATAGAATCCCACAACTCTTTTGCATATTCGAAATTTTGGTATACATCAAACAAAGTATCAGACATACCGTTTAATATCTGGCCACGATAAATGTAGTCATCATTCTCCCACTTGCTGCACCTCCTTGTTTGTTCCAGCGCTTCATTCTCCATGATCTCGGGACATGTGGTACTCAAGACATACACAACCTTGAGGTAGTCAACAGAAAATACATCTTTTTCTGCCAACGTCTGAAATCATGTCCTTCAAACTTGTCAAGTTTAGCGAATTCGCTTGTCATCTCCTTTGCTGATTCTCCTCAATTCATCATCTCTATGTTCATCAACAAGACCAGAATATTTTAATAATTTGTAGAAAATAGTGATTTGATTCCGAATAATCTCTGAAGTCTTGTAAACGATTTCTTATTGAAATATTTTTGGGGTTCTCCAAAAAAATTCAACTGGATAAAATCAGAGATATTCAATTTGAACATAGAGTATGAATTGATGTAAATGTCCTTTTTCAACAGAATCCATCTTTTATCAATTCGACCAATTTGGCAGTTAGGGTAGTTAAGGTCTTTAAACGAGATTTGTAATAAAACGGCTTAAAATTTGAAATTTGAATAAAACGGTCAAATTTCCATTTTTGAAATTTTGTTGACTTGCAATAATAGCCGATTTAACCAAAATAAAAGTAACCCCGCAAGGGGCTACGCCCCTTGAACCTGTTAATCATAATATAATCTAACACTCCGCACTCTACGACTTGTTTGATAATTTATCATGATTAAATTGGTCGACTAGTCGATCCAATTACACTAAAATATCTAACACTAATGTGCTTTATAATTATTGTGAAATGATATAATATGTATTAAGAGACACTGAATAACAATATCAGACTACTCCATAACTTCTTCTAACAACTCCAACATGATTTCTAATAAAATAGATAATGAACTAGTGATAAGATGAAACCAATGATTTCATATAATATAACCATAGACGACCAAACAATACATTGTATGACTTTAATATATCCACTATCATAAAAAAAATTCCACTATTTTTTTGTATGTCTTACACCATTCGTCGCATGAAATTTTATTTCATCAAGACAGACGACATTCATGCAAAACTTATTAGATCTCTTTAAGCTTTCTTATATGGCGATATCGCAACTATTTGTTCATAACTGATTTTATATAAAACACTAGTCGAATTCCTTATATCAATCATAACCCTTATAGTTATTACCCCGGAATTTGTTAGAGTAACCAACATGGCATCTCCGTGTAAAGTCACTAACCCTGTTAATTCATCATCATTAAATTAACAATAATTTTGAATGTCTATTTACATGCATTGATGCCTAATAAACAAGATGAAATTATAAATCATGTATGTACCTTTTTAGATATATTAGAGGTTCAAACTAAAGTATCCCCTCGAGAGATGATACATAACTCTTGTTTACGAGCTTAAATTTTTCTTGAATCATTACCTTTTTCATTCTCTTATGATTTATTAAAACCTTTATTTTATACGAACTTTATTAATTCCACATTATTAATCAATCTCTGATTATATCTATTAATTAAAAATAATCCTCTATTTATATGACAATGATCAGTATGGTAAGCCTAATATATCTTTTTGTCATTTCAATGTGTGGAGCAAACATCATTATATGAGGTTTATAAGTCACTTTATCTATGGTTTTATCATAAATTGTTGTAATTCATTCTGTAAGTAGTACAAACCTCTTATTTGCTTTATTATAATATAAAAATCTAGCCTTGTTTACTTGTATTTTACAATTTCCCCCTTTTCAAATCATATACCTTCATTTTACTAGTAATTCCACCTTTTTGTTCCTAAACTTCACTTTTAATAACTCCACCTCACTTTGCTTCTTAATAAACATTTGTGATCGTATAACAATAAATGTCTTATATTATTAACTGATTTTTTTATTAAGTCATCTAAAAATTGACCGTTTAAAGGAAGATCTCTATTGAAAGCAACAAAAAACTCCCTCTTGATACCCTTATAAAGTATTCATTTCATGGACAAACCTTTAAACATCATTTCTCAAAATTTCAATCCTTTTATGAAATAAAATTGTAATATAATCACCATTTTTTAATAACTTTATTCTTAGCAAACTAACTTATGAATGCACTCGAGAGTTCTTCTAAGTTATAAATTGATCCAATAGGAAAATTATTAAACAATGCTATAGCAATTTATCTAAATGTCATAAAGAAAGCTTGGCAAATAAGAGTATCATCATGATTAAAACTTAATATTGTATTATAAAATTGTTCCAAATGATGTTATGGATCCTCAGTCCCATCATACATATCTATTCTCTATATGTAGGATTTTTAGGTAACTCACCTTTAAAATATCTTCAGACGATGAAGATTGTGCCAAGGTATACGAGGCTAACTTCAACATTTTAAATGTCCCTTGATGTATCTCAAACATTTGTTTATTTATTTTTTCTTAAAAAATAGATTTTTTATTACTATATTGTTGATTCTTATCATCACCTATGTTTACTTAATTTTATTATATTTGAACTATATTTATATTTACACTAAAATTTAATCGATGATTATTATATTGAGTCATACTTTTTCAGTCAACCATTGTAAGACTTTAGACATTTGTTTTAGCATTGTTCTTCTTTCATCATCTCTTAGCATTTGTAATATATTAGATCTATATTGTTCTTATTGCAATATATTTAACTATATTTCTCAAGTTTTCGAATCAACATAGACTTAAGGTTTTCCTTCATTACCAAACACATTATCTTGTATTGAAGATACAACAATTGGAGACGCATTAGAAACAATAAATAGGTACCTCATACTTCAGTATTCCCACAACCTGGAGAAATAATGCTAGCATTTCACATATTAATAGCTAAAGATATATGGTTACCTCATACTTCATTGTTCTCACAAGTTGGCAAAACAACGTTGAAATTTTGTGCATTAACAACTAGAGATATACAGTTACCCTGTATTAGAGAATCTTCACAAGCTGGAGAAACAACATTAGAATTCATTGTAATAAAACAATTGAGAGCTATGAAGTGATTATCTATCAAGACCCTCTATCGATCTCCAAATGATTTATCATCATTGGTTCGAGTTGTCGATTTTTAATTTTTTTACAAGTGACGGCACAAATAATATGATAAGGTAAAATCCCATAAAAGAAAATTTCAAATGAAACTTGTACTAAAAAACTCAAGAATTAGAGAGAAACAGAGGAAGCTTTTTATTACTCTTAAATCAATCACCCTCAAATAAAGGTTTACAACTCTATGTATAAAATTTATTTAAAAATGAATATGATACATGTAAATTTGGACATATGGAGATTAACTAAGAATTAAGTTATCATAGATATTGCAAATATGACTAATATACCCTCTATATGCCTAAGATATTTAAGTAATTTTATTAAACTAAACTAGAAGCTTCACGAGTATCATTACATTTTTCCTCAAAATGAAAATTTGTTAACATCCTCAAATAAATTTATTATTCCAGTCTTAAATATACATTTAGTAGAAAGATCAAAGAATCTATTGAATGTTATGAATATCAAATGAAATAACAATTAACTATTTTGGGATTCAATTTATTTTGGTTTGGCCTATAAGGCTTTACTTCATAGGAACATCCATACACATTATTTAATCTAGGCTTGCACCTAGTACAATGTTCATATCGAGTCTTAATAAGTTTCGTTTGTGAGAACTATAATGAAAACTTACGCATCACGTTTGATGGTTTCACCCTATAGTGATAATGGTATAATCAAATTACTAAACATACTATCACCATATCCTCAATGGTATAATTTCATCTTTCATATACATTATTCATGTTGGAAAAACCCGACATTGTATATTGAGGAACTGTGTCACACTCCTTGAGGTACTTTTCGAATCATCCATGATGTTGTTTACATAAACCGTAGTATCTTCCATAGTACTCATCATCACAATCATATTTGATGTGCTTAAAGCTCTTACCAAGTTGTTTAAATTTGGTTTTAAAAGCTATGAATTTTTCGTAAGGATTCTGGTTTCTCATGAATATGTTATAGATTCTCATATCGAGAGAAATAATCTATAAATGGTATAACATATCGGTGCAAGTTCTAAATACTTTTGGAATGGTCCACATTGGTTTGTGTCAAGTCTAAAACTTCTTTTTCTTTGTATGCACGTAACCTTTTCAATTTGGTTTGTTTCCCCTTTAATATATTTTATGTAAATACCAAAGTTTGAAAATTAAAAAAAAACTTTATAAACCTTTTAACAACAAGTTTATCCATTATTTTCAGATATATGACCTAAATGTTTATGATAAATAGTTACTAAATTTTCAACCTTACAATTTAGTTTATGAAATACATTAGTGGTCTTTGTTTATATGAAATCTAATAGGATCTAATAAATAAAACTTTTCATTCATTGTTAAATGGTCGTTAAATAAAATAAAATTTGAGATAAGTAAATGATTTTTCTTTTTGAAATAATCATTTACTTAGCTCAAATTTTAATTTTCTTTTAAGAAAATGTATAAAATTTTATCAAAAATTTTATCACCAATGCATCATAAATAGGTCTGCATCACTTAATTTTTCTAACGAATATCTATTCTTTTATAAACTATAACTATATATATAACTCATTATAGTTTTGGGTTCGCCATACTTAAGATGCGTTCTCCATCAAATGGCATGACGTTGAAGATATTTTGAGGTTCCTCATGTTGATCTTATATAAATAGAATAAGTATCATATAGTAATATAATATTAAAAATACCAAATCATTCCAAACTGCTGCTGTGTTTTCACCTACGTGCATGCATGAATCAGGTTTAATAATTAAATATAATATAAATTATACTCACTTCGTTTATAAAATAAATAAGAGAAAAGTATTCTTTTAAAATTAATGTCGTCTCCATAATCATTTGGTGAGGCGAAATCCACGCGCCTTATACCACGTGGATAAAGCATCCTTACACGTCGAAGATTCATGCAAGCCACTCGATAATTATTTTCCGCTTTAAAAGGAAGTGATTTTACATAAATAAAACGAAATGGAACAAGTTGATACGTTTATAAAAAGATATATTATTATTATTTATAGTTGTCGAATGTGTTAGAAAAAAAATGTTTTTAAGCCAATAAAATTTCTATCGAATAAAATCAATTACAGTAAAATCCAAAACATTGGATATGAAAAGTTACCATGCTACAAAAATTTTGAGTTTTCATCTTCTAGCCATAAGTTTAGCGTTTGACTGGAATTTAAATTCGAGAGCAAGTTCGAGCTTTTAGTACATGATATGAGAAGTCATTGTTATCTTCATATTTTGGTAGATAAGGTTCCAAATCTATCGTCGAAATAAGGAGTATCCAAACAATACACATGTACTTTTCTTTGCTAGATTTCTAAAGAATGACGAGCAACATTCTTGAGATAGAGAACTCCAAGAGATGAAGTCACCATCCTTGAATCATATAGACGTTGAGCTTCCTGAGTTACCGTGTAGAAAAGCTTAATAGGATTGGTTCAATGAAGAAATGTTAGAAGCTTTCTCACAGAGTTTTCGATGTCTGTATTCTAATCCCTTCCAATTGCATTTCATCTTACTAATCAATGACAGTTTCATGACAGTTTCATGCCTTTCCACAAAACTTCTAGTAATCCTCTTATCTTGACTTACATATCTGCATTTAGGGTACTTGGTAGTCAAGAAGAACCTGTCTTTTGCTAGATACAAAATGATAAGATCACAAATTGATAGGAATGCATAAACCATCCAGTTTTCATTCAAATATAGCCTAAACCTATACTTTCCAAAGATATTATAGCTCTAAGTTGATTAGGAGTTTGGCTTAGAGTGAAATCAAGACGCATTTTACATTTCATGGTCCACTTGGCTAGCTAATCGGTAGCCATGTTTTGGTTCATATTAATGTGTTTCACAACCATATTCGAGGAAATCTGGCTCCTACAAATCTTAAGTATAGGGTCCAATATCAAGGGATTATTGCGTTTAGAAATTATCTCAATGAGATCCTTAGAGTCAGATTCGATATCAACATTGTTAAACCCAAAATATTGCAAAGAATTACGCCATCTATTAGAGCTCTGGTTTCAGCAAGAAAGAGAGTGATTTTACCATAAATTCTACCAAATTACATAATGCTTTCACCATTGCTATAGCAAACCACCCTCATTGGCCTAGTCATTACTCAAACATGAATCATCAACTTTCAGTTTAAACCTGTTAGCAGTCGGACGAAACCAATTATGAATGATAGCTTTGGTACTCTTAAATTAATGATCGTAACAACCAATTTCACTAGCCACATTAAGATCATTATACTAGTGGTCACTGCTGAGTAGGTTAGCTTGGTTCATACAATAATAATGTATTTTATATAACTAATAATAGAGATGACAATATGATTAATAGTATTAAATTTAACTTGATTTCTAGCTCTCTAAATCACCCAACAAGCTACAACCGAGATTATAGTCTTGACATGAACCTTCTTACTAGTAGACCGAAACCAATTTCTGACTAAGTGAGTGATAGTTATGAACCTATCAATCCTAATAGTGAACAAGCTAGAAAAGTAAACCCAAATACCTCATGCCATGTCACAAGAAACAAATAGATGATTATCAGATTCAATGTTGTTACAATGCTGACACTTAGAGACTGTAAGAAATTTTCTTTTCCTAAGAATCCAATCAACATGAATCGTGAATTTAGGATCCTCCATAAAAGAACAAATAATTTATTATGGTTAATAGAGTTCGAGATACTCTTAAACAGATTAGACTTGTTTCTTTTCCTTCTGATAAAGTCACATGTTTCTTTAGTTTTAAATGAACCATCCTTAATTAAAGCCCAGGTAATGATATCCTTTTTATTACCTTTAATTTTAATAGCTTGTATGGAATTGATAATAGAAAGAGTAAATTTGCTATTGAGCTCATTTGTGTTCCACCCAAAGGTATCCATGTAAGAACTAATATTTTTCATATTGTACCAGTCATTATTTTCATTACTTGAGAGAGATATAGATAGGGAAGAGTGTCACCATTTATCTAACCATATATCCATACCACCATTGCCCACTTTCCAGTAAATGTGCTCCTCAACAAAATCCTTGATTTCTATCAATCGTTTCTAAGTGTGAGAGTTGTACTTGTTGTACTTGATTTGCATATGATGCTTCTTCTTACAGTAATTGATCTAACTAAATTTTGACCATAAACACTTGTTATCTCTAAACCTATACCATAAATTACAAAAATATGATTTTTTAAGATCGCGAATACTTCTAATATCCAAGCCACCCTCATAGGCCTACATATGTTTATCCAATTAGACCACTTGACTATTTTTATTTATTCAGTTTAACCCCACATGAAATTGTTAAAGAGCTTCTCACTTCTATCAATTATATAATTTAGAAGAATGCAACTTTGAATCCAGTAAGTTGGGAAAGTCATTAAGATATTTTGAAGTAATATTAACCTTCCATCAAATGATAAGCGCTTATTGTCCCATAATTTGATCTTATCTTTTATTTTTTAGATCAAGTTAACGTAGTTACCAACATTGTTGTTTTTATTTATAGGGATGTCAAGATAATTAGTTGGATAAGTACTATGAGTGAAACCAATACTAGTTTCCAAACTTAGAAGACTTGTCTGATCAACATTAGAATATGTAATGACTTTGGTTTTTTCTTGATGGATAAATTGGCCTGAAATGTCATTATAACGTTGAAGGAATTACCTAGATTGTCCATAATTATATGAAGACCATTTGTAAAAATAGATCATCGACAAAGGCCAGACATGAAATAATGCATTTTCTTATTGTTTTAAATACCATGTATTTATTGTCCTTATAAAGATTCGACAAACCACGAATGAAGTATTTTTCAACAATTATAAACAGATTGGGGGATAGTTGATCCCTATGTCTGATACCACACTTCACTTTGAAATAACCTTTAACATCCCCGTTAATTATGATAGAGATAAAAATTAATTTTATCATGAGAGAAATAACATTTAAGAATTCAGAACTGAAGCCAAAAGAATAAATCTTATTAGAATAAATGTATGGGACAATATGTCAAAGACCTTGGCCATATCAACTTGAATCATAATATTACCACCTTTAGTCCTCTTGTTAATATCATGGGCCATTTCCTTAGCCAGTGAGATATTATCTTGAATATCACGACCATTAAAAAACTAGCTTAAATTTCTGAGATGATTTTAGGCAGCAACTTAGCAAGTCTGTTGTTCAAAATTTTAGAGATAATTCTATTGAAACTGGTGTAAAGACTAATAGGTCTGAAATCTTTCCAAGCTTTGGGATCATGTTATTTATGAATAATACAGATTAGTGTTGACATAATATCATGAGTTATAGCTTGACACAAGCTAAATGCCTCAATGTAATTACATAAGTTTTTTTTATTATGCTCTAACAAGATTAATAAAACACATTGTTGAAGCCATCAACACCTGAGGTACTGGCATGATTTAAGCTTAATATTATCTCTTGGATCTCATTTTGAGTAGGAATACTCATTAGAAATGCATTGTCTTCATGAGTAATCATGTTAGGTATAATGTCCAGGATATCTCAGCATCATTAAAGGCACGAGTCTCATTAATAATTATTTTGAAGTATGATTCAATAGAGTAGCCAATTGATCATGGTCAGTAATCCGTGTATAATTCTCAATAATTCCATGAATCTTATTCTCTGTTCTCTTCCTGTTGACATAATTGTGATAAAATTTTGTGTTTTTTTATCTCAATCATTGTTCGAGCTACCATAACTCTTTTGTTTCCAATAAATCTCTTATTTAGTTAATAATTGATGATAGATAGATTTGGACTTAGATAACTCAATCATGTCCTCAATCATTTAAGAAAATTGGTAAATAGTTTCACAAGCATTAACAACATCCTTAGAATTTTAAACAATATCAAACATATTACCAAATATGTCTCTATTCCGGGCTTTAAGAGTCTATTTAAGTTTTTTCAACTTACCACAAAAAAACATTATTGGGGACCCTTCTTAAGCTGATTCCAACAATGCTCGACAATGTCAATAAATCATCATGATGAGTCGACATATTCTGGGACCTAAAGTGAGCTTTTGTTTTATTGTTTAGTTAATAAATAGATACACAGAAATGTGTGATCAATACATAATCTATCCATATGCTGAGCTGTAGTATTAAGGAAATAGTCAGCCCATGCATTGTTGGATATGACTAAATTCAATCTCTTCCACTTATTGTTGTTAGACCATGTGAATTTAGTATTAGAGAAACCAGTCTCCTCCAACCTACAATCACTTATAGCTTCATGAATTCCTTAATTCATTTTAGGCAAATAAAAGAGCATACTATTTGCACATGTGGAGCAGTGATGATATTAAAATCACCAAATATAATCCATTCCATAGAGTTATCTGAAAAAGATCTTAGGTTATTCCAAAGGTCAATTCTGCACACTTAACATACACTATTGTAATTAGAAAACACTTTGTTTGAGAATAGTGCTTGATAAAATATGAATAAATTATTGGTGATTATTAAGGATTTCATTCTGAAAGTTGTCATTCCACATGATCCATATCGTAATATTTGTGTTTGCAGCGAAGTGAGGGAAACCAATATAGTTAGATGTATTTTCTAAAAAACTCTTCTTTAATCAAAGGCTTTTTTAAGGCTACAAGATCGATATTTCCTTTCTTTTTATTAATTTGAGCCTTCTTATTGAGGCTTTATTTACAATTCCTCAAATATTCCAATTAAGGATATTGATAGTCATCTTGAGTTGTTTGATAGTCATCTTGAGTTGCTTGAGTAATGTCTGGTTGAGAACCTTTTTAACACTTCTGTAAATTCTTTGTCAGAATCAGCTTCATTAAAGGTGGCAGAAGTAAGCAAACTACCTTTGTACTTATGCTGAGGAGATTGGGGACCCAAATCAATACTTCCGTAGTCTGAAGAGTAAGATTTATTTAAGTATTTTTTCCATATGTTGGAAAGCTTTAATGATCTCATCTTTTTTAATATCCTTTCTTTCTTAAGTTCCCAAAACTACACCTTATTCATTTACTTGTATTATAAAAGCATGTAGTAGTCTGTTATCATGTTCGTTAGAGCTTACCACTTGGGGATCCATAATCCTTTCCCTAGAGATTTACTAACCTTCTTAAGCATGATTTGGCTATTTTATGTTGTGCTATTTTTTTCTTTAATTTATATGGACTTGATTTTTTATTTATATTATTTGTTTTGCTCAATATTTTTGGAGTTAGTCAATCTGTGTTGATGATCAATATCTGTTTTCTCTTTATTACAGTTTCTTACACACACAAGCTTTGTGACCAAAGTGATGACATAAATCACAGTATGATGAAATGTCTTTGTACCGAACATTTAGCCAACAACCATCATTATCCTCAAATCCAACCCAAATTCTATATAATAATATCTTAAAAATTTCAAGATGTAAGTAGACGTAATAATAATTGTGTTATACATGGTTTATTTCTGGGATCCAAGTCTTCAAAGATTTGTCTAATGAAGTAGCTATAGAGGTAAAAATGTTTTCATTGTAAATAAAATGCAGAAGATTGCTAAGTCTAATCCAAACTGTTGTGACTGTGCTTTCAAACTTAAGATTAAATAACGAAGTCCATTTCAATAATTGCATTGAGTATTCTCTTATTGACCACACGTTTTCCTTGAAATTTTACACAAATTTCGCGGATACTGAATTTTATTAAGATGTGTCTAACATCCAGGTTAGACACATTTACCTCCCCCGCAAATTTAAGAGTCTAAGAAATTTCTGCATGTAAATAAATTTTAGCATACCTAGTGGGAATTTCCCTATTAATGTTGAAGAAAATGATGCAAGTAACTTATCTTTAGTTTGTGAGGAGAACTGAACTGATGCGTGGTCTTATTTTTGCTGCGTAGCATGGTATTCGAGTATCCGCTCTTGGCTTGAATTTTTTATCACCTCATCATAATACTTTATATGTTGTTGAATTTGAGAAGATTTCTTACTTGTGATGTTAGTTGGATCTTGGATCTTCTCTTTCAGTTTGATTAATTCTGGGAAATCTTCCATCTATAATCCTTTGTGTCTTTCTACGTAAGCATGAGTTCTATTTTCAAATCATTTAATGTTAATGAGGTTGTTGGTAACAATTTATTATGAGAAAACCTTGGAGATGAATCATTATTATTGATGAGTCCGAATTCAGCATGCTTCCCGGACAGGGACAGATCGGTCCAAAGCCTCCGGATCAGACAAATCGCATGGACCGGACAGATTACTTCGAACACCATGACCATAGGACTGTTTGAACTATGACAAAAGTACTAAAAAACATAAACACTTCTTGACTAAGCTGCTTGCTCTCCTACTTAGAGCTCATGGGTCTTTGAACATGACCCGGGTCCATTAAACTTGACCCGAAAGCCCATAAGGGCCCAAACATCAGGGTATAAATACCCAACCACCTGCATTAACTATGGGTAATGAAAATTAACTGCTACCAAGCTGCTTAATTATCTCTCTACTCTCTAAACACTTAAAACACCCACATACTTCCTTAAAACACCCACATACTTACTTAAAACACCCACATACTTCCTTAAAACACCCACATACTTCCTTAAAACACCCACATACTTCCTTAAAACACCAACTGAAATTACTAGCCTACCCTCAGGCGATTATTATCCTCACCAATTATTCTTTCATTTCATTTTGCTAAGTGATTGACAATCAACTAATGCTTAGAGAATGAAAATGATGAATTCAAAGGTTTGCACTTCGTTAATAGGTTTCTTGATATTCTTGCTCAATATCTATTTATCATATAGTTTAGAATTTATTAGATAAAAAAAGTTGTTGAAATAAATACAAATTATTATTATTATTATTATTATTTTATTTTTATTTTTATTTGTTTATGTATAATTTATTTATTTTATTCTATTTTAGTATAATAAAAAATATGTTTTATTTGAAATTGTTTATTAGCTATCTTAAAAAATTATATAAATATAAATATAAAAATTATATATTATCTCATGATTATTATTTACTGTTTATTTTTTTAGCAAAAAAAGAAGACCAACTAGTCTTTACAATTGCAGTCAATTTACAAAATTTGATGTCATTTCTTTTAAAATTATTTATTTGATAATCTACACCATAGAACATATACTAAGAGATCGGGAACAATAACATAATTTTTTCTGGTAGCCTGATTATGGTTCGAATATTTCTAGCATTATCATTGGCATCCTCTGTGGAAAACAAAGTGATATCCGGTGACATGTTCTCCCAAATCACAAAGATAAAAGAGATGAACATCGATCTGACTGAGGGTGGAGTTGTTGGTTTGGAAGGCAGCGAAATGATTTCTTATTTTGAGAAACATAAATTTGAAAAACAACATCATGATCACGATCAGTACAGACAGGGTCGAGGAAATCGATCGACCTTTATCATGACTATGCATCAACTACTTGACGATATAGGTAATCTTAATGCAGATAAAGAGGCGGCCTTAACTGAGAAAAGAAAAAAGTCTTGATCAGGATCGAGCCGGGTTGCTATGACGAAGCAAGGGGCGCAAAGATGCTAGGGAAGGATAGGAAGGTACAACATTGGTATACACAATAGATCGCTGATTTTTCTATTTATGATTCAGACGAGTCATCATCCTCAGACAGTGAATACCGACGACAGATGATGAAAAATAAGATTATAAAAAAAACAAGATCTCCGACGGTGCGCACCTTATCGGTCCAGCGCACTTAAGCGCATTGAAAGCAACGTCAATAAAAGAACTCATGGTCAACCAGGCGACTGTTGCGCCCAATGTCCAGTTTTCGTCGGGTAGTAAGACAAATGGGTATAGGGTCAGTAGTCAATTCGCTAAATTGCACGACGACAGAACTGTGCACAACGACAGAACTGTGCACGACTCTAGTAGAGGGTATTGGCAGTGGGGCTGTCAGGGTCGTCCATAACTGGAGGTTTTCTTTACTATCTTACGAAATCCTTTCAAGGCATCTACCGAAGTGTTTCGACATTTCCCACATTGAGAAATACGATGGAAAAGGGACCCAAAAACCCCTTTAGAACCATTAAATAACTTTATGTTGAATTTTAATATCGACGATAAACTACTTTGTTGCGCGTTCTCGTAAACATTCAAAGATCACGCGTCAAAGTGGTATAATTGGTTACCATAAGGCTGTAAACAAATTCGACATGTTATGTCTAATGGTTAGGCAACAGTTCGTGGGAAGCAAAATTTCCGAGCTAATGGTGACACGATTGTCAATTGTAGGTAGAGGGTCGGATAAACTTTGAGGGATTACACATGGCGCTATGTCAATACCAAAACTAATTTAGACTACTACGATGAGAGTATCGCATTGATTGGTGTTAGATTTAGTATTTTTCCAAGTCTTATGAAAGAATTTGTGACAAAGAAACAAGCTTTTACATTTGCAACATTGTTGGCTCAGGTCGAGAAAAGAATCTTGGTCGAGGAAACTCAGACGTTCGAGGTTGCATCCCAGTTGCAGCAAAGCGCACAAGAAGCCATTTTTCTACATCGGTAGTGTCAGACACCCATTCCGCAGCCCCAACTGATAAACACATCGGCAGAGTCAGACACCCATCTTGTAGCCCCAACTAATAAACTCTTACCCGACAGTAGGGAAATTTCAGGCAAGGGCATCTGGTTCGCAGCCCTCGCGAGCATGAAATAACCATAAGTTGTTGAATGTTCAGGATGAGGCTCAACCAATGTCTAACAAGTGGGTTTGACCTCCCATTTTGCTGAACTAACAAAGTGTGTGTCGACCATCTTCGAGAATATAAAGAAGACCGTCTATATTCAAAAACCTTTCCATATTCAGATCCCTTAGGGAAATATCATGAAGACGTATGACATGATATGCGAGACTGTATTGCTTCAAAAACTGAAATTCAGACGCTGATTGAAAATGGAAAATTGATGGCATTTGTGAAGAGACAAGTACAACAAAATACCATGGTTAAAGAAATTGTGATACTACCGAAGTAGGAAACTACAATTGTCATTTTGAAATAACCAATTTATTTGACATATCCGCAGAGTATTTTCATCCTGATGCATATCGTAATATAATCAACGTAGTGAAAGAGGTAGTTCCTGAAAGTACATGTAAGATTAGTGCTCTATGTAGATTTTTTAAATTGTTAACTATATTTGGGGCGACTCTATGCAGGGATCTCAAATGTTTCCTAAAAAAGGCACATCAGGGGCTTCACCTCACTAGTACATGAGTTTGTCTCCAATGTTATGTTTCGATGATGATGATATAAGGGACATCGCCGGACCACGTGAATACGTAGTAGTAATTCTGGTAGAAATCTTCGGTGATGAGGTACATAGAGTATTTATTGCACAAATATTTTTCTGAAAATGTTTGCCTAGTTTAAGAAACCCCTGATCATTTTAAGATCGTAGCATACCACGTGGGTTTTACAATGGCTACAACTGAAGTAGTCGGAGAATTTGAAAAAGTAGTACAATTAGGTTGGGGCCTATTCAAGAAAGAGGTAACAGTGCTTTTATTGTTGTGGATGCGCCGACTTTGTATTATGTTGTTGTCGATCGGTCTTGGCTATCGAGAAGGCACGAGGTGGCATTGATTTTCCACCAATATTTAAAGTACATGGTCGGTAATAATGTAAGAACAGTTCGAAGTAGTCAGAAAACCGCCATGGAATATTACCGAGCGACTCTGGAGTCGAAGGCCGACAGAGAAATGAAGCTGGTAAAAGATTAGTAGTTAGCGGGGTTGACATCGAGATCGAATCCAGTGGATAATCCTAGGGAGACCCTCAGGTTATTACTTACAAATGAAAGCTGTGAAAATTACGAGTTTCCTGGAGGGAAAATTTTGAAAATATGAACGAATTTATCAAGAGATATTCGGGAAATATTAATATATATCCTTATTAAAGGTTTCATTTGTTCACATTTTGTACAGAAGACGTAACGGGGGTCCCCGACAGTGTAATCTGTCACAGTCTGACTATACGAAGAAATGTCTGACTCGTCATCCAGAAGCGACGATCGTTTTCCCAAGAGAAAGCATAAGCTCTAATGGCCGATATGGATAGATTGGCTAGGGTCGAACATATATAGGAGTCCTAGTACTCACTATGGACAACCAATCTTGTCTTTGTAAAAATAAAGAACGGGAAGTGGAGAATGTGTGTAGATTTGACCAACTTTAATAGATCATGCCATAATGACCCGTTCCCAGTACGACGTATAAACCAACTCGTAGATTCAACGTTGGGAAACAAGTTGTTGTCGTTTATGGACGCCTATGCAGGGTACAACCAAATAAGGTTAGAACAAAAGGATCAGGATAACACATCATTTATAACCGAAATGGGCCTTCACTGTTACAAAGTCATGTCGTTCAGTCTGAAGAATACAGAAGCCACATATCAGAGGCTAGTAAATAAGACATTTAAAGATCAGGTTGGATGAAATGTTGAGTTCTACGTTGAAGATATTTTGGTAAAGTATATGACCGATCATGGCCATTTTTCCGACCTAAAGGAAACATTCGACAGCTTGAAAAAAATAAACCTCAAGCTGAATCCAGAAAAATATCTATTCGGGGTCCGACCTTGGAAGTTCTTAGTATACATGATCAATGAAAATATGATAGATGCGAATGTAGTGCAGTTGCATGCCTTGAATACCATGGCACCTCCAAGGAATTTCAAGGAGATCCAAATTTTGACAGGGGGTCTAACGGTCCTAAACAGGTTCATATCCGATCTTCTGACAAATGTGCGTCGTTTTGTTTTTTTAGGTACTAAGATATGTTAAGTCGTTCGATTGGACTCCCGCATGTACTGAGGCTTTCCTTAGCTTGAAATAATATTTATCCTTTCCCGCTTTGTTGACAAAGCCTGTGTTGGGGGGGGGGGATTTGTTTTTTTATATTGTGGTATCAGATTATACCGTTAGCGCGATACTTGTTCGTGAGGCAGATCAGATTCCTAAGCTGGTTTACTACGTGAACAAGAGTTTTTGGATGCCGAGAAAGATACTTGAAACTTGAAAAATTAACCCGATCATTGGTAACTGCGACCACAAAAATGCGGCCTTATTTCCAAGGTCATTCCATCAGGGTCCAAACGTCATTCTCATTGAAAATATATTGCAATGCCCTGACATTTCCGGGCGGATGACCAAATAGTCCGTCAAACTAGGAGATTTTGACATCAACTTCGAGCATAGAATGACCATTAAAGGTCAGACTTTGGCGGATTTCTTAGTATAATTTTATTATAACCGACCAAATTAAAAGAAAGCTAACCATAAAGAAAAGCCTGATATATAGATTATCCTAGCATACCGAGGGGTCTAGTATTAGTGGATGCGGAATAAGAGTTCAGTTAACCACACCTTCGGGAGTAGCTATGAACCAAACCATTCGGTTCGGTTTCACAGCTTCAAATAATGAGGCTAAATATATAGATGCTTTAACATGACTAATACTAGTACATATTTGTGGGTCCAGACGCGTCCGGTTAATAAGAAATTCTCAGTTGCTGGTTAATCATGTTACGGGGAATTCCGAGGCTAGGAAAGAACATAAGATTCAGTATTTGGCGGTATTGAGGGTTTTGGATGTGAGATTTGAAAAAATCACGTATGAGCATGTCCATCAGTTTGATAGCAATAAAATAAAAAAATTGTTCGTCTTTGGCAATGTTTTTCAGCGAATTTTCACCCACTGGAAAACTTCCAGGTTGAAGTCACGAACATAACAATTATCCATGGTCTCAATAAGGGTCAGTGATAAGGTCTTAAGGAGGATTATCTTGCATACGAAAGATAAGAGCCTCAGAAAATTGGCTCCTAACTGGGATGGCCTTTATCAAGTGATGGAAAGGATAAAATGGGGCATCTATCGTTTGCAAGACAAGAATTACAGACCCTTTCGACTCTCGTGGAATATCGAGCATCCAAATCTATATTTAAATTAATCCTTTAATGTTCATATTTTTATTTACTTGTTCATGCAAACAATTTTGATTGGGGATACACTATTTCCTACCCTGGTGGCGCGAGGAGGTTTTAATGAGGTGTCTATGGAAACTGATTTGTTAAATAGAAAATTAAGCCTTTATTAAATACTTGCAGGGTTGTTCAAACCTTAAGTGTTTTTCAACTTAGGTTGATCCACATTATTTACGCGTTCTAACCTTATGGGTTTTTTCAATTTAGGTTGATCTACATTATTTTACGCGTTCGAACCTTAAGGATTTTTCAAATTAGGTTGATTTATATTATTTTACGCGTTCTAACCTTAAGGGGTTTTCAACAAAAGTTGATCTACGTTATTTTACGCATTCGAACCTTAAGGGTTTTTCGAGTCCGGTTGATCTACATTGTTTTATTTTTTTTTTGTTTCGGGAACTGATTACTTTCGTTTAAAAGGTCAAAAATTTAGAATTAATACAAAACTCATTCATTAAAAGACCAATAGAGTACGACCGCAAAGATCGGAATAAAAAAAATATAATGGTTTCACAACCATTAGAGGTCAGGTTATAAAAATGATACCAATTGTTACATATAATGCAGTCAGCTGTTAGATGACTTCTCCAATGAGTCACAATCAGCACGTTTATCCTCATAAACGACTCTTTCAGGACGTTTTTTTTTCAGGAACCTCCAGCCATATCGATCTGAACGACAGATTTGGAAATCGGTGGTGCAAATTCAGAACTAGAGCGGCTTTAACATATGCGACTTGACCTTTCATAGTTTGAATACAGTCGTCAGTAAATTTACTGTTTTCTTAGTTGCTTCTTTTGATTATGTTTCGTCGGAGTTGGCGAATAACCATAGATGTTTGATATCGACGGAAACAAGTTCGAATTTTAAAAGTTGCCAACGATTGTACAACTTTGTCTCGATCTTTCTCGACAACAAGTTTGGATTCACACAAATTATGAATGGTTTAAATTTGTTTGGTTTTCAATTTTCATCATTCCTTCACACAAATTATAATCTTTTCAACAATAAATACATGGGGCACCTTTAGCTGGTCAACGGTAAAAAAATCATTTGAGCAACGCGAAAGGTTGCTCGTTGTCAAATTTATCGGCATAAAATAGCGGTGAAAATCCCAACCCCAGTTCTATTTGGCCAAATTCTTAAGTTGTATGAAAGTTGTTGTGGCCGTTTCAAGATGATCCTTCTTAAGAGCTTGCACTTGGGCCTTGTTGGATAAAAGAGAAATCAAATTAAAATAATAATAATAATAATAAACAGGGGAATATAAAATACGAACCTTCTTGGACCCATTAGTAAGTCAGGCTCCTCAGGTTTGTTTCCGAGTAAGGTCGACCATTTTCCTAGAGCCCATTGATGAATACGAACCAATACTTCCATGCTTTGTCGGCCTCTAACAAGTCATTCACTATTTTCATGTTGTTGGCTAAGACACTGCAGAAGAAGGTTACTTTTGGTGTTTTTGAGATACTAGTCATCGTCACTGATGAGTCCGAATTCAGCATGCTCCCCGGACACGGACAGATCTGTCCAAGGCCTCCGGACCGGATAGATCACATGGACCGGACAGATCACTTTGAACACTATGACCATAAGACTGTTCAAACTATGACAAAAGTACTAAAAAACCTAAACACTTCTTGACTAAGCTACTTGCTCATCTACTTAGAGCTCATGGGTCTTTGAACATGACCTGGGTCCATTAAACATGACCCGAAAGCCCATAAGGGCCCAAACATCAGGGTATAAATACCCAACCACCTGCATTAACTATAGGTAATGAGAATTAACTGCTACCAAGCTTCTTAATTATCTCTCTACTCTCTAAACACTTAACACCCACATACTACCATAAAACACCAACTGAAATTACCAGCCTACCCTCAGGCAATTATTATTCACACCAAATTGGCGACCACAGTGGGAGCACGAAGGTGCCTGAATCAAGCATTCAAAACCAGCTAAGAAAATCTGTCCGTATGAATCCGGACAATCCAGAATACCACCAGCTCTGCTCGAAGTGGTGGGAGAGAACGATGATTACACTATCGAAGAGCGTGATAGGCTCAAGGGTGAAATAGAAGCTCTGAGGGTTGAAAAGGCCAAGCTGGGCGTGAAAGAAAAATCCAAAGCATCAGCTGCTCATCACACCGATAACCCCAGGGAGCATGAGTCTTCAAAGACTCATGTGAGCACTAAAAAGACTCATGCCAGTTCTAAAAAGTCTCACCGGTCTAAGCCAGTGGAGAGTTCTGACTCAAGCTCAGAGTCTTCTGATAGCTCTTCGGATAGTGATGGAGTTGAAAAATCCTTATCCTCTAGCAGCGATGAGGGTCGAACTAGAAAGAAGCAAAGGCAGATTAAAAAATACTCAAGAAAAAGGGATAGACAAGGAAAGATGAAAAGGCATATTGGGAATGGATCATCTCATAGTCGGAAGCATGTGGACAAGATGCTGATGGATCCCTTCGCTTTTCACGATGAGCCAGGTATCTTTGCAACTCCCAATGAGGGTACCGTGTTCAGTCGTGGAAGGAATTGGAGGCAATCTCCATTGTCTTCTAAAATTCTGTTCGGAAACCTCCCTAAGAGGTTTGATAGCACCAAAATAGGAAAGTACGATGGCAGTACTGATCCGGACAACCATCTGGAACAATTTAAAAATTTCATGATGAACTTTGATGATGATGACAAACTACTCTGTAGGGCATTCTCCCAGTCATTCACGGGGAGTGCTCTAAAGTGGTACAACAGCCTGCCTCAAGGTTGTATTAAAGACTTCGACACTTTTTGGGTGGCCTTTTGAAGGCAGTTCGTAGGGAGTAAAGAGCTAAAGGGAAATGGAGACACAATAATCCATTGTGACCAGGAGCCAAATGAGTCCTTGAAAGAATACATAAGCCGTTTTGTGAACACAAAGAATGGGTTGGCTGATTGCTTCGAACAGGTAGCAATAGCATCCCTAAGACAGGGTTTGAACCCAGGCAATCTAGCTAATTCAGTGACCAGAAAGAAGGCCATGACATGGGGAGGGTTGTTGAATCAGGTTGGCAAACAAATAAACGTCGATGAAACAAAGAAAACCAGGGTGCACAGGCAGGTGAGGTCTACCCCGGTGACACCAAATCCCAATCAGAATCAGTCCGGGAACAAAGTAAGAGAAACCGGACAGGGGCATGGTAGGGCAAAAGCTCAGTCTCAGCCAGCTGCTCATGCTCAAAGTCAACAATCCAGAAACAAGAGAGGGCCATGGGTCCAACCGGAGTGGTTCGCAGAGTTAAAAGAAAGTGTGGCCACTATCTTTGATAAAACAAAGGATGAGGTGCATTACCGGAGACCGGCAACACTATAGTCTCCTAGAGAGCATCGCAACAACTCTTTTTGCCAATATCACAAAGATATTGGTCATACCACTGATGACTGCATAGCATTGAAACAAGAAGTTCAGAATTTGATTGAAAGGGGAAAGCTGGGGGCCTATGTGAAAAGAAGAGGGGGTAACAGGCCTGATAACACTCACCGGGTTGGTCCAAGTAATGCTGCTCCGGAGGGAGCCATGGTTATAGTTGAAAGGTTTGATGTGGAATCTGAGTACTTGGATCCTGATCCAACTCGGAACAGAGTGGATGCTATAGAGGAATGTTCTAGGTCGGTCTCCGGGCTCATTAAGTTTTTCGAGTCGGTTACAGTTTTCGGAGGGGACACTATGACAGCTCCTACTGCTTCTTTGAGGAAGAGGCATGTTCATACTTTAGCCTCCTAGCTAGAAGGAGGCATGACATCCTATCAGTCGCCAAACTCATTCCCTTTCATTGTGTTTGATGAAGATGATTTAAGAAACATTGCTGGCCCTCATGAGGATGCTGTTGTCATAGGAGCATCTATAGGGGGCAATGACATAAGACGAATCCTGGTGGATACTGGAAGCTCAGCCAATATCATTTTCCTAACCACTTACAAGAAAATGAAAAATCCAGCTGTAATTCAGAATTCGGACAGGTCAATCGTGGGCTTCACAGGCAGCTCAGCAGATGTGATCGGAGAGTTCGAAGAAGAGGTGTTATTGGGCAAGGACCCTTTCAAGAAAATGGTCAGAATACTCTTTATTGTGGTGGATTGTCCCACTTGCTATAATGCTATTCTAGGGAGGTCTTGGATCTCTAGGATGCATGCAGTGGCTTCAACAGTCCACCAGTGCTTGATATATGCTGTTCAGGGACAGGTTGGAGTCGTCCGGAGCAGCCAAAAGGTTGCAAGAGAATGTTATGCCACTGCTTTGGCTCCTCGAACGCTGGGGGCAGTCCGTATTGATGAACAATAGCAGTTTAAGGGCCTTTCTGGGGGTGAGGGTGAAATTGATGACCCCAGAGAGACCCCCGGAGTGTTGATACCAGTTGAAGAGGTAGAAACACACTGGTTGGAAGATGTGAAAAGTGTCAAGATAGGGTCTAAAATGCCACCTGTTTTGAAAGATCAAATGTTAAAGTTTTTGAAGAACCATCAGCACGTTTTTGCTTGGTGCAATGCTGATGTTACTGGAGTTCCATTAGAAGTGATATCACACCACCTATCCGTCCGGAGAGACATAGCTCCAGTGGTTCAAAAAAGAAGAGCTTTTTCCAAAGAAAAGGCTGATGTTATTGTGCAAGAGGTTGACAAGCTGACAAAGATGGGGCACATCAAGGAGTCTCAATACCCTTTGTGGACTGCCAATCCTGTCTTGGTGAAAAATAATAATGGCAAGTGGCGCATGTGCATTGACTTCACAGACCTCAACAGAGCTTGCCCAAAAGACTTGTATTCGGTCCCCCGGATTGATCAGTTAGTAGACTCTACCTCTAGGAACAAGCTGCTTTCCTTTATGGATGCTTTCTCTGGATACAATCAGATTCAAGTAGATCCAAAAGATCAAGAGCATACCACATTTGTCACTGATAGAGGTCTTCATTGCTACAAAGAAATGCCATTTGGTTTGAAAAATGCTGGGGCTACTTATCAGAGATTAGTCAACAAGGCATTTGCTGATCAAAATGGAAGAAATATGGAAGTATACATTGACGATATGATGGTGAAAAGTGTGGATGAGCAGTTGCACTTGTCCGATCTCCAAGAAACTTTTGCCAACTTGGTAAAAGTGAATTTAAAGTTAAACCCTGAAAAGTGTGTGTTCAGAGTGCAGTCCGGGAAGTTTCTAGGCTATATCATAAGTGAGCATGGAATACCACCTGATCCGGACCAGCTCAATGCTCTATTCCAAATGGAGCCTCCTCGAAACATCAAATAAGTACAACGGTTAACGGGGAGATTAGCTGCCTTAAACAGATTTATCGCAAGGTCTTCGGACAGGTGTGCTCCTTTCTTTCAAACTTTGAAGGGTGCAAAGGGCTTTGATTGGACCCCGCAGTGTGATGAGGCTTTCAGGGAAATCAAGAAGCACCTGTCCTCTCCCAAGACTTTGTTTAAGCCAGTTGATGGGGAGACCCTCTTCGTTTATTTGGCAGTTTCAAGTTATGCCATCAGTGTTGTGTTGGTAAGAGAGGTTGGTGGACATCCCCATCCAGTATACTACATCAGCAAAAGTTTGATAGATACAGAAAGGCGTTACTTGAAACTCGAAAAGTTAGCATTGGCCTTGGTGATAGCAGCCAGGAAGATGAGGCCTTATTTCCAGGCTCATCCCATCATCGTTCAGACTTCTTTTCCCCTAAAGAATGTCCTTAAAAAAGCAGACATTTCGAGCAGAATGACTAAGTGGTCAGTAGAGTTGGGGGACTTCGACATAGACTTTGCTCCCCGAACAGCAGTCAAAGCCCAAGCTGTGGCTGATTTTCTGGTCGAATTCCACTCCGACAGGGATTCAGAGCAAGCTACTGATATAAAAGATAAAAAAATATGGGTCGTCCGAACTGATGGTGGATCTAGCACTATGGGGTGTGGTGCAGGGGTATGTTTGACTTCCCCGTATGGAGACAAAATGTACCAGGCTATTTGTTTTGCTTTCAGGGCATCTAATAACGAGTCCGAATACGAAGCAGCTATAGCTGGGTTAAAATTGGCCTACATTTGTGGGGCTAAGAGGGTCAAGCTGCTGAGCGACTCCCAACTGATTATCCACCATTCCCAAGGCCAGTCTGAGGCTAAGAAGTAGCAACTTGTGAAATATTTACTCCTCCTCAAAAATGAAGCGCTTAAGTTTAAAAGCGTTGTCTATGAACACATTCCCCGGGCAGAAAATGAGCTAACAGACTCACTGGCAACCATAGCATATACGGAGTCATATCCATGGATCCATGTGCTTGAAAGCCTCTCCATTCAACTTTGTAAGGGTAAAAAAGAGGAGATTTTTGAAATACAAGCAAAACAACCTCAAGACTGGAGATTTCTTCTCATGCAGTATCTCTCCGATGGTGTTGTGCCTCCGGATAAGTCACAAGCCAGAACATTGAAATACAAGGCTCGTGGTTTCATCATATTGAGAGAAGTGTTATACAAGAAGTCTTACAGTAAACCTCTCCTGCGCTGTTTGGGGGATAAAGAATCACAAATGGTCCTCTCCAAATTGCACGATGGTGAGGGGTCAACCCATTGTGGGTTTAGAGCTTTGACAAGAAGAGTTTTACTCTCCGGTTATTATTGGCCATCAATCATAAAAGATGCTAAGGAGTTGGTAAGAAGGTGTGACCTATGCCAGAGGTACAGCAATGAAATTCATGTACCAGCCATTCCTTTAGAATTAATTTCTGAGCCTATTCCTTTTGCTCGATGGGGATTGGATTTGGTAGGGCCTCTCCCTGTGGCGTCCGGAGGGCGCAAAACTATAATTGTGGCCATTGACTACTTCTCGAAGTGGATAGAAGCAGCCCCTCTAGCAGGGACAACATCAAAAGCTGTTATAAAATTCATTCTATCCAACATATGTTGCAGATTTGGTGTCCCACAGAAAATAACAACAGACAACGGGCCTCAGTTCGATAATATGGAAATGGAGAGCTTCTGTGCCTCAAGGGGTATACATCATTGTTTTTCTTCACCGTTCCACCCACAAGAAAATGGGCAAGTTGAAGTGGCTAATAGAACTATACTGTCCGGTTTAAAGAAGAATTTGGAAGGGGCTGCTGGGAAGTGGCCTAGTTATTTACAAGAGGTCTTGTGGGCCTACCAGACAACACCTGGGGCAGCAACACAAGAATCACCCTTTGCCTTGGTCTATGGGATGGATGCAGTAGCTCCCATAGAAGCAACTCTCCCCTCTTTTCGTGTTCACAACTTCTCTGAATATGCTAATGAGGTGGCAATCAGAGGTCAACTTGATTTGATAGAAGAAAGACGAGTTAAAGCTCACCTTAGAGTTGCACACTATCAAGGCTTGATGAGAAGCAGGTTTGCTTCTAAAGTTAAAAGAAGAGATTTCCAACCTGGGGACAAAGTATTAAGGAAGGTCTTCTTAAACACTAAAGAAAAGCTCTTCGGAAAGCTGGCCCCAACTTGGGAGGGTCCATATATAGTTGTTGAAAGAATTAAGCCTGGAACTTATTGGTTGGAAGACAAAGATGGTAGAGTTCTAACACATCCTTGGAATATCGAGCATCTCCGGATGTACTTGGAATAGCAACTTGTGTAAATATTTACTTGTTTGAACATCCATGTAAATATTTGGGGGCATACTCTTTCCTCCCCGGTGGCACGGAGAGGTTTTAATGAGGTGTCCGGGCTGTTAAATAAAATTCGATGCCTTCTTAAAAATTTTCTAAGTGTTTTTAAAGTCTTGTCATACTATCCGGACTGAAATATCTAAGGGCTATTTAAACTCTAGCCGGAGAACTTAAACACTCTCACAATACAACAACTAAAGGCTACTTAAACTCTGGCTATCAAAATTAAAACGAACAATGAAAGAAGATGATGGTTGTACAGAACGGAGATATTCATTAAAATAAATAACTTAAAATTGCCTTGGCCTTCTAAGGACTTTTAAATAGTCAAGATACAACACAAAAATCCTGTCCGAACAAACACCGGACACCATTACAAAAAGAGTTCCTTGGCCTTCCAAGGACTTTAGTCTGAATAAAAAATAAACAAAGTAGATCGTAAGTTAAGGTTGAGCCTTTGAAGATGGCTCACCTTCATCTACCTTCTTGCCTTTAAAATCGCTTTCACCTTCATCAACCTTCTTCTTTCCCTTGGGATCATCTTCCTCATTGTCTGGGCTCTCTCCGGTCCTCTCTTCATCATCGGATGAGGATGCACTGGGGACTCCATACCGATCCTCTTCGGCCATTGTATGATGTGGAAGGTCATCATCGTCTACATAAAGCCACAAGTCCCCTAGGTTCCTCTTCGGAAAGTTTTCATGAAAGAGTAGAACCATGTCAGACCTCACCTTCTCAAGCAGTAGCTCTTCGCTCTTGATCATCTGGTTGGCATAAGCATTGATCTTGGCTTGGATCGTAGCCTCTCGATCCCTTAACAAAGTGGTTTTCTCCTCGGCAGCCTTGGATGCTGCATTCTCAAGAGAAATCTTGTCAGTAGTTAGGTTGGTGATAATCTTGTCTTTTGCCTTGGTCTCTTCTTTTGAGGTAGTAAGGTCTTTCTCCACACCGGACAGCTTCTCCCGGAGGTCTCTGATGGTTTCCTCTAGAGTGGCAACTTTTGTGTTGCTTTCCTCCTGATTCCTCTTCAACTCCTCATTTGCTTCCTTTAGCATGTCAGCATTGGCAGTAGTAGTGCAAAGATCTTCGGACAACTTTTCCTTCTCAGACTTAAGGTCTTTGATGATGTCTGCTTGACCCCAAACTTGTCTCTCCAGTGTAAGTACCGGCTGCACGTTGCTTAGCAAGGAGTGGGCTTGGTGTCCTTTTCACTAGAGACAATGAAAGTCTTACCATAGAAGTTGACGGTGTTAGAGCTGCTCGGAGGAATGTAAGGCCCTGCGAAGTCGTCTCTGGGGAGGTTGAGGAAGTATTCACCAAGCTCACCAAGACCGGTGATGTCGACTCCATCGATGTTGAGATCTCCTCCCTCAATCTCATCGGTATGAAAGTCCCTTGGGATCTCTTCGGCGTGCGTTGGGTCAGAAGGGTCAGCCTGGAAAGAAGGCTCCGGATCCCGAAGAGCAAGTTCATCTCCCTTAGAAGTCTTTTTCTTCTTGGCTACCCGGTCTGTGCCTTTGCCCCCCTGTTTGCGATTCCTCTTGGAAGCCCTTGGAAGTTTTGGGAGATCTGCTTCCTGCCTCTCGGTCTCTTGCTCCACTACCTGCAAAAGAGCAGCATCGATTTGACTCTGGGCTGGCCCCTCCGGGTCTGTTGGAGCATCCTTCTCAACATCAGCAGGATTGGCATCACTCGCCACCTTCTTGCCTTTCTTCTTGCCCTTCATTTTGCTTGGGGCTTTGGCCCGGCCTGGCAGGAAGAGTGTCCCATCTGGTTTATGGGTCCTCTTGAGCACGACATCAGGAGAAGGTTGGGTGGTGAGCTCCTCCCAAGTCAAGTCTCTCCGACCTGTGGTGTTCCACAAGTGAGACCTTGCCAGATTTCCACTAGTGAAAGCATTGTGGAATCGGTTCCCCCAGTTCTCTGCAGCCCAGGCATTGATTTTACCACAAGTGACCTGTCCGGCCTTCAAGTAATCACCGAACTCCTTAGGCAGTTCTGTTAAGACAAAAGAAAGACCAGTTAATTTAAAACCAACTTTAAGAAGGAAGAAGTATACAAAGATTTAAAGTAGGAGACTTACGGTCACTCCTCCACCTGCTTCTGAGGAGGCTTGGGTTCACTCCGGACTTGATCTTCTGTCCGTTTTCCCAAGCGCCACTGACAAACAAAAACTGGCTCCTCCATTTACTCTCAGACTCCAACAGATCATCAACAGCTTTGAAACTGTCCCCCATATTGAAATTGTAGAAGGGGAATTGGTGATGTTTACAAAGATTGGCCACTGCAGCAAACTCTTCCATAGGAAGAGGAATCCCGGACAACCTTAATGCCATGATGCATGACATCAGAGTATACCAAGCGTTGGGGCTCAGCTGGCTCGGACAGAGTTTGATCAGATGAAAATATCTGACAATCTCTGGGTCCAATGGGAATCTGAGTCCCCAATTAAATAGCTCCGTGAAGATGACTATTTCATTCAGCTTGCAATCCATAGGAGTTTCGGGATCTATGGGAATCCTTATCTTCACATTTTCTGGGATCCCCCATTTTGTGCGCATTCGACCCAGTTTAGCCGTATGGATGAAAGCATACTTGGTCTTCTGTAAGGCCAAGAGGTATTTAAGTTCGACCCTGTGAAAACAAGGCCCTACCTTCCCTTCGAGACACTCCGGCAGCTCCGGATGCCTCAAGCACAGTTTTTCTTTGCCTTTATCTTTTTTGGCAGCAGCAGTATTACTAGTCTGACCAGAGGGCTCAGACTCGAAAGGGACTTCTTCAGCAGAGTCCTCCATTCTTTCCTCCATGATCGTTGTAGGAATATCAGTGGTAGTGGCCCGGGGAGAATTCAAACTTGGCTCAGCCTGGCTTCCGGACTGCGGGTCTTCAGTGTTTCCTAGACTTCTAGTCTCAGGCTGGGGCTCTAAGGCAGAAGTCTCTCTTTGAAGTGCTGGGCTGCTAGCCTCCGGACCAGGTAGTCTTTCCCGGGGAGCTCTGATAGGCACTCCAGACCCAGAACTGCTATTTTTTGCCCCCGATTTTAAGGGAGTGTTCTTCAAAGCGTGCCCCTTAACTAGCCGACTCTTTCTTCGGTCGACTAACTTCTCCGGGGAGTTCTCAATGTCTGATCCCATCGCTATGAAGGGTGAGGGTTTTTTGAAGCTGGTGGCAGTTACTCCTGGTTCGACGATGGATTCTGATTCCTGAACAGAGGAACCAGAAATGATGGGGGAAAGGCTAGGTTGGAATAACTTTCTAGGCTTAGTGCCTTTGGAGGAAGAAGATCCTCGATCTGACTCTGCAGCAGAAGAGATTGGTCTGTTGACAGGCGAAGTAGGTAACCCTGCTCCGATTCGTCTTTCCTTCTCAACTTTTTGTGCCTTCTCCAACTCCGAAAGGTTGAGCCACCCGCCTTTGATCAAAGCAGTCCTTGCTGTAAACATAAACTATCAAGAAAATCTTTGCTTTAGAGAGAGAAAGCTCTAAGGAAATATGCAGAGTAAATATGAAAGAGATAGTAAAACAGTAGAAAGTGAGTCTGAATTTATAGTAAATCTGGAAAAGGAAGTTGATTCCCACGAGAATTTGAAAAGTTTGGCAATGATTAAAAGACGGCGCTGATGTCATCATTTGTAATTAAAGAGGTTGCTTTTCGAAGAAGGTGGGTTCGAAATTCAAGGTGAAAAAATGGCTAAAGCAACCAATCAGAGTGTGACACGTGTCCCACGAACTCTGGCAAAAACCGTTTTGAATTCGTGAAGCTTTATCTGTCCGGGTAAACCCATAGACCTGTCCGGATTGAAAACTACTTCTGACGTCGGACTGTTTTTCAGGTCTCTGATAAGAATACTTGCTCAAACACCTGAAAAAGGGGCTCCTGATGAGTCCGAATTCAGCATGCTCCCCGGACACAGACAGATCAGTCCAAGGCCTCCGGACCGGACAGATCACATGGACTGGACAGATCACTTTGAACACTATGACCATAGGACTGTTCGAACTATGAAAAAAGTACTAAAAAACCTAAACACTTCTTGACTAAGCTACTTGCTCACCTACTTAGAGCTCATGGGTCTTTAAAAATGACCCGGGTCCATTAAACATGACCCGAAAGCCCATAAGGGCCCAAACATCAAGGTATAAATACCCAACCACCTGCATTAACTATAGGTAATGAGAATTAACTGCTACCAAGCTGCTTAATTATCTCTCTACTCTCTAAACACTTAACACCCACATACTACCATAAAACACCAACTGAAATTACCAGCCTACCCTCAGGCAATTATTATCCACACCAGCCACGAACTCCTCCATGGCATTGGTATCTCGGTCAAGCATGTAGTCATTATACACGACATCAGTGTAAACCAATCGTTTGGTGTGATTTATGTCAGACATATATTCAGAGTCTCAAAGTATCGCACCATGTTCAGATCAAGTGGGAACCTAACGCCCCATCTCAAGATGTTAGAAAATATTGGTAACTCTAATTTCTTCACAAACAAAGGTGTATCCCCGAGTGCCAGGAAGCGAATGTTTACACGTTTTGGAATGCCCTAAGTAATTTTCAATTCATTCGTCTCCTCAACACTATAATATAGATATTTATGGCTGAATAATGTCATAATGCGTTCCCAATGTAGAATGGCGTGGTAATCGGTCAACATTTCAAGGACTCTAGAAGGCAAATGTTTATCATCCCTCGCAAGAATAGCAGAACCATCTCCCTCTGAATCCACTTGCTTCCCATCTTGTTGGATCCCCGCAATCGTGGTGGCATTAGAGGGACCGATGATATTGGTGGAAGGTTTTGGGTCGGCTGCTTGAGCATGGTCTACGACAACTACGCTCGAAATGATTTTATTCTTTGGTTTGGCATGAAACTCTTGGATACGGTCGGCTCGATTGTAATAGCAGATGGTTTGAAATCATCACGGTCTTTAGGAGGGTCGTTGATTATGGGTCGAGGGTTTTTTGGAAGGTAAATTTTATTTTACACGAGTCACTTTCGTAGGAACGACATCTTTGTTCTTTGGATTTTGCATCGTTGTAGTCTGGGGCGACCCTTCTGGTTTTCTCTTTGGAAACAACCTCTTTTTGGCGGCATGAATAGGTTGGGCATGGCTAAATCTATTTGAGACACGAGCTTCGTGAGGAATTAGCTCGCCTCGGTTTTATTTGTGGCAACATCTTTAAATTTTTGTTGACTTATCCGGTCTTGATTGCGTTGCACCACGCCTTTGATAATGGCAGCGATATTATGACCAGTTTGAAGACCTACGATGGTTGGATTTAATTGAACTATTTTGGGAACGTCGGATGACGATGAGGCACTAGAGTTTCTCATAGCTATAAATCATAGATTAAAACGATTGGTGGGGGCGATTTTTGGAGTAGCAACATCGTCAACGTTAGAGTTGGTCGGGACATGAAGGATATCCTTGACCGCAGGAGGTTGTCGGGTTTGTTGGAAGAGTTAAGGGAAGATTGAAGACGTTGGTTTTTGTAGAAGTTTGATTGACGTTGGGTTTTTTTAAGCTTGGTCTCGATCGGGTTTGTAAAAGCTTGATTTAGGCCAGGTTTTGTAAGATCTTGGTTTAGGTCGGCTGTTATAGAAGTTTGGTTTGGGTCGGGTTGTGCAAAATCTTGGTTTAGGCCGGGTTTGAATGAACTACATAAAGTTGTGCGAGAATAACCTTTGAGGGAGTTTTCAATTAAGCCCGCGACTTTGTATTCAAAGACCCTTTTACAGATACTCAAGTAATCGTAAAGATCGAAAACGTTTTTTTGTTTGGGTTTTTTATTCGAAACATGTTTTTTGTAAACAAAGATGATGAAATAATTTCTCTCTCTAGAATAACTGATATCAAGGAATTCACTTTCTCTCTAGAAAATCTCTCTGAATGAATAATTAAGTTGTGAGGTATTTATAGAGAAGTTCTCAATTCAACGGGTCTGTTGTCATAGAGAAGTGCAATTGATTAGAGCCTCGGGAAGTGCAATAGTCGTTTTATGAAATATCGAGTTGACACGCTTTGAGTGATTGATGGACACTTGTCGTCATCTAGCATGCTTGTAGGGCTAGGAAGCTACGGTTTATTCGAACGTCGGCTAGATCAAGATGCGCCTTTGAGAAAAACCACAAGTAGTGCGTGCCTAGTAAATCGCAGACACGTGTGCGACTGCGACGCGATCCATTTTTTCTAAACAAGGCCAGTGGGCCCGTAACTATCAAGAAAGATGGAGAGGCCCAATAAGCGTATACCCAAAACCATACTCTAGTCAGGGTCGGGTCAGTCAGGATAACACTTTTCGATAAGCGGGCGTCGAGAATTTCCGACCCATGATAGGCGCTTCAAATGACTTTAGAACAAGATAAGTCACCTAAGATGCTAAGTACCACAATATGCCAACCCAACATACGTTGTCCTCAAGACGAGGAAAGATCGACTTCAATACTGATATATAGTCCTCGCTCGCTCTCTCACAAGGACTGTGGGCTACTCATGAGGTGTGAATTTTCTGAACCTAATTGGGTCGGTAGAACGCAATGACATTATCATGTTGTAATAAATATTTTTAATAGGAGTAAGAGGTTGAGTAAGTGTAAGGATTTATGTTGTAAGTAATGATAAAAAGGTAGGAATAAGGTAAAGTGGGTCACCCATGTGGATAATGGCATACTTCATTACTATATAGAGAAATATTCCCTTTTTAGGAAGGGGTGAACATTTATTATTATAGTTACTTTTGACCACTCTCTCTTTTTAAAATCCCATGTTTCTCTCTCTACATCTAAGCTACAAATTTTTATGGTAGCCTGATTAGGGTCCATATATTTCTAGCACTATCACCAAGATCTTATAAATGGAACTTTTCTTGTAGGTGGTTTGACTTTTCTTGGATAAAGTTGCAGTGTTGTTGGAGCGGGTTGAAGTCTTCATTTTTTATTTGATGAATTCACCTAAGGTGGAATCAGTATCAAAGTTATCTCTCGAACCCTTGGTTTATGTTAGAGTTATTTTGATTGGTGTTTTTATGTGTGGTGGCTGGTGTGTTCGGGTTGGTCTAGTTGGTGTTAGGGTTGTACTAGTTGTGGGCTAGTGTGTTCAGGTTGGTCTAGTTGAGGTTGGGGTTGTACTGGTTATAGAGTGGTGTGTTCGGGTTGGTCTGGTTGGGTTTGAGGTTGTATTGGTTTTGGGCTGGTGTGTTCGGGTTGGTATGGTAAGGGTTATGACTGAAATAGTTTTGGGTTGGTGTGTTCTTATTGGTGGAGGGTCTGAAGTCTTTATTCTTGGTTTTGTTGCTATAGATTTTGTGCTCTTCTTAGGTATTTGCTATGGTACATGATTTGGGTTACCAACATCTTTATCTCCATCAAATGCACTTATTTTCTGAGCTGTTAGAATTATTTAACTTTCGAAAACCGATATAATAATAATAATAAAAAGTTAGTAAAAAATACAAGGTTGTATCATAATATTATGTAGGAGACTACTTCAAATAAACCATGCGAGACTAGTTCTCGTGAGGTTTATTTTGAGCTGAGGGTAATTCTGTCAAATATTTTGGAAATTTTTGAGAGTATTAAATGTTTTAGTGTGAAGTAGTGAGAGGTTTGAGTTGCCTGGTTATATTAAATGTTCATTATCCTCATTAATGAAAGTAGTTGGGGTATTTATACCCTTTAATTATGGACCCATGGGCCTTCATGTCGAATTATGGAACCGGGTCAAGTTTAGGGACCCATTTACTTATTAAGTTGATTAACATATAGCTTAGTCAAAAGGTGTTTAGTTATTTTTTTACTTTTGTCATGTCCGGATAGTTCAGTGACAAGTTTTTGTCCGAATTGCCCTTGTCCGGAAAACTCAGTAGGCAGTAGTTAAGTTATCCGGACTCATCAAGATCAATACAACATGCAAGCCTGGTGAAAAAGTTACATATCAATCTGGATCAAATAAAATATGCGAGACTAGTGCAAGTAAACATGTGATCCTGGTGTAAAAACTACATGCCAGTCTCAATCAAATAAATTACGCGAGACTAAACATGCAAGCATATTGCAAGTAATACTACATGTTATACTAGTGTAACTAAACCATGCGATACCTCATCATCTATGAGTTGGTTTGTCTTTTGAATTAAATCCATGTTTGATGATTTTGACTTTAACCCCAACAGGACCAACCCGAACATGCCATGCATGATTACTGCAGGCAGACCATGCGAGACCATTGCAAAGATACTATGCAAGACTTGAGCAAAATTATATAATGTGCTACTATATCTGATTAAACACACACAAATACTGATACAACATCATGTGCTACGTGACCAAACTTATCTACAACTAAAACATGCGATATCATACCTTCATCAAATTATTCGATATTGCTTTTAATTTGTTTTTACCCATTTTTCTTGAATCTTCATCTAAGAGTATGTTTTGATGATCACAAAGTCTGTTTCTTGACCATCGATGTATCGAAGTTTGAAGCCCCTTGAAGTTTAAAGACACTTTCTCCTTCCCGTGTTTCAAAGCAAAAATAACATTCATATTTTTTGTGGTTATTTTTAAAAGTTTTGACCCAATTATACTGAGTATGTCTTTATGATATTGGTTATTATTTGATAATACTTTTTCATTTGCAGACTCTCATTTCAGAGATCATATAAAGCCTTTAATATCGTATAAAAAGACGTTTGCAACTTCGATGTGTTGATTGCTAATAATGCTACTATTCTTTCCATCAAATTTAGTATGCTAACTAACGAGATATGAAAAAACATGTCTTAAGATTCATTTTTGTTATACAACAAAACGCGAGACAAGGTATAAAAAAAAGCGAGACCACATATAATATGACAAACAACACAAGACATGTTTGATGAAATAGGCGAAACTGTAAATCAGGTAGCAAAACCATGCGATACCAGATTTAATAGATATTATAGACATGCAAAAACTTTTTTTAAAAATTATGCCATGCACAACAAGCAGGCATGCAAATATGTGATTCATCCAAAACAATGCGCAACGTGTGAAAGACATACAATGAAAATGCGCAACGTGATAATTTCAGTTTTGCACTGAATTAAACTGAAAATTGTCAATAAAAATATCAACAATAGCACATCACATACTTTAAAACCAAATTACTAAAATTTAACGCATCCAGTGCAAAAAGTGCGAGTTTTTGATACTCTGATTTACCAAAAATAACACTACCAAAATATATTTCACTATTGAACGCTAACTATAACCTGTTTATCATTTTAAAGACATCAAAACTAAACCTAAACCATCATACGTAAAAGAACAAAAAATGGGTCTTTCGACAATGAAAATCACTTAAAATCGGAGTTGGTGGAGGCTGATTTTGGTTCGTACGTCTATTTTTTTTTAGTTTAGTACGACATAATGGAATAAAAAGTATATGCAAATTCTTTTTGATTCAAGCAAAAAAAATACGTATGTCGGGTCGTTACTTTTGTTTATGTATCATAGTTCTATAGTTCTAGATATCTATTGCTAGTTTACCTTTGAATCTCTACTTTAAAGAATATAAATAACTTTTAGAAAAACACGGTGTTGATTTATTTCCCGCGCCACAAGGTGCTTAGAAAAATCAAACGACGGCGGAGTTTTTTTTTTAAGGGTCGTACGTAAACATGTAGCTGTAACTGTAAATACAAAAATCAGACAAAATAACCCCTGAAAATTAGAGAAGTAGTCAAGTTCATACAGAGAGAGCAACCACCAAAATCAGAACCTTCTTCTCTGATTCTTTTCTTGATTGTTTTTTTTCTCAAAATTATTTTATTACAAAATAATAGATGATGTTACGATCATGTTGCTTATTTGTGCTCACGACGAAGTCCCTTCAAATGGGTTTTTTTCTCTCTCTACAAGGGATACGACTTTATCTTTCT
Organism: Limnanthes douglasii subsp. nivea; assembly: GCA_036936605.1. Taxonomy (NCBI): domain Eukaryota; kingdom Viridiplantae; phylum Streptophyta; class Magnoliopsida; order Brassicales; family Limnanthaceae; genus Limnanthes; species Limnanthes douglasii. The sequence continues at coordinate 262,339,718 of JAUPFV010000004.1, forward strand.
CCCTCCTTTTCTAGAGAAGGCTGTAGACAGTTGGAGAAACCAGAACACCAACATGGGTTTGAAATTTTCAGACTAGCTGTTCATACGAGAGGGCTTTGTCACGATCATTGAGCGGTACTCTTTTATAAGCTCACAGGTATGTATGCAATGTTCATGATAATGGTGTTCAATGCTCTCTTGTTTCTTAAATACGATTCTATCTGAATTCTGAAGTCTCCACTTCTTTCTTTTAAGACATTTTGTTTTTCCTCAGTCGTTGGATGTAATAAGCTGCATTGTTTTTCTATTTCATGTTTGGTTGCTGAGAAAGTAACTGACATTGATCTTTTGTTATAATGTTTTGTTGAGGTTTTGTCCGAATTGCATTATTTGATTTGAATTAGTCAACTCCATTTCTAAGTAACATTGAGACTTCGATTAGTTTTTTTATAGGTATAATTTAAATTCACAGAACTTGAGCTATGGCGTCAAATTACAATCCCAGCCGATCAAATTTATCGGAAAATTCTGACATGAACGATATGCACAAGCCTCCTACAAATCCTTCAGTAACGTTTGCTAGACGAACACCCTCGGGTCGGTACGTCAACTACTCTCGAGATGATCTCGATAGTGAAATCGGAAGTGTTGATTACATGAACTACACAGTTCACGTGCCACCAACACCCGATAACCAACCGATGGATCCCTCTATCTCACAAAAAGTCGAAGAGCAATACGTCTCGAGTTCAATTTTCACAGGCGGGTTCAACAGCGTCACTCGAGCTCATCTAATGGACAAAGTGATCGAATCCGAAGCCAACCATCCTCAAATGGTGGGTGCTAAAGGATCTCAATGCCAGGTCCCTGGGTGTGACGTCAAAGTGATGAGGGATGAACGAGGACAAGATATTCTTCCCTGCGAGTGTGATTTTAAAATTTGTCGAGATTGTTATGTAGATGCGGTTAGGACAGGTGGTGGGGTTTGTCCCGGGTGTAAAGAACCTTATCAGCAAACGGATTTGGACGAACATGCTGTTGATAATGCACGGCCTCCGCTTTCATTGCTTCCGCCAAATGGGAAAACGGATAGGGGGATGTCGTTGATGAAATCGTCGAAATCAGCTATGATGAGGAGCCAAACGGGTGATTTTGATCAGAATCGATGGTTGTTTGAGACTCAAGGGACCTATGGGTACGGAAATGCTATATGGCCAAAGGATGGAGATATAGGAAATGGGAAAGATGATGAGTATGTTGATCCATCAGAATTTATGAGTAAACCATGGAGGCCACTTACTCGGAAATTGAAAATTCCAGCTGCGATTATTAGTCCATACCGGTATGCTCCTCTACTTTAGTTTAAATATTTGGCTGTGAATGTGAAAACAATGCGATAGGAAAATAATGCAGTAGTATGATTTTGCATCAGTATATTCAGTTTCATTTGACGCATTGCTTGTTTTTTTCCATTCCTTAAGGTGTCTAGCTAACAATGTCTTTTTCCACTCTATGTTTTACTTGGGAATCAAGGCTTTTGATTGCTATCCGGATTGTTGTTCTTGCCTTGTTTCTGACATGGAGGGTTAAGCACCAGAACCCAGACGCTGTATGGCTCTGGGGTATGTCTGTTGTTTGCGAGCTTTGGTTTGCTTTATCATGGCTGCTCGATCAACTTCCCAAACTCTGTCCCATTAATCGTGCTACCGATCTCAACGTCCTGAAAGAAAAATTTGAAACACCGACACCAAGCAACCCGACTGGGAAATCCGACCTCCCTGGAATTGACGTCTATGTATCCACCGCAGATCCCGAGAAAGAGCCGCCTCTGGTTACTGCCAACACTATCTTGTCGATCCTAGCAGCTGATTATCCCGTTGAAAAGCTCGCTTGCTATGTTTCTGACGATGGTGGTGCACTTTTAACGTTCGAAGCTATGGCTGAGGCAGCGAGTTTCGCAAACATATGGGTTCCGTTTTGCCGGAAACATAATATTGAACCGAGGAATCCGGACTCGTACTTTTCTTTAAAAAGAGATCCTTACAAGAACAAAGTGCTGCCGGACTTTGTTAAGGATCGGAGAAGAGTGAAGCGTGAATATGATGAGTTTAAGGTTCGAACTAATGGGTTGCCCGACTCTATTAGGCGGCGATCTGATGCTTATCATGCGCGGGAGGAAATTAAATCTATGAAAATGCAAAGACAAAACCGAGAAGATGAAGCTATGGAGCCTATAAAGATTGCAAAGGCTACATGGATGGCAGATGGTACTCATTGGCCTGGGACTTGGTTGAGTTCTGGATCTGATCATTCTAAGGGTGATCATGCCGGGATTATACAGGTATTCAGACTTGTTGTTAATGACGATTAGTATAACTTACTTGGTTATTTTTCCCAATATCACTTTCGTTAGTAATAATGGCTTTTACAAGCTATGAATCGACTTCTGTAAGTAGTTTTGTTTTCAATGTACCCGACCTGGATAAATGGCCCGGTCAAAGACTTTACAATACCTAAATCTAGCCGGTATGTTCAAATGGCCAAACCTATAGCCGAGAAGGATTTCAAATCGGACAATTTTTCGTTGCCCGAATGTTCATTTGGACAAACATTTATGTCCATACCTGGGGTTTTGACCGGATCATAAAATATTTTGCCAACCTAGAGCCAAAGATGTCTTTGGAAGAATGATTTGCATTGCTTTTGCTGTTCTTCGTTTATAGGACTAGTGGAAACCACATTATCCTAATTGAAATTTCCAAAATTCAATGTATAGGTAATGTTGAAGCCTCCTAGTGACGAACCACTACATGGAAGTAGCGATGGATTCATAGACCTGCACGACGTCGATATCCGTCTCCCTCTTCTTGTTTATGTTTCTCGTGAGAAACGTCCTGGTTATGACCATAATAAGAAAGCAGGAGCCATGAATGCTTTGGTTCGAGCTTCTGCGATTCTGTCAAATGGCCCTTTCATACTCAATCTTGATTGTGATCACTACATCTACAACTCTCAAGCAATGAGAGAAGGCATGTGTTTCATGATGGACCGAGGAGGCGATCGTCTTTGTTACATTCAGTTCCCACAACGGTTCGAGGGTATTGACCCTTCCGATCGATATGCTAACCACAATACTGTTTTCTTCGACATCAACATGAGAGCCCTTGATGGGCTTATGGGTCCGGTTTATGTCGGAACAGGATGTCTTTTCCGAAGAATTGCTTTATACGGGTTTGACCCGCCTCGGGCGAAAGAGTACCACCCAGGCCTATTCAGCAATTGGTTTGGCGGCCGAAAAAAGAATGCAAACCTTTCAGAAGAGAACCGGGCGTTAAGGATGGGTGATTCCGATGATGAAGACACGAGTCTCTCTTTACTTCCTAAAAGATTTGGAAACTCAACTTTTCTAATCGATTCAATTCCCGTAGCCGAGTACCAAGGTCGTCCACTGGCGGATCACCCAGCTGTTAAAAATGGACGTCCACCTGGTGCACTCACTATTCCTCGGGAACTTCTTGATGCGACGACCGTTGCTGAGGCTATCGGTGTTATCTCGTGCTGGTACGAGGACAAGACCGAGTGGGGACAACGTATTGGATGGATTTACGGGTCGGTCACTGAAGACGTGGTTACAGGATACAGAATGCATAACCGAGGATGGAGATCGGTTTACTGTGTGACAAAACGTGACGCTTTCCGTGGTACCGCTCCTATCAATCTAACTGATCGGCTTCACCAAGTTCTACGTTGGGCTACCGGTTCGGTCGAGATTTTTTTCTCGCGTAACAATGCATTCCTTGCCAGCCCGAGAATGAAGATTCTACAAAGAATCGCGTACCTGAATGTCGGTATCTATCCTTTTACCTCCATTTTCCTTATCGTTTACTGCTTCCTCCCCGCACTCTCCCTTTTCTCGGGTCAATTCATCGTCCAGAGCTTAGACGTTACTTTCCTTGTCTACCTCCTAGTCATCTCCATCACTCTATGTCTGCTCGCCATCCTGGAGATTAAATGGTCGGGGATTTCGCTGGAGGAATGGTGGAGGAACGAACAGTTTTGGCTTATCGGAGGAACTAGTGCTCATCTTGCGGCTGTTATCCAAGGGCTGCTAAAAGTTGTGGCCGGAATTGAGATTTCCTTCACTTTAACGTCGAAATCCGGTGGTGATGATATAGACGACGAGTTTGCTGATTTGTACGTGGTTAAATGGACGTCGCTCATGATACCACCCATCACTATCATGATAGTTAATTTGATCGCTATAGCTGTCGGGTTTAGCCGAACGATTTACAGTGTTATACCCCAATGGAGCAAATTGTTGGGTGGAGTCTTCTTCAGTTTCTGGGTTTTGGCTCATCTTTACCCATTCGCAAAAGGACTTATGGGACGGCGTGGGAGGACACCGACCATTGTTTTTGTATGGTCCGGACTCATTGCTATTACGATATCTCTCCTTTGGGTCGCTATCAATCCTCCGGCTGGAAACAATAACCAAATCGGAGGCTCCTTCCAGTTCCCTTGATCAAGGGAAATCAAAAATCGAAAACATTTTTCGAGAAAATGAATTACGGTACATTCTATTTGTTTTGGTCATATAAACTTCAGAAATCATGTTGTTAAAATGTATTATGTTCTCTTTATTGGATAGATTATTTTTACAGGGGTTATCAGAATTTTGGTCAAAGAACATTATTGTAATTCTGATTTGTATTTTCAATTTTGAATTTTGCAATATATGAAGAATTTTTTGAATTGTCATTTGTAAATGGATTTATAATTTAGTTTGCTATTCAAAACCAACCTAATCCTAACACATACTTATCTAAACCCAGAAAACAAAGAGCATTCATATAGGAAATGTGAAGACAGTCGTTGAAGCAGCAAGTAAACATGTTAAACCTAACCTCCTTCATAAGGAAGAAAGAAGACTCTGTAGTCTGTACATTAATCACCATCGTCATCATCTTCTTCCTTTTAACTAAGCATATGAACACTCCAATGGCTGCTTTTCTGCTGCTTTTTGTGCTTTTTGTCTCCTCTTCTGCGCTTTCTCCACCCAAGGATCTCCCCATAGCCATTGAAGAAATGCAAAGAGCGAACTACTTCACATTCGTAATGCTCCTCAAGCTATCATCACACCTCCATCTCAAAATCTCGGAAAATGTCACATTCTTAATGCCAAGGGACAAAGTGATCTCAATCTCTGGAATCCCTCGGAATTCCGTCTCCGATTTCTTGCTCCGGCATTCGATTCCCTCTCCGTTGCTTTTCGAGAACCTCGATCTTATCCCTACCAACTCGACAATCCCTAGCTCGTTGAATGATTACGCTTTCAAAATCTCGAATGGAGGAAGGTATAATTTCTTCTTCAACAATGTGAAACTCACTAGCCCTAATATATGCACAGCGAGTTCTTCGATTCGATGCCATGGTGTCGATGGAGTTTTATCGGAGGACGGAGGTCATACGTCTCTTCCGTCTCCTTCTTCTTGCCCTAACACTCCACCGATATCTTCACCGCCGCCGTTGTTCGCTCCTTTTCCTCCTCCATCGGCTGATAACCCCGACGAGAGGAGCCCGGTTGGTATGCCGGCGCCGTCTCCGCATAGATCTGGGTCGACGGTGACAAGAGCAGGGAAATTGTTGAAATCGGCGGTGGCTATATTGGTGGTTTTTGATATTCTTTATCGGTTATGTTTGTAGCGTTTGAACTGGTAGGGCGCTGTTTTGTACCAGTTGAGGAAAATTCAAAATTTATGGTAGAAAATGTGGTACATTAAAATACGTGGTTAATTTAGTTACTAATTTAGTTACAAAGTTCAAGCTTGTTAATTACTTTAGATAGATGCTAAGCATCTTCAAAATTTTAGTTCCCTTCAAATTCAAAACAATAAGCAGATTAAGAGCATCCCAACCGCTAGTGTATAAATTTGCTAGATTATCGTTAATTTTTTTTAGTCTAAATTTTTAGATTACGAAATAATACAACCGACTCTTTATATTTAAGGTAGTTATTTTGTTTCACAAGTAGAGGAGAAAAAAAATAATAAATTATATCTATTTTGTAACTGCAACTACAAATTTATCTAGCCTAATTTAAGCTAGTAAATATAGATAGGCTTTTAGATTATCGGTTGGAAAAGAAAAAGTTACACATAATAGCTAAATTTACTATCTAGTCTCTTTTACCTACTCTGTTGGGAATGCTCTAAGAGTTCCATGGAGGATAAAAGTTACGGAATGGTTAAAAAAACTGCCAAACTTACCTGGTGAAGTCATAGTTTTGATTTTTCGAATATCATGACATTTTTTTTAGCAATTTTTTATTAAAAAATCAAAACATGTGATTTCACGAAGTAATTTACACTATATTTTTTTTTACAATTCTCTAATATTTATTTGTTTACTAGAGTTCATGCTTGTTTGAATTACATAGACTAGAGGTTAGAAAATGATAAAATGTCATAGTAAATATATAAAAATAAAAATAAAAAATAGAAAGTTTATAATAAAATTACATAAACCGCAGTGTATATAATAAGGAGATAATAATAAAGAACCATAACCGAATATCAAAGAAAATGTACTCCTTCCAAACTATATAAAAAGAAATTAGCTTGTGTTTTAGGTTAACCACAATATTTTTTAACCATGAAATATGTAGCATGTATTTTGTAGAGGAGGCGGTGATGCAAAAAAGGTCGGAGCGCCAAACAATCTCGCATTTTTTTCCTTCCAAAAAGTGATACACCACAATATTAGAGCCTAAACTCAATCCCTCACTTGATCAACAGTCCCACATCGCTTACACTATAAATAATATACAATGTATAATGAAACATCACAACTATTATGAGGCCTTTGGGGAGTATACCCAAGAGCAAAGCCGTGACGGCCATGTGGTCGGCTCAAAACGGACAATATTATACTAGTATTCACACTTATATACCATAGACATGGTATTATAGCCAAAAGTCCTAAGCGATGTGTTTAACAGCCGGCCATGTCCTTCATGTGAAAGATAATGCCCATCATATCAGGATCAAGATCAAGTTTAAGGGGGAGTATTAGAGCATAAACTCGATCCCTCACTTCGAAGAGCAAAGCTGGGAGTTAGTTAGTGAAACTAATGGGTGAAAGTGTGACATTTATCATGTTTTGATAGGCTTCAAGCACTGGAAGTTTGTAGCCATGTAGGAAAATTTGGGACATAGAAGAAGAATCATAGTTTATAGTTTGAGGCTTCCCATATAATGCATAAAAGAAGGCACATTCAAATATGATGTGATTTATTGATTCCAACACATTATTGCATAAGACAAAACCAGGGGGAGGTGTACAACCCTAAGCTAATGCGTTTATCTTATGTGAATATTTTTTCTTGAATGACAAACCATAAAATGAAGGAGTCCTCGGTATATTGCATTTATTCGGATTAGTAGAGCTGCTTTCGACATAAAAGGGTGGTCGGATGGTGTGATAGATGATATTATTGGTAAAAATATTATTATTTTTTATGGGTAACCAACAACTACATCTTCCCTGCTTATAGAGGGAAGAAGAAGTTCACGAAATAATTGCCGATTTTTTAAGGTAGGTTTGATTTCTTAGACTTCTCGATTTTATACGAGTGTGCCAGTTCTAGCCAACATTGGTGATTATATCTAATATCTTTATATTATTATTAGGTATGAAGTCACATATTATACTATTATCGTAGTGGTTAATGAGAGAGATACGGATAAACCAATGTCATATAATAAGGATGTAAATTATCTAGTTCCCACCATTGATTTGTAAAAGTTAGATCCAAGTATTTTAAGACGGGGAATTTTCCTCCATTTCCAAGTGGGTGATGATCCCGAGAAGAGGCTCCAGATTTTATCTAGTCAAACTATATTAGATAAAAAAATTCCAACTCAATATGAACCACAAGTGTTTAAGGGTTAATTCCAAACCTTTAGGTATATGATCCCAAGATCGCCCTATAGTATGAGATATGTCACTTTTGACCAGACTAACTTGACGTCGATGATTTTATCTCTAGGTGGGACCAAAGTAAGCGCCTCAGATATTGGGTGAGTTATTTTATCACCATAGCATGGAGGATAAATATGGATGAAAAATAGATTTTTCATGCGAAGAGAACTACCTTGATATGATTAGTTTGGCAACATATGTGATATGTTTTGAGGTTCAAGATCTGGTACAAACGGTGATTCTATAAAATAATGGATAACAATCATTGTAGGGGAGTCTTGTTATAATTAGAGAGACTCTAAGGTAGTATAGGTTCAATCTCAAAACTAAGTATGTTAGCCAGTGAGTTACGATAGGTTTCGTCAACCTCTGAGTTAAAAATGTGTCTTTTCCAGGAGTTTACCTAGATGTTTGGTAGAAGGGAGAATTTATCAAGGCAATTATTTAATGAGCATTAAAGAATGTGTGTTTGTATGACTGCAAATCACAAGGTCATCTGCAAAGCAGAGGTTTATGATTTTAAGTTTATGACATTTCCACTAGAATTTGAAATTGGGTCTGAGTTTTTACCGTTAAGAATACTTGAAAATACTTGCATTATGAATACATAGAGAAAAAAAATAAGGGGTCTCTTTGTCGGACCCCTCTCCTACCCTTGAAGAAGCCATAAAGAGGGTCACATTGATTTGAAGTTTGAGACACGTTTAAATCAACTATGTACTCTCCCATTAAACATGCAAACGGTTTTCCTGAACAAATTATCTCCGAATCAAGTTGTTGCACAAAATCATCGGAATAACAGAATGAATAACGAGAGAGTGAGAACCTCATTAAGCCATTGCCTCCTGAAATCAATCTGAAAGTTCTATACAAATGTCATTTTGAAGAACAATCTTTTTGCATCATTTAAAAATAAAATACTATGCATTTCAGATTAAAAAAAATAAAAAATTGGTAGCTGCCTAGATTATGGGTTACTTAATAGTTGTTTAAATGATAGCGTAATTAATAGCTAATGATTTTGTGTACATATATATGTATATATTATTTTTGGAGAATGAGAAAGACATAATTATATTCTTTCATGGTATCAGATTAGGGTTATGGTTTATATTTTCTCGCTTTCGTCGCCCTACTACGTAACCGTCTTCTCCTTTCTTATTTTGCTTGATTCTCTCTTCTCCTCCACTATTTTCCGTCAACACGGATGAATTCAGTACCAAAACTTCTTCTTCCTCTTTTCAACCTGCACTTGTTGTCTCTAACATCAAGACGCATGTTCCTATCATTCTTGAGATGGAGAACGTTCAATATGCCAATTGGGAAGAATTATTCAAGGTTCATTGTCGCTCGCACAAAATTCTTCATCACATTATCCCGCCAAAACCTAAGGAAGAAAAAAACAAAGAGATAGGTCCTCTTACCAAATGATGAACAAGAGATGTAGGATACCTTGGATTTTGTTGTGGTGCAATAGATTTATTCTACCATTTTCACCAATCTCTTGACCACTGTTATTGAAGTGGATGTTTCGGCTGTGACTCTGTGGAATCGTCTTTGTGATTTATTTCAAGACAATGCAAATTATCGTGTCGTTACTTTGCAACTCAAGTTTAATAACACTTATTTGCGGGATTTATTGTCGGTCTATGCTTATTTCCAACACCTCAAGATTCTTTCCGACCAACGCAAGAATGTGGGGGCTCCGGTATAGAGAAATTGTCTGGTTCTTTGTATGGTGGGTGGTCTTACCCCCGTTTACAAAAGTGTAACTTCTGTAATTCGATGCAAGAAGATTCTACCATCGTTTTATAAAGTTTGATCCATGTTGTCTTTGGAAGAAACTAGCATGAAGGAGGCAGCGACTGGGGGTGATGATGCGATGATGGTGACTACTCGTTGACACATATGATATGCATAACCATCGTCTTCCAAATCAAGGTCAAGGACGTGGAAAACAGTCCAAGAACCGCAACAAGAACAAATATCAGAATCACAAGCAATTCGGAGGTGGTTCGGGACAAACTTCGGCTCGGGATCATAGAAGTACTGGACGTGGAGGCTACCATGGAGGTGGTCAAATTTCAGCAAGTGATACGTCTTGGACGGTTCCTTCTTGGTGGGCTTGGATGCAGCCACCCTGGACCGTACCCCCTGCCCATACCCGACACAATCTTGGAGCTGGCCTACTGGATCACGACAACCCGGAATCTTGGGCCCTAAACCCCAAAAACAACAACAACAATAGGCATATGTAGCCTCTTAGTGGACTCTGGCGGATATAGAATCGGCTATGCATACTATGTCTATGTTAGAAAAGGATCCCAACTGGTATATGGACACCCATGCAACTTCTCAGATGGCGTCCTCATAAGGTAATCTCACATCTTATATTAATATGAGCAATAATAATGGTGTTACTGTTGGTAGTGGTTAGTCAATTCTGATTCGTGGTTTGTGTCATACTTTTTTACCTTCCCCGAACCCACCTTTGTCACTCAATCATGTCTTGCATACACCTAAACTTATTATGAATAATGTGTCAATTAGAAAGTTTACAACTGATAATCATGTATCCATGGTGTTTGATCCTTTTATTTTTATGTGTATGATTTACAGACGGGGACACGTCTAATGAGATCTGATAGTACAAGCCCCCTCTACCCTATCACTCATTTTAATTCGAATCTGACCGTTTCCTCCACTGCATGCATTACATCCACTCTTTTGCATGATCGTCTTGGTCACCCGGGAGACTCAGTTTAGCTATTCTTTGGTAAAATAAATTGATTGATTATAATAGTCCATCTAAGTTTACTACTTGTCAATCGTGTGTTCTTGGGAAACATATGAAGTTGCCTTTTTTACCATCAACTTCTACTACTTGTATACCTTTTGATATTATTTATAGTGATCTTTGGACTTCTCCACATTTGAGTTCTTCGGGACATGATTATAATGTGCTTTTCTTGGATGATTATTCGAAATTCTTGTGGACTTTTCCTATTGATAATAAATCACAAGTTTTCTCAATTTTTTATAAATTCCAAGCTCATATTCGTACCCAGTTTGAATGAGATATTAAAACCATACATTGCGATAATGGGGGAGAGTTTGATAATCATTGTTTCGGAAGTTTTGTGAGTCTCATGGAATTTCGTTTCGTTTTTCATGTCCTCATATCTCCTCACAAAAAGGGAAGGTTGAAAGAAAAATACGATCCATTAATAATATAATGCGTACACTTTTCATTCATGCATATTTACCACTTAATTTTTGGCACCATGCTCTTCACATGGCAACGCACTTGTAAATTTCTTGTCAATGAGTCCCTCTCCAAATTCTCTACCATCGTGTTCTATCTTACTCTCATATTGTTTATTCTTGGGTTATCCTGAAAATCATACAGGCTATAAGTGTTTTGATTTATCTACTAATAAATTCATTCTTTGTTGTCATGTTCAGTTTGATGAAACCAATTTTCCATTTGCCAAAGTTCATTCGTCTCATACGAGGGATTATGATTTTTTGGGTAATGGTGTATCTCTCTATTTCATCCATCAATACCAAAAACCACAGCCTATTGTTCCTTCTCATACGGTCCAGTCAGTATTAACATCTCTTGTGGCTGATTCTCCCACAGCACAACACATCTCGGTTTCCTCACCATCTTTATCATCACCTCCCTCTATGTGTCATTCGACATCAGTTCTCCCCACACCTCTCTCTTAGCCTGTTATATATCAAGTAAAACGTCCTATCACCCGCAACCAACATGGTATTTTCAAGCCTAAAATTATATTCGGCACATCTCAGGCTCATACCACCATGGGAACGGCGTCACTTTTACCCCGTAATCCTTTGACTGCCCTTCGTGACCCGAAGTAGAAATTGGCTATGGTCGGTGAATTTGATGCTCTTATTAAAAATAGGATGTGGGATTTGGTGTCTCCCCCCAAATGTTAATGTTATTCGTTCTATGTGGATTTTTACTAATAAAGTCAAATCTGATGGTTCATTTGAGAGGCATAAAGCTCGCCTTGTAGCTGAAAGTAAAACTCAGCGCGTTGGCATTGATTATTGAGAAATTTTCAGTCTGGTGGTGAAATTGGCTACCATTTGTATGGTGCTCAGTATCGCATTATCGAAGCAATGGTCGATTTATCAGTTAGATGTCAACAATGTTTTCTTCCATAGACACCTGAATAAGACTTTTTATATGCATCAACCCATGGGATTTTGAGACATGGTGCATCCAAATTATGAATGTTTATTGCGCAAATCCTTGTATGGTCTTAAGCAAGCCCTTTATGAGTGGTATAAAAGATTTGTTGATTTTGTTGCCAATATTGGTTTTTCTAATTTAAAATCGGATACTTCATTGTTTATCTACAAACAAGGGTCAGGTATGACTTACTTGTTATTATACGTTGATGGCATTATTTTGACTGTTTTATCTGATAATTTCTGCAAAACTATCATGGCGCATCTTAGCTTCAAAATTGCTATGAAGGATTTGGGGTTCTTGCACTATTTCTTTGGTATAAGGGTGACTTGACACAAGGGCGAATTGTTTTTATCTCAGCGAAAATATGCCAAGATATTGTCCAATGGGCTAGAATGAGTTCTTGCAAGCCAACTCTCACTCATGTTGATACAAATCCAAAAGTTAGTGCCACAAAAGGTGAGTTATTTGATGATCCGACACTGGACCGTAACCTTGCTGGTGCACTCCAATATCTTACATGTACCCAACCAAATATCTCTTACGTTGTCCAACGTATTTATCTACATATGCATGATCCTCGAGACAAACATATGAATGCTTTAAAGCGAATCATATAGTATATCCAATGACCTCTACATCTTGGACTGCATCTCTCTTCTTCTTCCATTACATCTCTTGTCTCGTATACAGATGCGGATTGGGGAGGATGTCAAATAGTTGACGTTCTATCTCCAGATATTGTGTCATTTTGGGTGACAACTTGATCTCGTGGTCATTAAAACATCAACCTACCATTTCTCGATATAATGTAGAAGTTGAATACAAAAAGGTAGCAAATGTTGTTGAGTTTTGTTAGCTGCGTAATCTTCTTCTGGAACTCTATTGTCCAATCCGTAAAGCTACATTGGTGTATTGTGATAATATGAATGTGATTTATCTTTCTGGGAATCCCGTCCAACACTAGCGCACGAAGCATATTGAAATGGAAATCTATTTTGTTCGAGAAAAAATGGCGCAAGGTGCATTTCGGGTTTGTCACGTGCCTTCTAGGTACCAGGTTGCTGATATTTTCACAAAAGGGCTGGTTTTTGTCTATTCAATGATTTTCGGACCATTCTTAATGTTCGTGAACCTCCAGTTTTGAATGCAGGGGAGTGATAGAATACAAAATATTTTTATATATTTTGTATATATTATTGCTTGATTAGTAGCAGCCTAAATTATAGCCTAATTAGTATTTACCTAAATTATAGTCATTAATAGCTAATGACTTGGTATATATATATATATATATATATATTATTTTTGGCTAATGAGAAAGACACAAAATTATATTCTTTCAATATCGAACCTCAAAATACCCTAAATATCCATGCCTTCCGATAGAAAACATGTTTTAATAATGTTTGGAATTTTTCACCAAGATTAGAAAAAGTAATTTATTTAAATATATTTTATAATATAAAAATATTTAATATTGAAATGAATTTTAAAAAAATACTAGTAGAATCATTATACAGGTTTGGAGCATATATTGAGTCGATATTTGGTCATAAATAAATATCTTATATATTTTTGTTTGTTAGTTAGTCATCTAACTGTAATTGGACCTCATGTGTCAAAAGCCTACTCGTGAGACTATAAATAGACACATTATCTACTTTGAGAGTGGTGAACAATTAATATTGTATTCTTTAAATATTGATTTTTTCCATCTAGATTCTTTTTCTATAGTCTTTTCTTATATGTCGCGTGTGACGTATGAACTAGTATGAACCTTTTGCTAATGGTCCTAACCAAATCGAAAATCGCCAGTGGCATCATGCGTGGGAAGAAATTGGTACTCGAAGAATATATTTCCAAAAACTATAATAGAAAGTCACAAACTTCTATATGTCTTTCAGATTATGAAAATCCTAGCATGGTCGAAGCT